>CM038682.1:473758717-473931300 GCA_021605205.1 Aegilops longissima
GCGTCACCCGTGTATATAAGGGGCGACCAAGGCGGTTCAGAGACAGAACAACAACAACTCGAGGCCTAAGAAAGCTTATTTGCTCCTAGTCATCGAGACCACATCAATCCCATCACAACTAGGCGTAAGGCTTTTACCTTCATCGAAGGGCGAACTAGTATAACTCTTGTGTCTTTCGTCGCTTTAACCCTTCAAGTTAACGTGGCGATGGCTCCACGACTAGAGTCCTTTCATGGGGACATCTGCCGTGACAAAACCACGACACTACTCATACGAACATTTTAGTGCATTCCAAATGTCTATACTAACGCTGCAATTCAAACTAAATTTGAATTCGTTTCTCTATTTGAATAAGAATCTACAAGCATGATTGTTGCCAAGTTAAACCATCTGTGTCGATTGTACTAAAGTAGAGTACCTTAGTACCCGAACACTGTCTACAAGCGATCGCGGCGTCCCGTGGCAAGCCTTGCCGGGCGTCTGCCAAGACCCTCCATGACCCTTGAGCCATTCAAAAACGAAGTGATCAAGACCCCGACAAGAGGAGCTTGCCGGAAGGCGATCGGCCTTGAGGAAACAAGGCCCGGCAAGAGGAGCTTGCTTGGGAGAGGCTCAGTGGGCCAGAACCCCAAGCGCGACAAGGTTCTGCAGCGGCAAGGCACTTGCGGGGCGAACAACCTCTCTTTATCTCCGCTCAGCTCATCCGTAGCGATGTGTAGCGGGGTTTCTCGAAATGCGTGTAAAGCGGGCTGTACAGCCAGCGAGGAGCAGCGATAAGTGGCGACAAAAGCTACCATCATGGTGAAGCAGGCGCGCCAGCGGTTCTGTTACACTGTTCGAGGCGGCCCAGGCGGGCATTGATGACTCTTGTCCCTTGCCGTCGAGTTAGGTATAGATTCGCGTACATGCTGGCGAGCGTGTACCAACCTATGTTTTTTACTATCTTACCCTTGTCTTGCCTTGTGGTAACCCCTTGTGCCTATAAAGAGGCCCCAAGTGCAGCGTGAAAGCGTTCGGTTCGGTTCGGTTCAGCTCAGGCTTAGTTCGTTCTCTCATACGAGACCACGCTCGAGGCTAGGTTTTGTAGCTCCCATTGCTCCTAGCAAGAACACAAGATAATCCACCAAAGCAGCGGTAGGGTATTATCTCTCCGGAGGCTCGAAGCTGGGTAAATGTGCTCGTGTGCATCGCCTCGATCCGCTCTTCGTGCAATCTCCGCCCCCTCCGAACCACAAAGGACCCAGGTCCCATAGGTGTTAAGTGGGACCGACCAGCTCTCCCCGACATCTGGCGCGCGGTAAAGGCGTCGAGGCTGTGAACCCGATCCGCGATCGCCACGAGCAATTTCATCGACAATCTTCGTCAACATGCGCGAAGAAGAAGTCTTGGCAGCAGCGAAACCGTCAGCGTCAGACCCACCACCACGGAGCTGTCGGGTAGTGGAAAGCGGCTGGCGGAGAGGCGGCGTCGACGAGAGACCCCTAGCGCCGCCAGGTCAAAAGACAAAAGCGGCGCTTGGCGTCGGCGTCCGAATCCTCACGCGTCCTTCTCGGGGGGCCAGGACCGGCAGCGTCGTGATGCTTTCATGACACCTCCACGCTCGTTGGATCAAGGCCAAGGAGGAGGATCGAGGCCCTCGAGACCCGCATGCACATCGGCATCTTTGATGCGAGCAGGGTACTATCGCTAGGCGGGATGCTGCTCCTCTAACGGTTAGGAGTCAGAGCACATCCGTTCTTAGCTCCGTCGCCGTTGCCGCCAACCACCAGCGGAAGCCTTGGCAAACTTAGTTGCTTCTAGATTACCCTCAACGGCCGATAAGGTTGACGAATGGAGGCCACAATTCAGAGTCTCGCCGGCCCCAGTGGCGGCGTCCCTTGACAACAGTGCCTGCGCCCAGCGTGGCAAGCGACAAAGCGCGAGCTGATGGAGCAGACTTGCGAAGTGCAGCCACCGTACTCCCCTTCCCAAAGGCCAAGATCGCCCGACTTCATGGGATCCACCTTGACAGCGACTCCTAGCGTCGTCGGATCGCGAACTTCGTCGCGACCAGCGCCAAGATCTTGAGCGGCAAGAAGAAGGCGCTCGAACCGTATCGGCGCCCGAAGAAAGCGTCGTCGGTCCGACCAGCGCGGGCCCCTGTCGATATGCATGCGCCCGGAGAACCAGGCGACTTATCGTCTGTGATGGGTTGCCCTGCGTTCACTCGTGAGCTCACGGCAAGTCCGGTGGCCCGACAAGAAAAACTTCAAACCAGACGTGCGGAGGAAGTATGATGGCAGGACACACCATCGGAGTTCCTCGGCATCTACACCATCGCGAGTCATTGACGCTGGGGGCGACAGACGACCAGATCTCGCCAACTACTTTCCCCACAGTGCTCAAGCCAAGCGTGGATCTTGGCTCATGCACTTGCCGGACAGCTCTATTTCTTCTTGGGCAGATTTGTGCCACCAGTTTGTTAGGCGCCTTCACGGTGGCCACAAGCCTCATGGCCGGAAGTGATCTCCACCTGCTTGCCTAGAAGGAGGGAGTCCTATAAAGTTCATCGAGATTGGTCGAGTGCACTACAACATCGGGCGTCCACCTGCTGCGGTGATCGGCGCATTCCATCGAATGTGCGAAACGCGAGATGAGAGAGGAGATGGTGATGTGCAAAGTGAAAGGCGTCGGCG
The DNA here is from genome assembly GCA_021605205.1 of Aegilops longissima. Classification (NCBI taxonomy): domain Eukaryota; kingdom Viridiplantae; phylum Streptophyta; class Magnoliopsida; order Poales; family Poaceae; genus Aegilops; species Aegilops longissima. The sequence continues at coordinate 473,761,393 of CM038682.1, forward strand.
AGCTCTATGCCCTGGCGACAAGTGTGCCTGCGGTGAAGAAGGAAGAAGACTCGAGGGAGAGAATGTGGGGAGAATCTGACGGTCGCGGAGATCGCCCGGCAAGGAAGAGCGGCGAAAACGAAGGAAGGAAAAAACCAAGAAGTACTAGTTGTCGAGCGAGTCGGCAAGGATGGTGCCGCCAACAAAACCAAGGCTAGTGGCTCCGGCAAGGAGGTTGCCGTCGTCTTGCCACCGCCAAGCTGTGGGGCTGCCGACAAGCTGACAGCTCAACAAGCGATCTTGCAAAATCCACCGCACCAAGGGCCCACGATCTCGAGCTGCAAGAAAAGTCGAGCAGCTTGTTGAAAACAAAGAAGCTGAATCTGACGGCGAGACAAGGAGAAAAGCCAAGAAGGTGCAAGTGCAGCAAGTAAGAAGAGACCGGTCGGGGGGAGGGCCTTGACAAGGCCAAGCGCGACAGAGGCAGAACCTCCCAGCGACGCGACAAGGAAGAAGATGAAGATGAAGATAGCGAGGACATGGAAGGCGATGAAGCTGATGAGCAGGAGTTTCAAAAGGCAGCGGAGGAGGTCGCTGCGTTGGCGGTGGTGCGTCCTGCATACCTCGCACCGCCAACTAAAGCAATGGATCGTGAGGTCAATGCAGCGAGAACCATCCATAGAGTCACGTAAACCTCACGAAGTGGTCTATGCGCCCATCATCTTTGACATTGAGGATCACCACTGATCGCATCACTGCGGTCGGTGCTTGCCGATGTTGGTCTCACCAACCATCCACAACCTCAAGGTCACAAAGATCTTGGTTGACGGGGCGGCTGAACTGATATCCTCTGCGATTGCGAAACTTCAAATCCTGACGTGAGCTCGAAGAAACTGGTACATTCAAGGAATCAACCCGGAAGGAGCCAGCCCAAAGGGAAGATCACGTTGCGGTAACATTGATGGCGAGCTCAACGAGAACTAAGAGGTCATGTTTGGCGTTGCCGACTTCCCATTGCCCTACAATGGCATGCTTGGCCGTCGGCACTTTTCGCCAAGTTCATGGCCGCCTCTCATTATGCTTACAACCTACTCAAGATGCCCAGCCCGATAAGCGTCATTTTTGTCCATGGCGACAAGAAAGATGCACTTATCTGCGCCGACAAGATTCTACCGGGATGCGGCAGCCGCCGAGATAGCAAACCACTTGCGCTGAAGCTCACGGGGAAGAAGAAAACCACCAAGTCCGGCAAAACTCGATGCCCCTCCGGCAAGCGCACCTCTTGGTGCTGCGCTACCGTCGAGGCGCACCATCGAGCTCCACCGGCAAGTACAAGAAAACGATGGCAGCTCGCCGAAGACCAAGAAGGTGCCGCCAAGGAGGGCGGCGCTGGTGGTACCTTCACCATCGGTGCCACGCTTGATCCTAAATAGGAAGGCGAGCTCGTTGCTTTCCTGCGGGCGAATGTCGATGTGTTTGCATGGCAGCCATTTGACATCCCCGGTGTTCCCAGGAAAGTAATTGAGCACCACCTAGCTGTCTATCCTCACGCGCGGCCCGTCAAGCAAAAATTTAGGAAACAGGCGTTGGGCGCCAGAGTTCATAGCGAGAAGAAATCAAGAAGTTGGAAGCAGCGGGGCTTGTCGGAGGTCCTCCATCCCGTGGTTGGCCAATCCGGTAGTTATGCAAGGCTAATGGGAAATGGAGACTGTATTGACTTCAGCGATGTTAATAAAGCTTGTCCCAAAGACCCATTTCCCTTGCAGCGTGTCGACCAGATTGTTGACTCCGCGGCTGGATGTGATCTGCTTTCATTTCTTGATGCATATTCAGGATATCATCAGATCTTCATGGCGAGAAGGATGAAGAAAACCGCATTCATTACACCATGTAGCGCGTCTTGCTTCATACGAATGCCTTTCGGTTTGAAGAATGCGGTTCAACCTTTGCAAGGGTAGTCCATGATGCCTTTGAACCCACGGATACCAGAAATGTAGAAGCCTACATGGATGACATAGTGGTCAAAAGCAAGGACAAAGCAACTCTGGTTCAGGATTTGGATGAAACATTTGCAAATCTGCACAAGATCAACCTCAAGCTCAACCCGAGAAGTGCGTGTTTGGAGTCCCCTCGGCAAGCTTCTCGGGTTCTTTATCTCGTGAGAATTGAAGCCAATCCCGACAAGATCAAGGCTATTGAGCGGATCGAAGCACCAAAGCGCGTCAAGGATGTCGGAAGACTTGCGGTTGCGTGGCTGCTCTCGGCAGGTTCATCTCAAGTCTGCTGAGCAGCATACTGCCGTTTTCAAGATTTTGAAAAAGCGGGTCAATGAAATGGACTCCGAAGCGGAGGTTGCGCTGCAGGACTTAAAGAGATACCTGTCCTCCGCTCAATACTTGTCGCACCTAGGCGCAAGAAAGTTGCTGCTTTGTATAAGCGGCAACCAATCAAGTGGTTAGTGCTGCGTTAGTAGCGAGAGAGAGGCGAGATGATGAGCGGCAGCAAAGCGGAACACATCCAGGCGACAAGCAAGGGGCTTCGCCGTCAAGCTCGGTCCCGACAAGGACAGATTAGCGTGAAGTTGCGACAAGACACAGAAAAGGATGGTGCAGCGCCCGTTTACTGTCGGTTCCCTTTGAGGGGCTAGGTCAAGGTACTACGGTGTGCTGAAGTTGCTTTCGGCCTCCTCATGGCCTCGAAAGCTACCATTACTTTAAGCACTGCGAGATAACAGTTGTCACTCGCTTTCGGCTGAAGAGGATATTGCAAAATCCGAAGCAACAGGCAGGGATTGTCGAGTGGGCCTTTGGAACTATCAAGCTTTGGTCTCAAGTTTGAAAGCACTTCAACTATCGAGGCGGTGCATTGGCAGAATTCATAGCGAGTGGGCGTAGCATAAGGCGAAGAAATTCCAGAGACAAGCGTCCCGTCAAGGAGGCAAATAAAGAGTGGCTGATGTACTTTGATGGAGCTTTCTCGCTGCAAAGCGCCCGGTGCGGCGTCTTGCTTCTCGCACCCGGAGAGCACCTAAAGTACATAGTCCGGATGCACTTTCCCAAGGAACAAGCAACAAATAATCTGCAGAGTATGAAGGCTTGCTTGCGGTCTCGAGGATTGCGGTGGACCTTGGGATCAAAGCTCATTGTCGGGGACTCGTAACTTGTCGTCGCCAAGTAAATAAAGATTATCAAAGTCCGTTGATGGAAGCCTCGTCGATGAAGTGAGAAAGCTAGAAGAGCACTTTGAAGGCACTGCAAATGGAACACGTTCAAGAGCTCGAATGATATAGCTGATGGCCTCTCCAAATGTACGCGCTTAAGTTACACAATGGAACCAGGAATTTTTGTGCTCAAGCTGACTCAACCAACCGTAACACCATCAACGAGGACAAAGCGAAGAAAATTGGTTTCCGGCGACTACTTTCGGCGAGCTCCCAAAGCCGCCGCCAAGAAGGTCCCTAAAATCAGCATAAATATAAGCGAGGGCAGTCTGCTCCGAGCAAACCATCAGTTTGTATCGTTGAAGCAAGCGCTCCGACAAGTTTAAGCTCGGCAAGCTTGCGAGGATCATCAAGCTCGGCGGACCCCGGTTCTTGCCGTGAAGCTGATTTTCCCACAGTGATAGAAGAGCCTTTAGTCCTTGTTGTCGAGCCACAAGCTCCAGCATGGGCACAGCAAATCGTCCATTTCCTTGAGGCGGAGAACTTCCGAAGAGCAAGAAGAAAGCGGAAAAAGTAGCCCGGCAGTCAAGTATGTACCAGTTTGTTGACAACATCACATGCGAGAAGAAGGCTCAACGGTGTGAAATTGAAGTGTATTTGCGGGAAGATGGATGAAGCTGTTGGCGAGAGATACATGGAGGCATATGTGGTCACCACATCGGTGCAAGAGCACTTGCCGACAAGGTTTTCCGGCAAGGTTTCTTCTAGCCAGAAGCCCTCCAAGATGCAAGCTGCACAAGTAACCAAGTGTGAAGCATGCAATTCCATTCCAAGCAGATACACCAGCCAGCTCAAGCTCTCGGTGATCCCTTTATCTGGCCATTTTGATGCAGGGGGCTCGACATCCTCGGCCCTTTCCTCAGCGTGTCGGGGCTTTGAGTCTGGTGCGTGCATGATGACCTAGTTCGCCTTGCGGGAAGCGAGCGACGGAAAAGCTAAGTTGCCAAAGTTTGAGCATTCGATTTTTTAAAGTTATTTTCCTCGAGCGACCCGCGCTTTGTATGGAAAACCTGTCTTGCGAAGGAACCAAATCGTATTTGGTCGGCGCCCTTACTTTGTTTGAGTCCGCTCAACAACTTAATTGAGTTGCGGCTAGTCGCGACAAGGTTGCTTGTCGGTGGCGACCCTTGACTCTTTGAAGTTCCGCTTTTCGGCCTTTCGCGACAAGGGTGCTGCTGCAAGCAAGTTTCCCTAAAAAGCATAGGGCAGTAACATACAAAGCCAAGAGTCGAGTTAGGGAAGTAACATAGCAAATATTGCCCAGAATAAAGTTATATTACAAAAATAACTTATTTCGGCACTGGCTAAATTGTTCTCAGAACTGAAATAACAATGAAGAGGAGAAGAAGGGCGCGCCGGCACCCAAGCCCCGGCAAGCCAGAGTTGCCGGGGGCTGCGGTATTAGATAAGCCTTTCGTCCCTTTTCAAGCATCCCTTTTTCATTAAAAACATCCTACTCGGATACAGTCCGTGGAGAATGAAAAACATGAAAGAGAGGATTACAAGTTTTAAATGCTGATAAGGCCCGAAGGCTTACAAATTAAAAAGATAAGATGCCGTAATCCTTTTCTGTCCCTCTCTTGGGAGGTAGGTCAAGAGGCGAGAAGGCCAAAAGCGCCTAGGCGAGCTACAGGTGCGAAGGCACCAAGGGAACATCGAGGGCTCTCAGGAGGCTTGACAGCGGCGCGGCGCGGAAGCGGGGCTCGAGGCAGGCGGCGGGGCGTCGGCCACGCTGTCGAGGCACTCGCCCTCGTACTCCGACTTGGCGGCCTTGTCGCCATCCCTCTTCCCCTTCGCGGCCTCCCTACGGTCGCCCAGGAGGCGTCCCGGGGAGTTCAAGGGCGGCGGCGGATGATGGGGTCGCCGGTGGCCTGCGATGGCGGTGCCCGACAACTAGTTGGTCCCGCTACCCTCGTCGTCATTGTCGCTCTCCTCCTCGTCACTCTCGCTCGAGGAGGAATCTTTGTCGGAGGACCTATCCACCAGCACGCCGCTGAGAGTCGAGATCCCGAAGACCTTGATGGAGAGATCACCCTCCATTAACTTAAAATGGAGGTAAACCCCGCCATCGAGCTATGGATCTTGAGCGAGCGTCTTCCATCCACGATCAAGATACATCACATTAGGGGCTGGGAATACAGCAGCGGACTCGCGTGCGCTGATCCTGACCCCTCATGTGCGATCTCGATGTCTCGGCGGATCCGACTCCATCGCTTTCATGACGGGCTGGAAGCGGAGGCGGCAACAGGCGCCCGGCGCAGCTGACGAAGAACTTCGCAGGTGCGTCCCTGTATGGACCGCCCAGCGGGAAGGAACGCCTGGCCCGGAGGCGGAGGCAGCGCGCCGCCTCATCCGCCTCTTCCCGGCGCCTCGACCTCGCCCCTCCCTCTTCCCCTTGTGGCTGGCTCGCCACCCGGGCGTGGGGTTGGGAGGGTCGCTGTCTATGGCGACCCTCGCCGCCACCGATGAAGAACCAAGGTTCCCTTTCTCCATGACGAATGAGAGAAAGGGGAGCGAAGCGAGAAAGGAGGAGATGGGAGAGTGCGGGCCTGCGCTCCCCTTGAGCCCTTCTTAAAAGAAGCAAGGTGGGGCTCGGCCGCCCGCTCAGCGAATCAAGGCATAGGAAGAGCAGGGAATCGGGCAGACCTCTGCCTCTGCTGCATAGCGGCCCAGCTTCCCACTTCCCCGTCCGTGACCCCAAGAGCATGGGAACCACGTGGCGGGGATGCGCCGAGGCTGACAGATGAGGCGACCTCGCCGCCGCCCACTTCCCCACGACACCGCAATTGGCGCGTGCGTTCTGAGGAGCGGCGGATCTGGATGGTTGGTTTGGACCCGGGCGCGTGCCGTGCCCTGTTTTGGGCCTGGCCCAGCAGCGCTTCGGCACGTGTATGGCCCGAACCGGGGCTCTGTCCGGTGTACTAAAGTAGGGGTACCTTAGTACCCGAACTGTCTGCCAGGCGATCGCGGCGTCCCGTGGCAAGCCTTGCGGCGTCTGCCAAAAGATCCTCTGCGGACCCTTGAGCCATTCAAAACGAAGTGATCAAGACCCCGACAAGAGGAGCTTGCGGGAAGGCCACTCGGTAGCGAAGGAAACAAGGCCCGGCAAGAGGAGCTTGGGGAAAGGCTGGTGGGCGCCGAGCCCCCAAAGCGACAAGGTTCCTGCCGCGGCAAAGGCGCTTGCGGCGGGCAACCCATTGTGCCTATAAAGGAGGCCCAAGTGCAGCGTGAAAGCGTTCGGTTGATTCGGTTCAGCTCCGGCAGATTCGTTCTACTCATACGAGACCACGCTCGAGCTAGGTTTTGTAGCTCCCATTGCTCCCTAGCAAGAACACAAGATAATCCACCAAAGCAGCAGTAGGAGTATTATCTCTCCGGAGAGCTCCGAAGCTGGGTAAATCTGCTCGTGTGCATCGCCTCAATCCGCTCTTCGTGCAATCTCCGCCCCCCTCCGAACCACAAGGGACCCAGGTCCCATAGGTGTTCGTGGGACACGACCAGCTCTCCCCGACACCATCATTCGTATATTATCTTAACAACACATCACATGATTAGTATAGAGATAGATTTGAACTATGTGTACTATATGAACTCCATTTCAAAATTTTGAATACACTTGATGTTGATTCCAAATAATAGTACATTTGATGTACAAACTAGATATTCATAATCTAAACCATGTTCCATGCGTACACTGTGTTTATCACACAAAGTATAGTGCCCCGCCCCCTACATTATGACAAGTATTTAGCCCTGAGCTGCAAAATCCACACATTATCACAAATTCAAATAAATGTTCTATATCTATACCCCTATATAGTGTGCGAATAACTTTCAAAGATGGTCGTTGGATGAAGCCAATTCGACGGTGCAGAGATGGCAAATCTGAGCACTACTGGCCATCGGATATCATCTACATTCCACCAGTTTCTGCCACATGTACAATCTAGAAGACTCCATGGTTGGACTTAAGCATAATGCACAAACCTCAAAGCACAAGCACCTCTCCTTTGTTCTAGAATCTTCTTTATCATAATTGCCCAAACTTTTTTTCTAGATTAATTGCCATTATTTGTTTTTTACTTTATGCTTTACAATGCACAATTCCATGAATCTTAAAATTGATTAACTTTTTATGAAAACTAATTAATTTTGAATGAGATGAACTATAAGAATTAAACAAACATCTACATCACGCATATATGACTTAATGCTATAGTGTGGTATTTATTCATAATTTGGTTGCCAAATCTCATGCGTGCAATGCACGTGTACCTTACTAGTATTATATGTAGTATAACATGTTCAAAAACACACCATGTGTATCACCATTTTATATAATCATGCATGCGTCAGTTTAATACACTGTGATCACTTGTTCAAATATCCGAATCCACTTTTTATAATGAATTATGATCGCTGTTCGTCTTTTACACCCACACAATCCTCTTCTCTTTGTAGCTAGCGCTAACTTTCTCTCGTGCATGCACACTCCCGCACCCCTCTCACCCTCCCTCAGCGTCCCCTCCATCACGCACATTCGTTATTTCTCTTTAGGTTGTTAACCCATGGTGTGTCTAGCCCCCCGACTCCTTCTTTCCGGCACACACCGGTCGATATACCTCTCTAGCATAGTGTGCCTACCACAAACACACGCTTTCCCTATTCTATTCTCACCGTCCATGCCCCCCTATGTCCAATACGGTTCCACGCAAGTGCACATACCCGCCCCTCTTTTCATCGATCTCATACTCGCACACTCCCCCCCTCGATATAGTAGGCCTCTCGCACCACCTCCTAGCCGCACCCCTCTCTCTATGCCTGTCTCTCCCAACCTTATTTGCTTCCAACACATGCATGCATATATACCTACCAATCTCCCTACATATAGCTAGGTCGACTATAAGTCTTTTTCCCCATGCACCGGTCGACGTACCTCACTAGTTATGTCTCTCCCTTTCTCCGACACACGATGATTGATCTTCCTATGTAGTTACGTCAGCTTACCACAACCATATCGTCCCCCCTCATCATCCTTGCATACCTCCTGACCTATCTCTCACACGCACATGCTCAGACATGCAGACATCCCCTCTCTTATTGATATTGCAGTCTACCCTCCGTTTGTCTAGCGGGCCTCTCCCATCATTTGTGAGAAGAAAATCCACCACCAACCCTCCAACACTCTACCTTTATCTCTCTCCCAACCTTATTCCTCTGCTACACATGTGCATGCATGGATGCCGATCAATCTCCCTCAATACATAGCTAGCTGTGACGCCCGGATAATTAGGCTACAGTAATCCCACGTTAATGAGGACACGTCACCACGGTTACTGCTAATAACCTCGCTCTAGTTCGAAACCTGTTCGAATTCAAATTCAAAATCAAGCAAACAATAAAAGTTTTCAAATATTGAAACTAAAATGTTCGGAGTGAGCCAGATAATGCATAGGTAATTATGGTGGTGAAACCACACTTTTATAAAATGTTTAAATACTCTAAAATGAATAAAACAGTAGCAAATACAATTATTTAAGTGCCTTAAAAATAATAAACATTTTCAAAACTAATTTGTTATAAGTATTAAACTATTGTGGCGTTGGCATAATTTGTAAAATCTATTTAGGTGCCACTTTAGTAATTTACTAAAACTAAAATAAAGAGAAACTAAAAGTAAAGCGGTAAAAAGAAAAATTAAGAAAAACAAAATACAAAAAAGAGAACACCCCCCCTTTGGGCCACCCGGCCCAGCCAGTACCTACTGGGCGGCCAACCCAGTAGGCGCCTACTAACCCCACCCCAAACCCTAACCCGTTCCCCTCGCTCCCACCCCTGCGCCCGATCCCATCGGATGGGATCGATCCCACCCCCACGCCGCTCTCCTTTCTCCGATCGGATCAGGGCAGCGCCCGCCCGGACTCCATACGTCGTGCCGCCACCCGAAGTCCTCCCGCTACCGGAGCCGCCACGCCGGACCGCCTTCCACCTTCCCCCCCCCCCCGCGGCGCCCGTCCCCATCGCCTATCCCGTCGCCACTTTTGGCGCCCCTCGCCGGCCGCCTCCTCATATCCTCCCCGTCGCCCCCGACTCCTCGCCGTCGACGCACACCGTCGCCGCCTCGTCCCGCCTCGGCTTCGCCGGAGCACCTCCTCGTCCTCTTCCACCAGTCGTCGCCCGACCCAGCGTCGGCACCTCCCCCCTCCCAAGCGCGCCGCCCTCCGCCGCTCCTCAAGTCCAGGCGCCACCCCACCTCGCCGGACCACTGCACCGCCGGACTTCTCCCTCGCCGCCTCGCCTTCCCCGACTCATCCCCATCGGTCTCCTGCGCACCTCGCCGTCCGACGCCGCGCCGCTGCGTCCTGAGGTCATCGCCGTCACGTCCTCGCCGGACCGCCCGTCCCGCCTCTCGCCGCGGTCCTCCCGACCTCCGTCCGCCCCTTGCCCGGCCCTTAAACCCCCTGTGAGGCCCTCTCCTCTCTCACTCGCGTGCCGCACTCACGCACCCAGCGCCCAGCAGCATGCTGAGGGCCATGCCCGCCGCGCCCATCCAGCGTCGGCCGCGCTGGCGCCCGCCAGCTCCGTCCTGCTCCCTCGCCTCCGTCGCCCCTGTTCCCCATAAGTCGCCCCCTCCTCCTCGAACTTGGCGCGACCCCCCATCCCATGGCTCCCTCCTTGCGCCGGAGCCCAGCGGTGGCATTGGTTGATCCGTGCTGCTTCCGTTGTCCACAGGCGAGAGCCACCAGACAGGCGCCGCCCGCACCCGCTAGAGCCCTATGGGCCTATAGCGAATAGGCCCCACGCCCTAAAGCGTTTATTAACAAAAAGAATAAGAAATAAAAATATTAAATAGTTAATTAATTAATTAACTAGATTAATTAACAATTAATTATGCTTAATTAACCTAATAACTAGTCAACCTAATTAACTACGGTTAATTAGCTAAACGATCACGGCAGGTGGGACCCACAGTCGAGGTTGACTGAGTCATCGGTCAGCGTTGGCTGCTGATGTCGACATGACATCATGCTGATGTCATTAATCTGTTTTTTGAATTAATTTAAATATTTAATTAAATTCCAGAAATTAATAAATACTTTAGAAAATCATATCTTTTAATCCGTAACTTCGGGTTAAAATAATTTCAACATGAAAGTTGCTCGAGCGAGCGACGAGGCGAACCCGGTTACGCGATCCGTTAAATCGCCCCACACCTAACCTATCGAACCTGCAAACTTTCCTCTCCGGTTCATACATCGAGGGGCGTCCGGAACAGGAAAACTTTCGGATGTTTCCCCTTACGCGATATCGCCTAGTGCTGCGTTAGAACACGTCTAGCTACATGCATTGTCTGTTATGCACTTGCTGCGATGTATTTACTGTTCTTCCCCTCTTCTCTCCGGTGACCCGAGACCGATCTTGATGTCCTGTGATCGACTACGTCACCGGCGACCCCTCTCTCTTGCGAGCAACCAGGCAAGCCCCCCTTGATCACCGGATATCGCCTACTCTTCTCTATCTGCTTGCATTAGAGTAGTATAGCATATTCTTTTTTCGGATACTCCTATCTTTGTTGCATAGCTTTGTCCTTGTTATACATTGTTACCTTACGCAATCCTATATGCTTAGTATAGGATGCTAGTACTTTCATCATGGCCTACATCCTTGTCCGTCGCGTGCTATACTATCGGGCCGTGATCACTCGGGAGGTGATCACGGTATATATATACTTTACACTATTACATTACATTAGTGCTGTTAGGAGATGAAATTTGAAAGGACGGTGGCACCATCCTGAGAGGTGGGCACAGGTTCCAACGGCCCCGGCCCCATTACTTGTGGCGGAGGCGGCAGGGCAGGTTGAGACCGCCTAGGAGAGAGGTGGGCCTGGCCTGTTCGGCGTTAGCGGTTACTTAACTGCAACAACGAGGTCTTGGTATTTGATCTGAGTTGGCTCTGAGGCTGATCGCACTAACCATCTCTGGGGAGTAGTTATGGGTATCCCGGCGTCGTGGTATCGGCGAAGCACTTGGAGACGTCGGCGAGGCCGGTAGCGCGGATTGGGCTGGGCGCTGATGGGCTGGAGTGCGCTTCCCGCGTCGCATAGCGTCGAGGTGTGCTTTCGAGGCGATGGGCCCAGACCCTGGCGGCTTAGGTTTGAGACCGGCGTGTTGGCCTCTCTGTTGTGCCTAGGTGGGGCTGCGGCGTGTTGATCTTCAGCGGCGGGCATGACCGAGGAAAGTGTGTCGGCCAAATGGGATCAAGCGTCTTTGGGTAAGATGGTGCACCCTGCGGAAGTTAATCTATTGGGATAGCCGTGATCTTGATAACAGGGCGACTTGGAGTTGTACCTTGAGCTTATGACAACTAGAACCGGATACTTGATAAAACACACCCTTCCAAGTGCGGATACAACGGTGGTCGCTCTCGCTCGGGGATATGAGTAGGGATTGTCGGGTAGGATTATTGCTATATGATGTTACTTGGAGGACTTCCGTTGTCCTCTTACATGCATTGCAAGACCGGTGTCGAGCGTAGTCTTCGTTAAGACTAACTATCCCCTCTTATTACGGCTTTACGCAGTTCAGTCCACTTATATGGCCCTTTACACATATATCCATGCATATGTAGTGTAGCTCCTTGCTTGCAGTACTTTGGATGAGTACTCACGGTTGCCTTGTTCCCCTTTTCCCCCTATCTCTACTCGATTGCTGCAACAGACTTTGGAGCCGAGGCGAGCGCCACGCCCGATGGCGACTACTACTGCAGAGGTGCCTACTACTACGTGCAGCCAGCGGCGGCGACCGAGGAGTAGCTTAGGAGGATCGAGCGGGAGGCCTGCTCCTCTTCGTCTGTATCGGTTTGTGCTAGCCTTCTTAAGGCAAACTTGTTTAACTTATATACGTACTCAGATATTGTTGCTTCGTGACTTCGTCTATGATCGAGCACTTGTATTCGAGCCCTCGAGGCCCCTGGCTTGTATTATGATGCTTGTATGACTTATTTTATTTGTAGAGTTGTGTTGTGATATCTTCCCGTGAGTCCCTGATCTTGATCGTACACATTTGCGTGCATGATTAGTGTACGATTGAATCGGGGGCGTCACACTGGCTCTCTTTCCTTCTCCACACATATACCAATTGATCTACCTCTCTATAGTTAGGTCTCTGCCCCCTCCCCCCCCCCCCCGCCCCGCCACACACACCGATAGTCGAACGCTGTAGGTAGGTATCCATGCCACTGAGATAAACTGCACCTCTGCCCTCTCACATTCCAGTAGGCCAGCCACCCTGTATCTTTGACGTGGGCAAACACAAATTGGATGGCACTCTTTATCGATCGCGCACCCACACAGTTCATCCATGTATTCGATTCTATCAATATCTCATGCCGACGATCCCTTCACTCTCTTCTCGTGGATCGCTCCCTCTATATATGATATATCCAGGCCTCTGTTTCACACACATTACATATGTTACATTTTTCTGTTTGAGATATCATCGACACATTGCCTCTGTTTCGCACAAACCATCTCTCTCACACCCACCCACGTATGTACCTGCACATAAATGCACGTAAAGAAGAGGTGCACGCACGATGCACATACTCACGTCTCGTTCCTGGGCACACCGCAGTACAATTGGAGCTCATTTTGTATGAAAAAGACAACCCACTTGATAATTGTGGCGTGTGGCGGTTGTTTAATTTAAGGAGGTGCGTGTACCATGGGTACACAAAACAAAGTTTGACTTGAGGCGTTAGTATTAAATAAAGTTTTTTTCAAGGGTACGCCAATGGCGTACCTTAGCTTTATAGAAGAGAGAAATATATGTACAAGAAATTACAATTGTGCTAGTTAGGAGTCACAAGCCGACCCTAACCGAGCCACCACCCCACTCCCACACTCTACTCGACTACTCGGATACTAGTGGTCCTCCAAACGCTCCTGCCATGGCCCAAGTCCTCAAATCATCGAAGATCGAGTCCACCTATCGCCCTCGTTCTTGGTCTAGCCTGATCCAAAGACCCTCGCGTTCCTCTATTTCCAAAGTGTCCAGCATATTAGCATCACGAACGTGTCGAACCCTTTCGAATTTTCGTGTGAATTTGTTTCCTAGCTTTTGTCCACCATTGCACCAGCCTAGAGTCATTAGCAGGGAAAAGCTTGATCCTCAAACCCATTCTGGCAATGCAACGAAACCACACTTGCCGCGAGAACACGCACTGCTGCAAAATGTGGTCCACCGTGTCCTCCTCCACAGTGCATAAGTAGCATCTAGATGTTTGGTCTTGCAACCCATGTCTCGTCCTTCTGTCAAGCGTCCACGATCGGCATTGTACTGCCAACCACATGAAGATCTTACACGCAAGTGGAGCCCAACATTTCCAGATGCCTCCGAATGAGTGAAATCTCACTCCTCCCTCACAAAGCATCTTGTATGCTGATAATGCCGTGTAGACTCCTGATTCGTTCCAAGCCCAAATGGGTCAGTCCTCCAACTGTTCATCCAATTGAACCTCGGAGATGATTTCCCAAAGCCCGATGAACTGGGTCAAACCTTTCGTACATAGGTTACCCACTACGTCGTTCACCCAAGCATGCATGCCCAGCGCATCACATACCAACCTCCTATTGGCCACTTGCGTGCGAACTGTTACCAGAACCAAGGTGGCAATCTCTGAGATTGTCGCACCCTGTAGCCACCGATCTTTCCAAAACAAGATTTTGTCTCCCGCGCCAACCTTCCATTTGACCAGACTCCCAAAGGCTTGGGCTACCTTTTTGTCCGCCGCCAAATTAAGCCCCTGCCAAGGCCTGGACGCGTCTGTCCGTTGGAGCCATTCACTACAAAAAAATACACTTCCGTGATGATACGTGTTTGTCACAGTAGGTCGCGTTTTTTTTCATGCATGTACATCCATGATAAATTTATGACAGAATCAAGATAGTCATACCCGTGCTGTCGTAGAAGTGTTCCATGACATTACGAAAATTATCATCACGGAAGTTCACAGAAGTGCTTTCGTCAAGGGTGACCGACACGTGGCATCCACCATAACGGAACGCCGTTAAGCTATCGGGTCGGGTTTTGGATCCAAAAACCCGTTAACAGCCCGACCAATGGGGATTTTCCGTGTAAAATCATCATTGGTTGGAGAAACTGCGATGTCGGCTCCTGCTTTGGGACGGATGTCATCCACTATATTGAATGAGAAGCGCCTATGATACGTCGACCGTGCACGACCCAACAAGTTTAATTGGGCGGCCCAATTAAAGGCCCTAAGTTTTACGGACCATAATGGGCTGCTTGACTAAAGGCCACAAGATTTTGCGGACCATAATGGGCGGCCCAGCTAAAGGCCCACGAGATTTTGCGGGCCATAATGGGCCGACCAGTAAAAGCCCACAAGATTTTGCGGGCCATAATGGGCCAACCAGCTAAAACCCACAATTTTTGTGTGCTATAATGGGCCGACCGGTAAAGGCCCACAAGATTCTTGCAGATCATAATGGGCCGACCCAGCTAAAGGCCTGATTTCGCCGACATTAATGGGCGGCCCGGTACAGCAAACCCACAAGATTTTGAGGACCCTAGTAGGCTGGCCCATTAACTGGCTGCCATTTTTTGGGCCAAATGCCGACCCATATCTGATCCGGTCCATTAATGGCTTGCGACGTTCCGGGCCTAAAAGTGGCCCATATGAGACCCGGCCCGTTATAAGCCTACCACGTTCTGGGCCAAATTACGGCCCAGATCAGGTCTGGACCTTTAAGAGGCTTTGGGCTCAATTATGGCCCATATCAAATTCGGCCCGGCAACTGGACGCTATGCTTTTGGGCCCACTTGCTAAAGGCCCACTTAGTAATTCGTCCTGATATTAGTTTTGGCCTGTTAAGGGCCCGTTTAACATTTCGGCCCTATATTAATTTGGCTGTTAAAGCCGCCATATAGTTGGGCCTAACTACGGCCCCATTGCATCGGCATGCTCACGGCCGATATCTCGATTGGGCCAAACAAGGACCGAGACAATTTTGGCTGTTAAAAGCCCGTGATTTGATTCGCACAATCATGGGCGGGGTTCTTTCAGACTCTTGCGCGGCTGTGAGCTGTTAAACACGTTTGAGGCCCAACCTACATTGTGATTGCATGGCGGCCCGATTATGTACCGTAATTTTACGGTTTGGCGATTCTTTGCAAAGACAGGATATATATACGATAAAATAACTGCAGCATCGTGAATAAGAAAAAACCTAGACTATACAATAAAGAAATTACGGCATATTACATCCTTTGGGCATCAAAGTTAGCCACTATGATAATAAAGCACAAGCGGACGATGATTACATACATTGGGCATCAAAGATCGCCACCGATTGCAAATAAACACGCCGACAAAATAATATACAAAATTGATGACACTTCAATAGAGTTCAAGAAAGGTTAGCCTATTTGTGAAACTGCAGCATAGCGGTGAGCAAGATGATGAGGCTGCGCTTGTTCAACACTTATATCTTCCTCACTCTGAAAGATAAACAAGCGAGACGGATGACAGGTTTTGCGTAAAAGTATCAGTCTTGACAATTCATCACATTTCTTCTTGTGAATAAAGTGACATAGTTTAAAATTGCATTAACACAATATGGTATTGTTCGAGGTCAAGACATGGCAGGAAATGACATTGTGAAGGGTTGGCAGCTTCCGACAACCTTTGGATTACGGATCAAGAACTCATAAGTATCAATGGTTAGTGTGTTGTCAATTTATACCATTTCAAATTGGCAAATAAAGAGCGGTTTAAATAATAGTAGAATGATATGACATTGTTCATAGTTAAGACATTGCAGAATATGACATTGTCTTTGTAGTGGGTAGGTTCACCACACCTTTGGATTACGGATGAAGAACGAAGCATACATGCGGTGCAAAGAAGATCACTTGCTCTGTATAGTTTAATTTACATGGTATGAAGAAGGAACTTGGTTGTACAACTGAAAACTTAAATTGAGGAAGGACAAACTTTTGTTTATGAACTACATAATAAACTTTAAATAAGCAATTTGATGCAAACACCAAAAATAAACAGTTATTGCAGTCATGCCTAACCAAATATATACAACAAAGTTTGAAGGCTTGAGATGGACAAACTTACATTATTGGTGAAGACAGGCTCTATAAAGGCCTTGTCCATGCTTGATGGGGGGCAATTCAAGAAGTTTACCACAGAATCTTCTTCAAAAGCATTGCCTTTATTCTACATTTTGTTAAGAGTAAATATAGATGTGATAATATACAAAAAATGGAGAATATTTAAGATAAGATGAAGAGTGATGCTACATAACCAAGTAGCTATAAATGTAAGTGCAGCGATACATGCAAAAGGTACAGCCAAGAGCAATGCACAGCTAAACTTCTTGATTACCAACCTTATGGTAGAGTAAATATAGATCTAATGTGTAGAAAATGGAGGCAAAGGAAAATAAGCTGCGAGTGATGGTACATGAACAACTACTGTCATTATAAGTACAGCGATAAAGGACAGCATGTACTTACAAGAACAATGCAGAGCTAAAAAACATTGGCATTGGATATATTCTACACTAATGTAACCATTCATATAGATCAGATAATTTGGGCGAACAATTGATAAGCAAGCTATCATGCATCTGCTGTCACATAATGAACCAGGTATGTATGCAAATGCAGTGATCTGAGGACAACAGTACTAACAAGAGCAAAGCAGCGGGCAGCATATTTGCGATATCCTGTCGTTCTTTTCAAACCGAATTCTTCTTGAGCAGATTTCACGCAAAAAGATCCGTAAGGCACATGCGGAAAAGTAGAAGTTCAAATTGTCATGTGATTTCATAGACAATACCTCATCACAGGAGCGAGACCGATTGCATAACAAGGTTTTCCATTCAATGTCTTCTAAATTTAGCACGGGAGACTTCACGGAAATTCGTTTATAGACTTGCCATCAAAGTGTGATTTCCTCGGGTAACACGATCTGCTGCAATGCTTCCTTGAAAAGCACAAGCAAGCTTTGCTCGTCATGACTATCAGATTGACCCTCGCCTAGTTACAACAATGTAATGTAAATCATTGATGTGTTCAATCAGCAAAAAACAGGAAAATAATAACCATGAATAATAGCACTTACGTAAGTTGGCGGGAAGATGTGAAAATGGTGTTTGTCTTCACAATAATCTTCCCATGATGGGAATATATGCACGTAGTCCCTAACAACATTGAAAGCATTGTCTTTTAAGCTGGGAATAAATGGAATGGGGTTCCAATCTGCAGGAATTGGCGTCTCTGCGGTTGGGATAGGTCTTGACGGTGGACTTGCTATACTTTTTCTTTGGAGTGGGATTTTTCTATGGTACAGCTGGTGCTATGGCAAATGAAATCGGTATACCTTTTCTTTGAGTGCAGGTCACTGTGGTGGGGCTAGTGGTGTGGCGGTGAAGTATGGAGTACAGTCTGCTGGAGTCGGTCCTCGTTTTGTGTCCTTGGTTGTACAACCAATATAAGTGGGGTGTTGTCGATTTCTCGGCACCACCATGTTTTCAAGGACTTTCTTGGTGCTCCTTCAGGTTGGCAATCACCCTCTTCCTTTTGATGTCGATGCACACGAACAACATTTGAGTGGAAAAACATGGTATGATGACAGATGGAATATGTATTGATAATGGATGGGCATGGCATCTCGACATATATGATGAGTAAACTAAGCGAGATGGCGGTGCAACAAAGTAGAAGAAATGCAAGACAACATATGCAAGATACCATAATCAATAAAACATTGCCAAATTAGAACAGGCACCTTGATGGGTGAACAGGACATGCCATCGCCTTTGACTCCTCGAGGTTAGAATAGTCATTAGGATCATATTCTAAACAAGAGTCAGCAATTGGGGCGTATGAGTTTCATTGCATCGAGAATGGCACTCAATGCCTTGGTGCCAATTTTGTAAGTCATTGCGGTGTTTAGCTTCAAGAGTGGACTGCTGCTAGTGTGACACAAAGCAGCTACACATATCATAGTGTAGATATCACGGGAAAACCTTAAGCATGAGAGTAAAATCAGCAAAGTGGAACTTGCTGGAATATATGCTAGTATTGCGATGCGGCTAGAAAACTTCCATACCAACTCTCTTCAAGTGAAGGTGCGGTCTTATTAATATCAGTGTAACTCTCAAAGCGACACAGCTCCGCGCATTTCCTTGCTATTCTTATAGGATTCAAGTGGGCAGGCCACTACAAATCCTATTCCTATGTTTACAAGATCCTCTGAATCAAAGAGGCTCAAAGTGTCCATCACAACCGACCGTATAGACCTCTACCTTTGCAAATGTCCTGCTCATCTTGATTACAAAGAACATCTTGTACTACTAGCATACTCCCTCCGTTCCAAAATATAAGTCTTGGTAGAGATTTCCACTATGGATCACATCTGAGATGTATCCGAGATACATTTTAGAGTGTAGATTCACTCATTTTGCTCCATATGTAGTCCATGGTGGAATCTATACAAAGACTTGTATTTAGGAACGGAGAAAGTATATATTAAAGAAAACGGAAGAGGAACATGGTAAAGAAGAGCAAGCAGATTTTGGATAATAAAATGTTGGTTCTTGCGGTGCCCACAAGATGAACGAGGCGCATTAAATGCAACTCCCAGCTGTCTCTCGACCATTTCAGGCGGTTGGATGAAGATCCTCGTCTCTAACCCTTCTTCTTCCTCGTCTCTTAATTCTTCCCATCTGAGAACACCTTGCAGGCGCATGGCGGACCACGGCCCCCACCGCTGTGTTCCTCCGCCACCCCACCGCATCGAGTTTTCTTCGTTCGTGAGGCCCCAACCACCCAGGCCTTGGACCGCCGCCGGCGAACTCCGCGAGATCTGAAAATCGGTGACCCAATTTTGAAATTTAGTCTCTGTGATTTAACTAGTGTGGAATATAAAGGGAAAACCATAAGCATTGGGAGTATAGTGTTGAGCGTGCCATGGCGGATCTGAAGGTGCAAACCGGACAAAGGCAACTTCACAACCAAGACAAGAAATCGAGTAAAGTAGTGGCGATCTATTTTCTTGCTGCGATAAATAAGTTGAGCGAATCTGAAAAGTACCGCCTCAGTGTGGCGCCGTGTCGCATCTGCTGAGAATTTGGCGGTGTTGCGGTAGCGATGGCTGTCGGCGGTGTGGAAGCAGATCTAGGAGGGTAGGCGGTGGCGGCGGGAGGCGCGGTGGGCGAGGCAGTCGTAGGAGGCGGCGCCCGGCAAGGTGGACGGCGGCGAGGATGAAGCGAAGGGCGGGATGCAAGGATCCGGTCCGGCGTGGATGAGAGGTCGATCTCTTGTAATGGGCGGCGGCGTCGGGGTATCGGCTCGGCATGGTGGAGGAGACGGTGGTGGATGGGGTGGCGGATGGCGGCCGGACGGAGGAGGTGGGGTGGAGAGGGTGTTTTGGCGCCCACGATGCGAATGGGGAAAATGGAGGTAGAGAGAAAGGGGACCATGTATTCGAGTAGCGCTTGTCTCAAATCGAGAAATTTACAAACTTAGCCCCGTTTCAAATTTCTACTACATCACAACAACATTAGTCGGTTGGGGATAGGGCGGTAATCTCGCATACACGAATATTTGCCGCGAGAGTTTGTTTTAGCGCCCACCATGTATGAATATGAATCGGGAGGAGTCGATTTGGCCGAGGGCACCTTGTGTTTTGGCGCCCGTGTATGAATCGGGTGAGGCGGTTACGTCACGTTTGGGTGAAATTACAAACCTACCCTATCGAAACCTATAGAAATCCAGCGAGATAGGCTTTGCGTGGCAGGGATAGGCGGTAGTGATTTCCATCTCGCAGATTTTGGTTTGAGCGAGTTCTTGCGACTTTCCGCTTCGTTCAAATTTTGCAGATGTGCGTTTACCGTGCCAACTCAATCGAATCCCGTTTGTATTCTACTATTTTTTTGGTAGGGATCCATTTTCAATTGGAATTACATTCTATATACATCATTTTTTATATATACTTTCAAAAGCACAACAAAGAATTCTGCTCCTTTATATGTATAATATGATTTACAAATACAACGATCTCGAAATCTTAAGGTTGAATTCAAAAAATTTAACAAATTATGTTCTACTAAAATGTATGGATCAGTAATATCTACATATTAAATAACATAGATGTGCGTGAATTCATATGAGTATGCATGTTTGATAGATCAATTTTGGTTGAGTATGGATTACATGTATCATCATCTCGAATTCAAATATTTGAATCCTTTTTGTTCCTCCTTTCACGCCCATCTCTCTCGCATGCATGCTCCTTCAGGTAGCTATCACTCTCTTTTCTCCAGCTCACCCATACGCTCACTTCATGTTTCTCCTATCCTGCAAACATGGTCTCTCGGCGTCTCCCTTGAGAAGTGTCACACTCTCCCTATCATTATACATTACGGTTTCATTATCTCTCACGTCTCTCTGTTCTCTGGTATCACTTTCGGTACCTAAGCTTTCTTTTCACCGCCACACACAGTCTCCACTCGTCTTTCACTTTGTCTTTCTCTCTATGGGATTCTCTCACACACCCTATATGTCTCTACATATGACTCATACCACTAAAATTACTCTCTCTCTCTCTCTGTAGACACAACATTTGTTGCGGTCTCCTTTTAAATCTCCATCCCAGGTGACATTATTCATTTGTTTACCGATCAGACAACCCGACTACCGTCTCTCTCTCTCTCTCACAGACACACACACACAACTCCTGCTTCCCTCCCCTTCCCGACTACCGTCTCTCTCTCACACACAAAACTCTCGCTTCGCTTCCCGACTCGTATTTCTCTCACAAACATTTATCGACTGGCTAGCCTCTAGATAGGTTTATACACCCACACCTCGTGCTTCCACCATCGCATACATGTCTCTCTCTCGCTCCTTGTATCTATGTAGCTTTTCTTCCCTTCTTGAGACCGCCCTCTCGATCATGTACACACACACTATCGCCTCATTTAAGCTGATACCTATCCACACACACTACTTGTGTCTTTGTCACACATGCACTCTGTCCTCCTCCACTCTCCCTCTCTCTCACACACATGGGCTTTTTGCAACAACTAGCAAGATGCCCATGCGTTACCTGGAACATCAAGATGCATTTGTATGAGTAGTTTATCTTGTGGGGAAAAGGATGAGCGAGGAAGGCCTTATTTGCAAATGTGGAGAGGGGTGTGGGTATCTTTTGCAAAATTGCCATAGTTTCCTTCCTATCCGTCGGATATAGATCGGACGGCCTATATTCAGGATGGCAGGCACACGATCATCACCGACAATGCTTTTTATAAGAGTAGGGATAAAAAATAGAGTTGGTGATGATGGTGGGCTGCCATCTACAATGTATGTCGTCCGATTTATATCGGCGGATAGAAAGAAAAATATAACAATTACCCACTCTTCACCACATTTGCAGATAAGGCCTTCCCTCGTTCATCCTTTTCTCCCACAAGATCTTGATGTTCCGTGCAGCATGCGAGCATCTTCTAGTAAGAGTAGAAATTAGACATATACCACTTCTCGAATCTTGAAACCAACAACATTCCTCCTTATCTCATCAAAACCGCCAAAGGAATATATTTTGAGTGAAACATAACATATTTTTAGTGATATCGTATTTCAAAACTAGACTTTTTTCTATCAAATCGGTGAATATGTATTAATCTACTTTGATGGTGTGGCAGCGCATTGGCACATTGCTAGTAGTTATTATAATTTTTGGACACCGGACAAGCGGTGGAGTACATATACAAAGAGAAGAGGCGCGCATGCGATTCGACCTCTCCTGTGTCACACACATGAGTGTTACGTAAAGCGGCGTTAACAAATAAACCCTAAAACCCTAGGCATACGATTGCTGCATTACGTGGTGCAAAGTGCGTGGTGGAGCACCTTTGTAGGAGTTGATGGTGGGACCACGGTGAGCGACTTGGGCGTGGTGGCTCGCCGGTTGCCCAGATCGAGTATACGTTTAAAATATCATTTTTAGCGGGGTTAAGAGTTCCGATTTTCAATGGCACGTTATAAGTAGTAAGTAGTTTTAGAGCGATTGGTATGGGCGAAAATGGAATTCATAGTACTACATACCTCCTTGGCGTATGGTTGTATGGGTTTATGTTGCGAGATGTTGAACCTGGTAGTTCTAGGGCAAATACTATGGTTTAGATTTAGATGTTGGTTTCGATGTCGGAAGAAACCCTTCTTTGATTAAAAAACTACTACCTCCATTCTGGTTTACTAGTCCCCATCGTACTTTGGGTCAAAGTTTGTCCATGAATTTTACTTGTAAAATGTGAATGGAAAAGCAGATTTTGTTATACCCAAACAAAAAGGACTGGAGGAGTGATTGCTCTAACAGATAGCGACCTCTCATAAGCGAGGCATTGAACCGTGCGCGACCAAGAAGGGCACTTTTCATTGCAGAGCCCGGCTGAGCACGCCTCCTCGCCGTGTGCAACCAGCTTAAGACTGCCTGCCTGCCTTCATTGAATCCAGCGCGTGTGCGGCAACACGTCCTTCCATGAGCCAGCAGGCATTTTAGAACAGAAAATATGACTAAAATATATAATTTATTTCGCATGGTCTTGACTTGTTGTGCTCGCCTTTGGTAGCGAGGAACTAGTAGAGGTTTTCTTTATTTATAACTCTCCTCACATTTTTTGGCTTTGAAGTGAATCATGGTTGTGGACATTATGTATGAATGTGCAGATATCTGTGAACATGAGTTTGATGTGGAAGTTGAACTTGGAATGTCGGGCTTGTGCGTGAACTATACCATGTCCAATGCTTAATACATTATTGTTTGGAAAGTAATTGTTGTTATTACATGACCCAAAAAAACATTTTGTGCCACATCGGTAGATGCACAGACATCTAGCAGGCATCTGACTGGATAAACATTTGAACCTAGCTATTATGAAGGAAATTTTGTATTGACAACAGTTTTAGATAGCAGGAGGCGCCTAGCCTGCTCTGCCTCTGCTAGCTTATTTCGGCTTCTTCCATCTCTTCTTTGGCTTGGGTGAAGAGCATCTGATTGCTCTTTTAAGCTTCTTGAGAACTCAGCTACATTCTCAAGGGCTGCTGCATGCTTTCTTTCAGCCTTTACTAATGCCACGAGGACACGAACAGTGACGACTCCACGGCTTGTGTGTAATCCAGCATCATCTGGGAATTTGCACCTTGTGTCTAATCCGGCATCATTAGGGAAGCGGCACCTTGTGTGTAATCCAGCCTCATTTTGGAAACATGATCTCGAGGTTGACCATACTTCCCTCCTCATGGGAACTGCATCCTAACATGAAGTTACTTCTTTTTAGATCAATACTCAAAGAAACCTAGATCCATTTAGTAGAAGCGGATAAGCAGAACTCGGAGAGTGAATTCAAAAGGAAAAGAAATATAAAATAGACTACAAGGTGAGAACACCCACTTCCTACATCAAGTTAAAAAGCGAAGCATTAGGGCGATTAAGACTCTTCTTATTACATTGAAGAACACCACGCTTAAGAGAAGCGAAACTACAACATATACACATCGAAGAACACGAGGCTAAGCGAAAGTAATTGAAAGGTGTTACTTACCAAAGCTCGTTTTACAGGTTGGTGCAGCTCCTCTTTAACTTGCCACGCTCCTTGAAGATGTCCCCAATATCCGTGTTTGGTCTTCATTGCTCCTCTGCATGTTCACACTCGTGGTTTTAAAATCTCAACATGGCAAGAAAAATACTACTAGTAATACTTGCGCATCTTGTGGGCAACATTAAAGCACTAAATCGCCATGTTAGAGCATCTCCAACAGAAGACATAGCATGGCGCTTTAAAAAGCGTTCTGTCTGAGATCGAGAGGTAGATACTAGAGAGTAGAGGATAGTTCTCAGCATAGATAGATAAAAAGATAATTCAACTACTCCTCGTCGTCAGACTCCTCGGTGATGTCCTCCTCCGGCGTCGACTTAGGCGTGAAGATCCGATCGTCGTCCAGTTCCCAAAGCGGCGCTGCTCCTAGCCTCATGTTGAATTGGCGTCCGCTTTTACGCTCGCTTGTCCTCGCGATAGGCGGCTCGCTCCGCCCTCCTCTTATCCTCTCGCCCTCCTTTGCTCGTAGAACTCGCGCTCGTTGATGATCTCCTGCGGGAAGTGTTGGCGCGATAAGCGCCATGGCTTCCTCGTCCATCTCGGCGATGCGAGGCGGTGCTCCACCTCCGGTTGTCGCGGCGATCCTCGTCGGTGCTAAGCCGCGGCGGCGCAAGCTCTGCGCCCGCTCAGCGTCGGCACGTTGGGGAAGTTCAATGTTCTATGAGGCCACGGGCGCCATGCCGCCCGCGTCGTCTGTGTGGCGGCCTCGTTAGCGATGTCGAAATTGCGAGGCGGCGCATCCAGCGGAACGGATCTCGGCGAAAAAGCCGCCGGAGAAGCAGCGGATGCCATGATATCCCCAAGTTTCAGCGACATGGCGGCATGGTGGCCTTGGCGTGGCGAAAAAAGCGGGGAAGGCGGTGGCGAGAGGCGAGGCGGTGGCAAAACCGCAGGCGGTGGGAGGCGT
Organism: Aegilops longissima; assembly: GCA_021605205.1. Taxonomy (NCBI): domain Eukaryota; kingdom Viridiplantae; phylum Streptophyta; class Magnoliopsida; order Poales; family Poaceae; genus Aegilops; species Aegilops longissima. The sequence continues at coordinate 473,786,203 of CM038682.1, forward strand.
TGGATTTTATAAAGCGCGCGGGCGGCTGCGCGCCAAAACTAACACCGCTCGGCCGCTTTTTCCAGCAGCGCGATCCTTTCGATGTCTCTGCTATCTCTACTCTCTTCTCTATGGTTATATTTATTTTATATTTAATATTTAATATTTATCTCTACTTCCTTTACTGTCTACTTTTTTTCTCTATACTTTTTTCTTGCAATATAGGCCGTCCGATTTATATCGGCGAGATAGGAAGAAACAAATGGAATTTTGTGAAAGATACCCATACCCTCTCGGATTTGCAAATAAGGCCTTCCCTCGTTCATCCTTTTCTCCCACAAGATAAACTACTCATACAAATGCATCTTGATCGTTCAGCATATGGGCATCTTGCTAGTTCTAAAACCTTTCCATCATTTGCCACACTACTGGTTGCGGATGAAAAACCTACCAAGCACGGTAGCGATCTACGGGAAGCGATGCACAATTACAAGCTGATATTCTGTTGGACAATGGGCTATAACCAATTACTTTTACGGGAACAATAGCACCCAGGAAAATTGAAGGGTAGGTATGAACAAAATTGGAACTGCACATGTCTTGCTAAGTGATTCAATACACATTACCAATCGAGGAGGAGAGCGATGGGTGGCGGCCTCTGTGAGTCATGGTTAAACGCGAGTCAGTTCATTGTCCCGGCGGTGGTACTTCTGCGCTTGGCGTCGGCTTAGGGAAGCAGATCCGAGACCGTGGAAGGCGATGCGGGGAAGAGCTCCGTCTCTGATGATGACGGTGGACCAGCTCGGTCACGGTGTCTGAGGTCGTCGATGAGGCGAATCTTGCTGCGGTGGGCGAGTGCACCGATGTAAAGGGAGAGCACGAAGGCTGCGGTGCCGTGGAGAAGTCTATTTTGCGGTGGGGATAGAAAATGGGGAGTATTCAGGTGTACTACTCTGGGTGCGGGGTGGGGTTGGCTGGGTAGGGTGAACTGAAGTTACAAAACAACCCCTACCAAGCGTCGTCCGTAGGCCTGTTCGAAGGCTATGATGGTAACTTCCTTTGCTCGAATCAGGGTCGCGGGAGATTTTCCGCCGACCTCAAAATTTTGTGACCTTTGGACTCCCGTGTGGCGTGTTGAGTGATTCGGCTAAGCAACTAGCGAGTAGTAGTAGTAAACTCTGCATATTAGGTTTGACGAAGTCAAACTTCCTAAAGTTGACCAAGTTTATATAAAAATATAAACATTTACCATAACAAATATGTATGATGTGGAAGTACATTCAATAATGAATCTAATGGTATTTATTTGTTATTGTATATATTAATATTTTTTGTTATAAGCTTTTGAGAGTTTACAAAACTTGACTTTGACCAATGCTAATACGGACTTAAATAAAAGCGGAGGAGTACACATTTGTTTTCTTAGTTTGTAGTGAACTAATCATTTGTTGAAATTGTGAAATAAATATATTAGGCTATTGACTTGAATGTAATGGTCTATACAATTCAATAGTTACAATCATTGTGAATCCCAAGATGTATACAAGGTCTATAGTACTTCACAACATGCTCAAACTCTCATAATCCCAGTCAAATGAGAATCTAAATGCATTTCATAGTTATTACTTTGTAGGATGCAACAAAACAACCAAAACTCTACATCAGCCATTATAGAAGCAACATTTTGACATATCCCATTGTGTGAATGAAACATGCAGAAGAGCTTTTGAAGATGGAGTAGATAGGGCGGGAAAGATTGTATGTATGTGGGCGAGAGAGTAGGAGACAAACCTAACGAGATAGAGAGCAGAGAGAGAGAGAGAGAGAGAGAGAGAGAGGAAGAAGTTAGGTCTGTGAGAAAGATGGAGACATGTAATATCGTGAGATCGTGTGCATCCGGATTCTGTATCGTGGAAGGAGAAGAGACAACATGTTTGATGAGAGAGCTGGAAAAACATGGGCGAGAGGGAAGGATCTCATGGGTTGAGGATTGACAATTTTGTGCGGGGAGAGAGGATTGGTAATTTTGTGCAAGAGAGAGAGGTGGGGGAGGTTAGTCAGCCGTCGTCACATCACCTGCTTCCAAATGACCCGCATTCTCTAGCGGTGTGGTCGCCGTCTTGATCTGCTCGATGCCCTCTTTGAATATTGAGGTGTTGTGCATGTTGGGGTGCAAAGAAGCACAAGCGAGAGTGGCGGCCGTATAACCTTGGATGGGGATGAATTTTGTGCTCGGGGGAGTGTGCGTGTGTTTTGTGCTGCGTGTGTGTGTGTGTGTGTGTGTGTGTGTGTGTGTGTGTGTGGATATTGAGCAAAAACAAACCTAAGGAGAAATGGGTATTCACGAAGAGATTGTGCGGGCCTTGAGGTGGGCGGGGGGCGAGTGAGGGTGTCAAAATGTGCGCGTTGATGCATGTGTTGCATGCGATCGTCTGCGAGGGACAGACGAATCGAGAGATATGGTTGTTGTGTTACGGATGCTCCTCTCTCTCTCTCTCACACACACACACACACACACACAAGTAAACTAGAAGACCGTTCTCTCATGTATACACAACGTATCGGCATCATCTATGTCTCACTCATGCATGATCATTTGCACATTCACACCTCTCATGCATGTAACCGCTTTTACCGTCTCCACATTGCCCTTCATACAACACACATATGGACACATACACACATTCTCTCTCAGTCACACACACAAAATAAGTATTGAAAAAACTAGGGCACACCTAAAGCGTCCAAATCCAAATAAACACAAAGCTGGAGCTAAATTCAAATATATGGAAATATTGCAGCGTCAAGAACTTTCCAGGAAAAAAACTTGAGTAATATTAGAGATTCTTTTCACACACACAAAAGGTTTGGTGGATGTCCTTGGTAGCGACACGGTGGCCTTACCGTTCGATCGACCCATGTGACAGCAGTTCACGTGCTTGCACAGGATTACGTATCGTGGCTGTGGTACTAACTTCAATTTTTTTTTAATAAAAGCGTCGCCTAAGTCTAATGTTTACGTGTACTAGTACGGTTTTCTTTTAAGTTTGACCAACCTTATATAAAACTAAAGTAAGCTCGCATACGCGCACTCATCAATATGCCGCCGTCGTTGCGCATGCCGGTGCCCGCCTGCTCCGGCCAACAATTTCTCGGCCATTGATGAGGTCATATACCTAGGGTAGGGTCATGGACCTGTCTAAGATACCCTCCCCAAGGTCATCCTTAGAGTAAACTGCCTATCAGTCGACCTGGTAGGTTTCCACTCGACAGATTCAAAGACACTCGACCATGAAGACCCACTCGACCACCGAGGGTCCAAGAGCCACTCGGTGTCCAAGCAGTGCGTAGATTAAGTAGTCTTTATGGTCATGATGACACTTTATGTAAGGCATTACCGATGCGCCTAGCCTTAATGTACCTTAAACCCTCATAGCGTGGGCTGGCTGGGGTCTGGCGCACTCTATATAAGCCGCCCCCTCCACGGTAGAAGGGTTCGCACCCTGTAATTAAATGCGCATATAATCCAGTCGACCGCCTCCGGGCTCCGAGGCGTAGGGCTGTTACTTCCTCAGAAGGGCTGAACTAAGTAAACTTCGTGCGTACCAATTACTCCATAGCTAGTACCTTGCCTCTCCATACTTACCCCCATTCTCTTGTCGGACTTAGAACCACGACGGTTGGCGCCCACCGTGGGGCAGGTGTTCTAGCGATTTGTTGGAGAAGTTGGGGTTCTTCGATCTCCTACATCATGGTTTCAGGTGGAGTTTTGGTGAGGCCGTGAGATCCGTCTCGGTGCGCTCACGTTAAATCGTCGGCGACTCCGCGCAACCGGAGGCTCCTCTCGGCGTCGGCGCGCTCCCGTCCGTGGGGCAGCGCACTTTCGTGCGTGCGTCCGCGACGTCCTCCTGCAGCAACCGTCGACCCAGTATGGGTTGGTTCTTGTGCCGTCCTCACTCCCAGTCTCCCGGCTGGCGCAAAGCGCTCCGGTCGGTCGAGGCTTCAGCGATGGGTGAGACATGCGGTGGCTTCGCCGATCGGCCACTTCCCAAATTGCGGCAATCGAGCGAAGAATCTCTCTGGCCTGTTCGATCATCGGTGGCTCCGCGAAGACGCATCCGAGTGCGATAGCAGCAATCCGGCAGCGAGAGGTTACGATGGTCGACGGACCATGCAGTCCTCTGGATACCCCCGCACCGGAGGCGGCGGTGGAAGTGATCGGCGCAAGATCACGAAGAGTACCAACCCGAGCCCCTCACTTCGCTGCGAGAGGAGAACCGCCGCGAAACATGGATGCACTTCACCTCCGATCGTTGGAGAAACCCCGAGGCTCGTGCCTTGGAGGATCTGGCGCTGGCCAACGGCTGGCGCTTTCATTGGAGAACCTCCAGCGAGTCCTCGGCAGCGCCGCGACCACAGGTTCGAGAATCCGATCAGCGTCGGCTCTTTCCACAACCAACTCAGGTATATCGAACTCCGATTCAGAATTTAGCAGCTGCAGCCCGTATAAGCGGAATCAATTCAGCCTTCGGTCGGGCGGGTAGAGGTTTACAACAGATCAGAGATTTACTCCGGGCAGCAGGTGATCAAGACTCAGTCGTATCACAGTCATGGAACAGGATTCACAGAAGATCCGTCGCTGCGAATTCAGTCCAGTCGGCCCATAGTCCAAGATCGTCCCTGAGGCGTGAGGAACGTGGGGGCCGGCATGATGATCAGTACAGGAATCGTGAGCAATATGAGCACCGATTCGATCGCAATGATCAACGTCGAGTGCCCACCCCTCCCCCAAGGGGTGGATCATACGCTCCTCAATAACAAGATGACGAGCCTTGACCTGAGTCTTTGGCGAAGGGTTCAGTCGACCCCGAGGCGAGGCTTTGATGCAAGATCCATCCTGTTCAAGGCTTGGTCGCGAGGAGCAGAGCTCACCGAGAAGGTCATGACAGAGATGTTCCCTCAGCAGCGAGTTCATGTCTTAGGGCGAGTGTTTTAGCGGGGCCATCGAGCCGCGATTATTCCTCCCAACTTCAGGTTGGTGACTAAGTCGATAAGTTCACGGTGAGTCAAGCGACACTTGGCTTGAGGACTACAGTGGCTGTCAGATTAGCGGCGGCAGCGATGAGGTAGCTATGAAGCATTTGCCTTATGTTGGAGGGTTCGGCGAGCATGGTTGAATCAGTTAGCACCCAGATATTTACACTTGGGAAGATCTGGCGAGTGTTTGTCGGGACATTTGAAGGGACTTGCAAGCGACCCGCGGGATTGTGAGCTGCAGTCTTGTGTGCAGTCGAATGAAACTTTGAGAGATTACATCGGAGATGGATAACCTTGCACCCACAGTTGAGAATGTGTACGATCACCGGTGATCTGTGCTTTCAAGGAAGGTGTCAAAACGAGAGAGTTGAGTTTGAAATTGATCGGACGGAGATATGACCACAGAGTCGGATGATGGAGATTGCCACCAAGTATGCTAATGGTGAAGAAGAGGATCGGCTCCGGTGGTAAGTACAAGTCAGCCGCTAATGAGGTCGGCGGAGGAAATTCGAGGAAGCGAAGCGCAAAGCCGAGCCAGCCGCTCTGGAGAAGCCTTGGTGTGACCCGGGGAAAGTTCAAGAAACCCAAGTGTCGTGGAACCCCAAGAAGGTGAAAGACCAAGATGGGAATGATGTGTTGGACTTGCCATGTCACATTCACACGAAGAAAGATGAAGAGGTAAACTCATTTACCCAAAACATACCACTCGACAATGTCGGCTCTTGGTTCAGCGGTTCAAGAAACAACCCAAGGATAAGGAAAGGGGTGGGATAAAGTTGAGGACAAAGAAGAAAGTGATGGTGGATACCCCGGTCAATTCCACCACGATGATTTTCTTGGCGTTGAAAGCAAAAGTCGATTGAAAGTTATCAACGAGAAGTGAACATGGTGCGCTCGGCGACACCCAATTATCTGAAATGGTCCCGGACCGCCATCACATTCGACCAGTCCGATCATCCGACACACATTGCCACCCACAGGAGGCAAGTATTGATGGTCGACCCGGTCGTCGAAGGCACTCGTGACTAAAGTTTTGATGGATGGCGGCGGTGGCGAGAACATCTGTATGCGAGGCGTTGAAAGGGATGGGCATTCCGATGTCGGACTCGGCACCAATAACATGAGTTTCCGCGGGTCATTCACGGAAATAAGGCTGAGTCACTTTCGGTCAAATTGCTCTTGATGTGGCATTTGGTGATTGAAGCATTTTCGCAAAGAAAAGTTGACCTTTGAGGTCGTGGGTTTCCAGAGCGCTTATCACGCTATTACAGGAAGGCGGCGTATGCCCGTTCATGGCCCGACCATGTTATGTGTACCTCAAGCTGAAGATGCCCGGCCCCAAGGGTGTGATCGCATCGCGGCAATCGGATGAAAGCGGAAGAGTGTTTCGAAAGGCTCTAAGATTGCTGATGCTCGGATGGCGGTGGTAGAATTGCAAGAATATCGAGAAGGCTGCAGATCCGGTGATTTGTTGCGAGCCAAGAAGCCCGCTTCTGGTCGGCATTTCAATCGTCCGGTGAGGCGAAGCAGGTTCATATTCACCCGACCGACCCCAATGCTGCTCCGACCAACATCTCAACAACACTCGACTCCAAATAGGAAGAAGCGCTCGTCCGGTTCCTCCGTGAGCGGGACATCTTTGCATGGAAGCTGGCGACATGCGGGTGTTCAGGGGAGGCTGGCTGAGCACCGTCTGTGAGTCGACTCAAAAGTTAAATCTGTCAAAGAACATCTTGACGGTCCGCCGTCTAGAAGAGAAAGGCCATAAGCGAGTGGCTCAGCTCTTAGCAGCAGAGTTTATCAGAAATTTACCACTCCAGTGGCTCGCCAATGTGGTCATGGTCCCTAAGAAGGACAATTCACTGCGCATGTGCATCGACTTCAAACATATCAATCGGGCCTGCCGAAAGATCATTCCTCTCCCGCATCGACCAAATAGTCGACTCATTGCGGGATGTGGCGATTGTCTTTTTAGGCGCATATTCCGGGTACCATCAGATCCGTGCTGTATGGACCGGCGAGCTCAAAACAGCTTTCATCACTCCATTGGTGCTTGTTATGTCACCATGCCATTCGGCCTCAAGAATGCGAACCCGTTCATGAGGATGATTGAAGTGTTTACTCACTCAAATCAGTCGGAATGTGGAAGCATACATGGATGAAATTGTGGTCAAGTCACGAAAAAGTTCCTACCTGTTGAGTGACCTTGCTGAAACATTTGCCAATCTCAGGAGGTATGATATCAAGCTTAATCCATCAAAGTGCACATTCGGAGTTCCTGGTGGAAAGTTACTCGGTTTTCTCATTTCTGAACGAGGAATTGATGCTAACCCAGAAAAAGTTGGCACTATTCTCCGAATGAAACGCCCTTTGCGTGTGCACGATGTCTAGAAGCTTAATGGATGCTTGGCCGCTTTAAGTCGATTCATCTCTCGCCTCGGTGAAAAGGCATTGCCTCTTTACCGACTGATGAAGAAGTCAGACAAGTTCGAGTGGACTCTCGAAGCTGATGCAGCGTTTGCAGAGCTCAAAGCTCTGCTCTCCACCCAGACGGTGCTTGCTGCCCCAATCAGTAAAGAGCCGTTGCTGCTTTACATTGCAGCCACAGGACAAGTCGTTAGTACAGTACTTACGGTCGAGCGGGAAGAGGAAGGAAAAGACTTCAAATTTCAGCGCCCAGTATATTATCTTTCTGAAGTGTTAACCCCGTCGAAGCAAAGATACCCTCATTATCAGAAGCTTGTGTATGGGATCTATATGACCGCAAAGAAGGTTGCTCACTACTTCTCGATCATTCCATTCGATGGTCGATGGCGCCCTGTTATCAAAGATTACACTGTGAGGCATGGCTGGTCGAGTGGCGAAATGGGCGATTGAACTTCTTCCCTTGATATCAAGTTTGAGGCAAAAGCCATCAAGTCCCAAGCAATAGCAGATTTCATCGCCGAGTGGATTAAACAACAGTTACCGACTCAAGTTCACTAGAACCTTTGGACTATGTTCTTTGATGGTTCCAAGATGCTGAATGGTTCGGTCTTTGGGGTAGTATTGGTTTCCCCGAGGAGATAAGCTCGGATATGTGCTCGATTCACTTTGATTCCTCCAACAATGAAGCGAGAATCTGAAGCATTGTTGTATGGGTTCAACGTATGGCCATTTCACTCGGCGTCCAAATCGCCTCATGGTTTATGGCGACTCAGATCTGGTGGTTAATCGGTGATGAAGGAGTGGGACGTCGAAGTCCAGCCATGGTAGCTCTTGTAATGCGATGAGGAAGCTAGAAAAGAAGTTTGAGGGTTAGAGCTCCATCCGTACCCGGTGAAAAATCAAAGCTGCGATGATTTGGCGAAAATAGGGTCCAAGAGGAAGCCATTCCGGTGATGTATTTTGGAGCACATCCGCTTTGCCGTCGATTCAAGAAGATCCTTTCTTGAAGAAGCTCCACAGCCAAAAAGTGCCTTGATCCATTGAAGTTGAAGTCCCAGCGGTGGTCGACCTAGTCATGGAAGTCATGGTCATCACTCCCATTGGGCGTACCGTACATCGCATACATCCTAAGGAAAGAGCTCCACGAGAATGAAGAAGAGGCTAGATAGATCGTCCAAATCGATCCAAGGCCTTCTTGTGATCAAGGGACAGTTATTGAGAGAAAGTGTGGTTGGAGTCAGCCGAAGTGCATAACGCGAGGAAGAAGGTCGAGATAATCCTTGATGATATCCACTCGGGGACTGTGGTCACCATCGTCCTCTCGGACCATCGTGGCTAAAGCATACCGGCGGGATTTTCTTGGCCAAAGGAAAATGAAATAGCAAAGGAAATAGTCGACAAATGTGAAGGATGTCGGTTCTACTCAATATGTCACACAAGCCGCCTCGGCATTGAAGACCATTCCACTAAATCGGCCTTTAGCTGTTTGGGGGTTGGATATGATTGGACCGCGAGAAGCTGGCAGGAGTGGTTTCACTCATTTGCTTGTGGCGGTCGACAAGTTCACGAAGTGGATCGAAGCTAAACCTATCAAGAACCTTGATCGTGCCTTCTTTGTCGGTTTAAATCGGAGAATTGATATTCAGATATGGAGTTCCGCACAGCATCATCACGGACAATGGGTCAAATTTGATTCCGACAAGTTCAAAGCCTTTTGCGCCTCTCGGGGCATCTTGAGTCGACTATGCTTGATCGCTCAACCCCGGTCGAATGGACAAGCTGAGCGAGCAAATGGTCTAATTCTCAAAGGACTGAAACCTCGTGATCGTGATCTCAAACATGCAGCGGGAGGCGTGGGTTAACGAACTTCCGTCGGTTCTTTGGGGATTGAGGACCACTCCTAATCGTTCATTGGGAGAACTCCATTCTTTATGGTCTATGGAGCTGAAGCAGTTCTGCGCGAGTGACACCTTCACAATGCCCCAGTGAACTCTACTCTGAAGCTGAAGCGAGCAAGCCCGTCAAGATCGATCGACCTCCTTGAAGAGGAGAGAGATGGCCTTGATCTGCTCGACCATCTATCAGCAGGACTTGCGTCGATTCCACGCGAAATGTGAAGAGCCGAGCCTTTCGGGAAGGAGATCCGGTCCTCGAGTGGATCAGCAGAAACCACAAGCTTCGCTCCCACTTGGGAGCGTCCTTCATCGTCACGAGTTCTTCACAATGGAGCTTACCATCTTTACAACGTCGAGCGCCCGGATCGATGAGCCTCGGGCATGGAATGCGGAGCTGCTCCGCCCCTTTTACTTAAGAGCTCACTCGGGTGAGATGTAATAAATGTACCTCCGTGGTTTGTCTATCTAAATCAAGAAGATTATTAGTTTCCCGGTGATTGTTATTACTTTTTGTTAAATCCCCCGTGGGTGACTTAGCTCTGAATCCGTTTAGCCTAAGTTTGTAAAAAATCCTAGCGAGTGTCGAGCCAGCCTCTCACTCGGGGGTTTAGTTGCGAATCCGTTTCGCCTAAGTATTCAAAATCCTACCGAGTGGTGAGCCTGCCTCCCACTCGGGGGCTTAGCTGCAGCCCAAGTACTCACCTAAGTGTTTAAAATCCTACTGCAGTGGTGAGCCAGCCTCCCACTCGGGGCTTAGCTGCAGTCCAAGTACTCGCCTAAGTGTTTAAAATCCTACAGTGGAAGCAAAACTCCACTCGGGGCTTGCTGCAGTCGATGCTAGCCTAAGTTTTGAAAATCCTACAGTGGAAGCAAACCTCCCACTCGGGGCTTGCTACAGTCCAGTACTAGCCCAAGTTTTGAAAAATCCTACAGTGGAGAGCAAACCTCCCACTCGGGGGCTTAAGCTGATCCAGTGCTAGCCTAAGTTTTGAAAATCCTACAGTGGAGAGCAAACCTCCCACTCGGGGCTTAAGCTGCAGTCCGATGCTCGCCTAAGTTTTGAAAATCCTACAGTGGAGAGCAAACCTCCCACTCGGGGGCTTAACTACAGTCGGGACTCGCCTAAGTTTGGCGTGCCGATCCGCCAAGGGCTGACGAGTGCAGGTCATTGCTACCTTCTCCTTGGGAGCTGCGCCACAAGTACAACATGCGCTCCATCCCGATCCGCAAGAACTGACGAGGTACCGTCATTGATTCCTTCTCCTGCACCTGCAAGAGCCACAAAGTGTAGATCATTGGATCCACCTCGAGCTGCATCTCAAACATTGAAGCATAATCCGAGTAAAGAGCAAAGTTCACTCGAAGGCAAACAAAAGCATATTACGGCGATAAGTAAAGTTCGGATAGCATCCTAAGGATGCGAAGTACCAGGCCTCAAGCACTGCTAAGGTTTTCGGTTACAAAAATCACTTTCGGCATTCCGAGGCAAATTTAAGGTAGAGCATAAAGTTTTTACTCCTCGGTGGAGGCTGGAAGGAGCCACAAAGCTGGTCAAGGTCGATCCCATCGGCGATCCGGGTGGCGATGGCGATGAAAGTTTCCATGAAAGATTGGAAATCATACTTCTTGGTGTTACGCAACTCGAGGGCGCTTGACTTGTCCTCGCGCTTCCTTGCAGTGGACACGAGCGAGAGCGAGCAACATCAGCACCGCTTTTGGCGAAGACTTTTCCATTCTTTTTCGACTTGGAACCTCATTCGATCGAGTCATTAAGACTCAAGGTCGTTACGAAGCGTGCAGTCCGGCGGAGTTGAGTCAATCCGTGACCTTTGCAGCTTTCGATCGGCGAGATAGTCCACCACACTTGCAATCACGAGAATCCGGTCGGAACACGTTCATATCGGCTTCATCCTTCACGGGAGAGTTGATGGGGTCAGGCTTGTCTCCACTCATTGGTCTCCTCTTGAAGTTACGGCGAGAATTCTGCAAATACAACTCAAGTTCAAGCTAATGGTTCTATGGTGAGTCGATGATGACAAGTCGATCGGATAAGAGGATTTACCTTCAAGCATGAGGAATAGCTTCTTGGCGAGCCCTCCAGATAAACCTTGGATCGTTCCTCCTCCCCTTGATTCGTCAACCTTGTCCGTGAGCAACTTTTCATTCTTGATCGACTAGCCTCCTTGTTGGCGCGTCGAGAGCAGCCTTGAGGTTGGTATTCTCCTCTTGAGTTTTCCGGTGAGGGCTGTTTCTCTTCCATGAGCTTTGTTTTCGCAAAGCATATACATGCCTCTGCAAGGTCGTGGTCTTTCTTCTTGAGCCTCCTCGGTTTATGCGCAAAATAACAATAAGTCGAGTTGAGAATGGGTAGAAAGACAAAGGCGGTCATCAAGTTCTCACCAGCCATACCTTTTGCCGTCTCTGCCTTTTGCAAGTTCTCTGAGCAAGCTTCAAGTCAAGGTTGAGCTGGATCTGCTTGTTCTCCAATTCGGTATAGCGGGCCACGAGCTGCAAGATTTCTACAAAAGTCAATCGACAAAACATTAAAGACAGGTCACTTCCGGTGACTAAAGAAAAATCATAGCATTTCTAAGACTACGGTCGAATCAAAACATTGACGGTAGTCTGGGGACTTCACCCGGTGGGTGCACTCAGCGTGCCCCCACTTGGTTTTACCAATTCGGTTCGACCCGATCGACCGAAATAGGCAAAAAGTTTATGATTCTAAAAACATAGCTAATTGTCGTGATCGGCTGTGTAAAAAGAAAAAAAAAGTTCTTAGACTATAAATCATTGCCCATGATCCACCATAGTCTCGGGGACTACACCGGTGGGTGCACTCAGCATTCCCCACGGTTCCAAAGATCCATTCGACATGGCGGACCAGACCGAGTGAAGAAATTCAAAGTATAAAGACTATAGTCATTGCCCATGATCCACCATAGTCTCGGGGACTACACCCGGTGGGTGCACTCAGCGTGCCCCACCAGTTCAAAAATTCAATCGACACACCCACCAACACCTAGTGGGTGTACAGATCTGAATATGAAACCTTGAGAAGAAGAAATTTCAGGTAGCATATCCTATGAGAACAAGCAACTTACTTGTACATTGCTCACGAAGAGCGAGCTTGAATCATAAGCCGCTGGCTGGCCTCCCGGACCACCTTCACTTGCTCCATCATGATCCCACACTGGCGTATGGCCTCCTTGGCAGCACTCACTTGGTCTTCGGGGCGTGGTGTGTGGCAAAAAGGATGGTGGGTCAGCGATCGGCAGCGAAGGCGGACACTCGTCGGTGGCACAGAGCAAAGGACACAGAAGTCCGAGTGGTGTCGCCTCCCTCGTGAGCTAAGCGTCTCGGCGGTGATACAAGCTGGAGTAGCCTTGCCGGCGAGCACCTTTTGTCCTTCTTCTTCCTCGGTGGTTTTCATAAATGCGTCATCGGGAGATCAATGACATGAGGTGGAACTACAAGCAAGATTCAAAGGTAAAACAAAAATCAATCGACCGCAAAGCAAAACTGCGGAGATCATACCAAGGTTGGAGGTGGCGGCATCTTCCATTTCCTGATCCTTGTGCTTAGCTGAGGTCTCGGAGGTGGCAGCCCTGCAGATTTCAGAAGTCAATCGATCAGTTAAAACGAGTCGACCAAAAGTGCACTCATGGTAGACAGGAAAACACAAGTTCTGCTGATTACACGAAAATGGTGGGAATGATCATCCTCATCTTGGGCAAGGCCTTCGCCGGCTTTGATGACGTTGCTCGGGGTTGCTTTGGCGGTTTCTTAGTTGGCATTGGAGAAGTCGTCCGAGTGCGCTTCGTTGAACGCCCGATGGGCGCGATAGCCTACCTCGCTCGACCACGGATCATCGTCGGCTTGGATCGCCTTTCGAGTGGGGTGGTTCCGTCTCCCTCCTCTTCCTCCTCCTCCTCCTCCTCTTCAGGCTGTCGTTTCCTCGGACTCCCATTCCTCCTGGCTTTCGCCTCTGCTTCCTTCTTCTTCTTGTTGGTTCTTGCGCCCGTTGGGCATCGAGTACATCTCGGTGGTGACCTAGAAGACAGCAAAACAAGGCGAAAGTCAGTCGATCGATTCGCATCGGAGCGGAGCAAATGCAGCAGGATCACGATCGGAGATAAGTGGTCATACTGGTGCGGTTACGTAAGATTGGTCAGTGGTGGGATCCTCCTAGCCCTGAGGTTATCCTTGTTCCTGTGATAGCAGTCATCCACCTCTCCAATGTGGCATCGTCGACCTCCTCTGGGTGGACCGGGTGGTGTCCTCGGTGCAGTACATCCACATCGGGTGACCTCGGTATTGGGCGGCTGAATGCACCGTCGAAGGAAAACCTCCAAAAGATCCATGCCGGTCCTCCGTCGCGAATGAGCTGGACTACACTCCATCAACAACAACACAGGGCCTTCTCCTCCGGGAAGCACCTTGAGAGAGGGCGGCTTGTTCACTCAATCCATGGAGAAAGGAGGAGTCCGGTCGGCTGCTACTGGCGTCGTGGTCTTGCGATAGAACCAGGTCATTGCCACCCTCTGTTGAATCGGGAAGAATCATGGCTGGAAGGCACTTTTACCCCTCATTTAGACCCCAAGACCCCCACACATCTGGATTACTTGGGTTCTTTCGTCATTCAGACTAGCCTTTTCACCGTCTGAGGCGACAAGTGAATATGTGTTTGAAGAGGCCCGGTGTGAGTGGACAACTCAAGAAGTTTTCACACAAAGACACGAAAGTGGCGAGATAGGTAATGGAGTTGGATGTAAAGTGATGGAGTTGTGCTCCAAAAGTTGAAAACCCCAAAAGAAAGATTGGCCAAAGAAAATCCATAATCCACATGGGTGGCTAGGAGGGCCTTTTCGCCCTCTTGAGGCTGCGGCTGCCACTCTGTCCCGGAAGCCTTGCTAACCCGTGGGATCAATCCCTCGTTAGCCAGGTCGTTGAGGTCTTTACGGGTGATGGTCGGCAGATCAATCTCCTGGACCCAACCTTGCGGCGAGGCTGGACATGACGAGATCCGCCCGGTGGCGCTCTCCCCTCGCCTTCGCCGTCGCCTTCTTCGCCCGCTCAAGGCCGCCGTCTTCTCCTTCACCATTGTCGCCCGGCGGAGGCAGGAGGCGAGGCAGCAGTCTTGAGCAGGTCCTGGCGTGGCGGATGAATCTGAGGCGGAGGAGGGAAAATGAGGCGCCTTGTTCAAAATACCCCTTGGCGCCTTATGAAGTCGCTTACGAGTGGGTGTTGGTAAGCCGAGCAATCTGTCAAATCCATAGCGATCGCAGCGCATGTCGTGGCGAAAAAGGTGGTACGGAGATCGGCGTCCTTGCCTTATCCATCCAGAGTCTTGCGGCCTTCTCCACTTTGGCGCTTCCCAAAATTCGGATCCCACTAAATCCGCTAACAGCGAGCAACTTGTCGAACGGCAGATTTCCTCGATCCGTCGCTCGAAATCTCAAGTTCATAAAGTTCACTCGACGAGATGTAGAGAATGGATAAAAGCGTGAAGAGAAGTTGACACCGTCCTTTGAAAGGCCAGCGATCGAGAATAAAGCACACTCGCGGCCTTAAAAGCAGGTCGGAAAGATTATCAACTCCTTCCTCACTCAAATCTCGATCCATTAGGGATAATGATGAAGTCATATACCTAGGGTAGGGTCATGGACCTGTTCAAGATACCCTCCCAAGGTCATCCTTAGAGTAAACTGCCTACCGGTCGACTGGTAGGTTTCCACTCGACGATTCAAAGACACTCGACCATCAAGACCCACTCGACCACGAGGTCCAGAGCCACTCGGTGTCCAAGCAGTGCGTAGATTAAGTAGTCTTTATGGTCATGATGACACTTTATGTGGCGTTACCGATGCGCCTAGCCTTAATGTACCTTAAACCCTCGCTTCGTGGGCTGGCTGGGGTCTGGCGCACTCTATATAAGCCACCCCCCTCCACGGTGAAGGTTCGCACCCTGTAATTAAATGCGCATATAATCCGATCGACCGCCTCCGGCCTCAGGAGTAGGGCTGTTACTTCCTCAGAAGGGCTGAACTTCGTAAACTCGTGCGTACCAACTACTCCATATCTAGTACCTTGCCTCTCCATACTTACCCCCATTCTACTGTCAGACTTAGAACCACGACACCCATCACCTTCGTGTCGCCGCCATCCCTGTGCCATGAAGCCGAAGGCTCGCCCGCTCACGTCGTCTGCAGTCCCTCCTCGCCATGCCGCCGCGCTGCCAAGCACGTGAGCAGATGGTGGAGCAGCGTCTATGCACACAATGTCACGAAGAGGAGGGCGGCGCGTGCTCCGGCCACGCGGCGAGGAGGAACTAAGCGTGTCATTGTCGTCTCCGCCCAGGAGGAGGCGCATGTTGGCTGTCACGGCGGAAGCTTGATCGCGCCGCTGTCGAGCCATAAGCCCCGGGTGCGGACGCGGAATCTAACCGAGACCTTGAATGCCACGTGGATTACGCAATCGAAGGAGCAATTTGGGTCGATCGACTCATGTGAGCCGTTTGATGCAACATGGATGGCTAGAAGGGCTTCTTCCACCTCTTCGCCGTCTTCTTCCTTCGCTCCGTCGAACTTCTTTCACAAATCGGTGACCCAAATTATACTACTAATACGAGCGTATTAAGTACGGTAGGAACACGAAGATCTGACGATAGTACCAACTACAAGAAGAACAGTAGTAAGACATAGTACTAGTACTACTCTACGTACTAAGAGTTCAAATAACGAGAAAGAACATAAACATAGTTACTGTTGGGGCTAAGCACAACACACCCTTGAAAATAAACTAAGCAACTAGTCCGCTTGACACTGCAGTAGAACCGGCATGGCGCGGCACTGCCACCTACTCGAGTCCGAGTCCCGTCCGTCCTCGACTTAGTCCTCGTCCCCTTCCTCTTCCTCTTCGACGACCTTCTTTGCTTGAACGGACCTTTGGGCTCGCTTCTTCATCCAACCCATGTAGATATTTAAACAAAGGTAGGAATCCATTGCTGCATACAGGATGAGATCTTCATCTAATGTCTTGACTCCCATGCATGATGAAACTTCGTGATGAGGTTTCTTCGGTTTAGCGTCTGAAGGATCAATCATGGCTGCTGCCGAGGTCAGCATTGAAGGTTGAGAGGAGGACACCGGGCTTGCTTATACGGAGATCGAAGGGCTGGCCTACAAGAGACCTATCCGGCCAGGACATCTCTGTCGTTCTTAAAGCCTCTGATGTGAATTTCACTCTTTTGTCCTTGAGGAAGTTCTTAAAATCCTAGCACTCAACGTCGGCATGGCATATGTGGTAGACCAAGCAAGCGTTATGTCATAAACCTAGATCACGGCGGGCTTCTTCCTCTCTTCGTCCTTTAGATCCTTCTCTCGTCCCAGGACTGTGGTGTACTCAACATCTAGCCCAGTGACCCACTCATCCGTTGAACTGTTGAACATGCGTAGGAAGCGAGCAAGCCATGCTTTCACCGTCGCGGATCCACGTGTGTAGATGACGATGAACTGATCGCGGTGATGGCTCTAACCTGGTACTCGTGGCGACCATGGAGATTTGGGAGGCCATGGATTTTGGAGGAGGTTAGGAGAAGTTGAACTGTTGTACCCATAAGGCGGGAGCGAACTAATGTGAAAGGGCGGGGAGACGGGAGGCGAACTGTTGTGAGGTAGAAGACAGGGACAAGTAGGGCATCACGAATGGCGTGGGGTTGCTGGCTTGCCCGGTGGATAAGCGGCTGCAAGCCCCAAAGAGTTCTCGAGAACTATGCGGGACCCACTAGATGTCATGTCTACTAGACCCATATCGTAGGCTGACGGTATAAACACTGCTGTTACATGCGCCATGTCGTAGCGTGGATGTAACTTCATAATTCCATCAACCGTCGCGCCTCCCGACCTTCGCCTCCCTCGCGGTCGCGCCTTTGAGACTTCGACCGGCTATAAATGAGCAATTTTTTGCCTACTCCGCATGCATGATACTCCCTCTGGTCCTTTTTACTCCGTCAACCGTTTGCAAAGTGTTTGACCTAATATATACTTTTTTGAACACCACCTTATATTAATTAACCAGCCACACGGTACACTCATTCGATACAATATTCACCACACGGTGATGCGTTATTTACAAGAATACCATCTAATCTATTGTCAAAGCTATACTTAGCGATTAAGTGTGCCACCTTATTGGCGAGCGGCTAATCTTTGACAATTGAAGATTGTTGATAACCTTGAGATGCTCAACGCTTTCATCTTGAGTCACGCATAGCAGACTGTCATAGTCCCCGATGCAAGAGGCGCTACCACAAAAGCGCAATCAGTCTCTAAAATTACAGGATTATGAAGAAATACCTATGTAGAGACCGGCAATGCAAGCCCTAAGCTCCGGTTCCTCCACGCTTTGTGAGGCATCAATGAAATCCCGACCAAATTTATACTAAAAATATCAATATCTACAATCTGATTATAATGAGTATAAGAACTACATTTTATAATGAGTGTAAAATATTGATTTGACATTGTGAATGTTGATACTCCCTCCGTCTAGGTGAGTAAGTCATCTTAGGCTGTGCACCGTGACCAATGAGGAGGGAAAGCGAGAGACATTAATGTTTATTTGCTAATTAAATAGTATTGCATGCAATGAACTAACCACTTGCATGTCATGTTTGATAGTCTCAGGTCATTAAAGCATGCACACCCTCATCTCTTATTGGTTGATATGTCAAGAAACAAGAAATGGCGTAGAAGTTAATGCACCGCGCCTCGTGTTTTGGGATTATTTGGTTTTAGTAAGATGACTTACACACCTAGCTATTAGAGTACCACTACCTCCCTTCTAGTTTAAAGGGCTCGACTTAAAAATTTCACCTACTCTTAGCAAGATAGTAGAGGCGGTGGGATAGTTTTGAAGTCTGCAAAGTACTCAACTAATGTTGTCGTTCTTCACAAAAAAATGTGTTTACCAATGCATGCATGAACACTAGTTACTCTAACCCCCTCTCTTCTTTAATTCTTTGCCACATCAGCATGTTTGCTATTCCCGTGTGCATGATACCAGCTAAGATACCACCATTATGGCCAGCCTTAATCATCGCATGCAATAATTTAGTGCACCTTGAAATATGAACATGTGTGGGGCGTGTATGTTTTTAATGACTTGAGACTATACCTAGCCCGGCATGCAAGATGACTTATTATGCACCGTTCCCCATACCTGCAGGAAGCCCGTTCATCTCCAAATCTTTTCCTCTCCATGTGTGGAAACAATATGCTGCCTAAACTCTCCTTCTCCCTCCGTGGTCCCACCACTCCACCCGTGTGAAAAAATCTGCATGCATGACCCCTCCTCCCCCGCTCGTCCAATCCGTTGTGACCAGCAATATTTCCACCCCTTCGCTCCCCGTAATTTACTCCAACAAATATGCCCGTAGCTTTTACTTAACTTCAGGTGCATTGGGTCAGCGACATACGGGCCCAGCAGTGTCTTGGCCTGGTCGATGGCGCAGTGAACCTGCGATTAAGTCAATGCAACTTCGATCCATATCTTACGTAGGTGTGCCATTGCTCGCTATAAATCTGCGCCTCCCACGAAATCGCTATCTCCTCCCCTCACGTTCACGTTCATCGCTATCTCCTCCCCTCCCTCTCACGCCGACCACCATGGCATCGCCCTCCCAAGCCCTAAGGCCCCTCGCTGCATCGGGGACGTCCTGCGTCGTCGTTCCGTTCCTCGCCGCCACTAGTCGAGGAGGACGCGTCGGTGTTCCGCTCCTCGCCGCGAGGCGACGTGTCGCCATTCCGTTCCTCGCCGCCACTAGTCAAGGAGGACGCGTCGGTGTTCCGCTCCTCGCCGCAACGTGTCGAGGTGGACGCGTCGGCGTTCCCAATCTCCCCAGAATGCGCGTCATAGGACGCGTCGGCTCCCCGCTATGAGGAGAACGCCGTTCCGCCCGCCGAGCCGCCCCAGCCTTGAGGAGCTTTGGCAAGAAATGGATGTCGCCTTGTGGGAGGCTTTGCCTCAGCGAGCGCGCCAAAATAAGCGGAGAAGAAGGCGAGGAAGAAAGCGCACCACGCAACAAGCTTTACGGGAGATCTATGTCGCGTCCGAGAGAGTCAAGCAATTGGTTCTTTGGCGGAAGGCTCGTGCGAGGGCCGTGAGGGTGGCGGAGGGCGCCGTCCGGCATACGAGTGCGGTCGGGCCCAAGCGCCTCATCTCGCTTGGCGATGCGTGGACGGTGCGATTCAGCCGGAGGAGTACTGTTGGCGCCAGATCACCACACGGTGAGATCGCGCTCGCCCTTGGCGTCGTGGACCGGTGCATGCTTCCGGCGGGAGGAGTACTGTGGCGCGGATCACCACACCGGTGAGATCGCGCTCACCGCCGACAAGCGCCAATCAGCACCTCGCGAGTTGCGAGGCTGGGAAGAAGCGTTGTGTTGGCGCTGCTGGGAAGCGGCCGCACCGGGGCACTCGTGGCGCACCGCAAGCGCTCTGGGGCGTCGTGGCTTTAGGAGGAGTATAATTTTTTGTTTAGTAAAGCGATCTCATTAGTTTTGGGGCGCAAATGATAAATCCCGAGCGTTCAGGAATTTTAAGCGTCCTTAATTAAGTATGTCAAAGGAAAGTTTGGAAGCGTTGTGTATTATTACGCATTTTGCAAATGCGTGCATATAGCACAAACTTTACTATATACTACGGACTACGTCTCTCTCAATATATGCTTGCAGACTTTTCTACTCCCTCCGTCCGGTCAATAAGTCATCTTTGGTTGTGCATGGTGACCAAGAAGGAGGGAAGATTTGTACACCTAGACGGAGGGAGTACTACTATTACTTATGCACGTGCAAATGCATGTTTTAACATTACGGTGCGGTTTTTGTAAAAGTAGAAAAATAGCACTAGTCAAGCTTGTGAAATGATTCCAACGTGAGTACTACTACTAGTAGGAGTACCAGGGGCCAGTTCTTTTAGACTTATAGATTTGTAATCTCATAACTACTACCTCCGTCCTGGTTTATTGGTCCCCATTGTAATCTGTGTCAAACTTTGATCATAAATTTAACTAATGAAATGTTAGTGCATGTCACATGCACTACTCCATCCGTCTAGGTGAGTGAGTCATCTTAGGCTGTGCACCGTGACCAAGGAGGAGGAGAAAATGAGAAAAGTTAATGTTTATTTTCTAATTAATAGTATTGCATGCAATGAACTAACCTTGCATGTCATGTTTGATATCTCAAGTCATTAAAAGCATGCACACTCTTTATCTCTTATTGGTTGATATGTCAAGAAACAAGAAGCGAGGTAGAAGTTAATGCACCGCGCCTAAGTGTTTTGGGATTATTTGGTTTTAAGTAAGATGACTTACACACCTAGATGCACAGCGCCTAAGTGTTTTGAGTAACATTTTATCAGTTAAATCTTTGGTCAAAATTTAGCACAAATTACAATGGTGAGGAATAAACCAGGGCGGAGTAGTAGTTTAGAAGCCGAATAAATGAGTGAGGCGCCTTATTGTTACTCTCACTGTGACTAGTCTTGTGGGAAAAGCTGGGAAGCCGCCAAAGAAGCTGGCCCTAGGATTAGTAGCTAGGGATCGAGTGTGGGAGATGAACCGGAGAAAGTAAATGCAGAGAGATGAAATGCAAAAAAGACGGAGGGATGTGATGGTTGCTTGTCCGTTTATTTTACCAGGCCACTTATTACTCGGAGTGGTTGGGTTTTGTGATATGACGGCTTTACTACCGCGCCATGAGTGAGAGGTGAGACTCCCGTGCAGCGCCGCCCTCTACACTTGTACTACATCGGTCGTGGTTTATTAGTCCCCATTGAATTTGGTGAAGATTTAGCGACAAAATGTTAGTGCATGTCAAAAAAAACTATATCGTTGGATTCGTATTTGAACATAGTTTTGAATGATATAATTTTAGGTGACATGCATCAGTATTTATCGTACTATATATAATGTTAGTTCAATTTTTGGTCGTACTAATCTATAGTAGTAAGGTGCCCGTGCGTTGCACCGAAGAGTGAAATGCATTGATCGGGGAGTTGTTTATTTTGACAAAGGATGTGGGGGTCATCTCATGTGTTGGTATCGATAGGTTTCTTCGGATATTATCTCATCTCTAGAGCTCACAAACATCCGGGTGAAATAGATAAAAAGGTATCTTTTGCAAACAAAAGCGTTCAACTGTTCAACCTGCATCCAAAACTTGTGAAGAAATAACACTTATTGTGCTTTGCAAGAAATGATCTTTAAGAATTAGTTTTTGAGTGTCGATTGTTATACATGTTGGCTACAGATGACATGACACTTTCTTATAGTCAACAGTTGGCTATACTATTAAGTAATATTAACCATGCCCTTATACACCTAGATGGAGGGATTAAATCAGGATGACTTGCAAGGCGGCAGAGGAGATGTAAGAAATGGTTCATCGTAAGTATTTCACCAGTACTGTAGTAAAAATTCATAAATGGAAGATTCTAGACTAAACCATAAACGGATAAACTTTTATTCATGCGCAATACTCCAATAGAGCAAGATCCTACATGGAAGTCTCCACATGCTTAGACAACGGATTACATTGAGCGAAGACTAATGATCAACATTTAACTTGATAATGCGTTTTTTTAGAAGAACAGGGAGGCTCCTCCCCGGTTCCATTATCAAATGAAACCCAAAGTGTCTTCCATCAGCTCACTGAGAGGAGCAGTTCAAAGGAAGGACTGCGGCGAAAGCCACTCAAGTTTAACGACAAGCTTACAGAATCAAAAGCGGCAAAGACACGGGCCATAAGCGCCCACACACACACTACATGTTTTCTAAGTGCACTTGATAGTGTGTATGTCCAGGTGAACCTCCTTGGAGTCCCCGTCCACCGAGTCGGCGGGTAAAGGATGGAACGAATGCCATGGGTTTTCCAAGTCCACATTGGCGGGATAGTTTCAGCTCCTCAGAGTCCAAGTCTGTCCGATGAGGCCGGTTTCGCCGCCCACGCGACCCGGAGGGGTAGTAACATTGACCACGCACCCGTACATCTGCCTTGTGTTAGTGTCAGCGTCAGCGGCGACGCCCCTGATGCACGTTACAAAGATGGGGCGGCGGCCTGCGCGGGCCTCGCCGGTGCCCACGATCAAGAGGAAGCGCTGCCGTCCTCCTCCGAGACTAGCGGCGGTGATCCTCCGGTGACTCGGCATGGTGAACCGGTAGCATGTGTCGTACTTGATGTTCTCCGCCAAGGGCCAGCGGTGACCACTGCGCATCCGTGGTGATGCACCATGTCCGCGGCGAGCCACAAAAGCGGCATCGGGCACTCATAGCGATGGGCGAAGGGCTCCTTGGAGGCATCGACCAAGCCGTCCATGAAGCAGGAGTGGATGTAGGGGCGTTGCGCCCGATTGAATATGTGAGCAATTTACTACGAGATTTAATCCGAATAAGCACAAAATAAATCGTGGCGGCTATAACAGAGATGAAACTAATCATGTGGACTAGCATAGTAGTAGGATATAGAGTAGAAACATGAATTCTACCACGATTTGAACAGGAAGGACGAAACACATACGGTACAGCAGGAGCAGCACCGTTGGCGTTGAGTTATCGCCCATGTTGTTGAGGAAGAGGTTGCGAGGTCGAGGAAGAAGTCGTCGTTGGTGAAGTCGTGGCTGCCAGCGATCGCGAGTGTGCTCCCAGATTTCAACAAGCTTGACCGAATGGGCGCAGGAGGGAGTGGCTGTAGAGGTCGTTCTTGCCGCCGAATGGGCGCAGGAGTAGCACAAGCGATGAGATGGTGTCCTTACTAGTACTTCCTAGTCTCTATCTATATATATATATATATATATATATATATATATATATATATATATATATATATATATATATATATATATATATATATATATATATATATCTACTCTTATAGAAAACCGAGTTGGTGATGATGGTATGCCTGCCATCTTGTAATATAGACCGCCCGATCTATATCGATGGATAGAAAGCCAACTATGACAATTTTACAAAAGATACCCTTTTGTCTCCACATTTACAGATAAGGCCTTGCCTCGTTCATCCTTATCTCCCACAACCTCGTGCTCCTCCTATGTCTCTATCTCTACTACTTTTTTATAACAAATCGAATAGTGTTGCGGCCGTCCGCTGCCGCCCGGCTGAACACGCCTCCTCGCCTCCATCATCACCAATTGAGTCTTTTATAGGAGTAGGAGTAGAGAAAAAACCGAGTTGGTGATGATGGTGTGCCGTGCAATGCACGGGCATCTTGCTATTTTTTTTGCATATAAGTCCAAATACCATGTAGACACGGTCTTTGAGCACGCTTCGTAGTCGTTCCACGCTTGGGCATTGAAGTTTGTAACTATTTTAGATTAGAATATACTACTCCTCCGGTGCTAGTAGTAGAGTAGAGTCCTACTCTACTACTCTACTCTAACAAGCTAGGGCATAATCTTGTAGTAGTAGTCTTGTAGGGAGTACCGATCTTGTGATCACTCAAGCAAGTTATGCAGCATCGATATGACCCTACGCTGCTGGTATGTGTCTCGTAAGTCAAGCGGCGTGTTGTAGTCATCATCACATGTCCACTTCCCGCAGCACATATTCGCTTCTCCATCTTTGTTTGCACATAATCTCGTCCAAGCTTCCATCCCCGCTAAGGCGCCTCCCCCCCTCGTCCGAAACCCAAGCACTAACAATGGCAGAACCGAGCAGCATCCATCGAAAGAGTGGCTGGAATTCGCTCCCCACAGAGGTAATCAAGCTCATTGTTTCGCCTGTGGACAATCTCAGTACCATGCCGCTCGCCGTGTGCTCGTCGGGGCTGTACCGTTTACTCAAAGCCCTCGGGCCAGAGCTTTTTAAGCTAGCTCCTTGCTTGCTGATGCCGCTGATCTTGAAGCGGCGTGTCACGCAGCATAACGATCGTGGGGTGGCGAGCATCAACCCCTTCACTGCGATCCGATCCCGTCAGCCTCAGCTACATTAATGGTATGTCGAGGTCGGCATGAACACGTCTTGGATGGTGCTCGTCGGCGGTCGCGGCAGCTGGATGCTTGTGGAGGTCTACACCGGTGATTGATCCCCTTCCTTCGATTAACACTGCCTTTGCTTTGGCACATGACCCGAATACTCAGAATCTTCGGTAGCCAACATGATACCAAGTTTGATTTGCTCAAGGTTGTAATCTGCCAAGTGCCCACAAGATCTGCGAATTATAAAGATTTCAGGCTAATTGCGTTCTTCAACCGCGGTCTCGCCTATCGGCAGTCAGCTGCGGTAAGTGGATAAATCTGCACGTCCATCGTAGGATCATACATCCTCCATGGTTCTTTGATGCCATTGAACACAAGGGCTTCATTTACGTTGTCGACTCCTTCTATGGCTGGGCGTATTGCTGGCCTACTCCGATCATCGCTACAAATGGCTGTTACAGCGGTATGTTACTTTCCTATGATATCATGATGGCTTGCTTATATTACTATCAACATTTTGAAAAAATATTCATGCTCATAACATGCTGTTCTTAAGATTGACTAAATCAAGAGCCCTTTTTATTTGACTCAACTTGATATGATGTTGTAGGCACTTTGGTGTCCCTACCCTTCCTAATCCCATAACCTTTCAAAGAAAAGCGGCATGGCGATTGCAGGTGGTTCTGGCTCGTCGGACGACGGTGAAAGATTGATGATCGTTCGCACATACGGATGTGTTGTTTAGTGGAATACAATCACAGTCACTTCAAGGTCTTTGAGCGGATCCCAGCTTCTCACGGGCCTTGAGGAATTTTTGGTGGAGGCTGGTAAGTAACCTTGGTGCCGCTCTCATTTGTCGGACTGAATTATCCGATTAACGAGGAGATAACCGGCGGCAAGGATCATGATGGCAGCGGTTTTGTTCATCGAGGCAAAACTATGTGTACACAGCGTACCATGCGTCTTTGCATGCACCATACCCGATATGTGCCGCCACGCTCTGCAGCCCAAAGTAGGAGAGAGGGTTGCAAGTATCAGACATCGACCTGCTGGCTGGAGTTTCCCCGTCGAGCACCCATCTGGTTCAAGCCGTCAGCCAATCTCCACATCTTAATAAATAGTAACGTCTAACTAAGCCAGTTAGTTAGATGCGTACACTTGGTGTAGTAGGATCTTTATTTAGTTTGCGCATACACTTGTTCTTTTTGGTAGCCCTTTTGTAATGATGGCTGATGTTTGGTTTGGAAGAGAGAGCTGCATCTTCACTCTTACGGCACCTTCTTATACATTGCACCCCCAACCCTGGTTCTTCTGCTGCTGTTTTCAATGTACAATCGAGTAGTATATTTCGTTTGTTGGTTGAATAAATGTGTTGTTTTGGAAGTTGTTGCAGTTCGATCCTTTAGTGCCCGTACCATCGTAGCTCATACTATTTTTAAATCGAAACACATTTTCCACTTGTTGATAACATGCAGCCCCTTGATGAAGGCCCAATAGAAGCCCATAATTAAGCTGGAAGGAGGCTCTCACATGAATCGGCCCAAGTACATGCTCATGGTCCCTAAACATAAATAAGTAAATAAATAAATAAAGCTAAATGCTCATGCACCAGTTCTTTGGGAAACTAGGTAGCCCAGTATTTCTTTTTGAAGAATACCCAAGCTAGGCCTATTTGTTTTCTCGAATTCTGGGTTGCAAATCTTTCAAGGCGAGGAGGATGCATTCCGTCTGGCCAAAAGTATGGTCAATGTCATTAAAAGTAATATCAAAGGGTTGAAAATTCCAAAAAATTATAGCAAATGGGATATTAGTTTTTTTGAATTTTGTTCTTCTTGATATCTTATCGTATTTCATTGGATTTAACATGACATAGTACTAATTTATTTTTAAATTTTTTAGTATGGCTATTAATTTTTGGACTAAGAATGTTTAGTTCCTGACAAAAATTTGTGAATTTTCAAAATTTACCACATATTTAGTTAATTTTTTACCTGATGCTGACGAGAAAATGGCGGTAATTCTAAAAGCTGGAAAAGCGGGCTGCAATAAATTCCATATGAATTAGAAAATGAGTAAAAATTATAAAAATAATAGAAAATGGGTTGTACACGCCACAGATTTGAGGCTGACTTGTATCGCAAGGCTTTGTTAGTGAACACACGATTCTAGCGGCGGTGTTGTTGGATGTCCATCCAGCGGCCGACGTCTTCTTCAATCTTTGATCTTCTGCTCCGGCCGCCTAAACTAGCACCGGCTGGACTGCCTGCTCCCTCCTCTTGTGGCCCGCTATGATACCGCGCATGCTTCCCCGGCCCACCCTACTCCCTCCGCTGGCTTGGCCGCACGCAATCAACTGCCTCCTTATTACACGAAAAAAATGATTCCTCCATCGACATCCGGGCGCACCGGTTGGGAGGCTGACACTGTGGGCCTACTATGTTGGCAGCGTCGCGAGGCATGTCAACTTAGTCAACAAGCGATTCTAGCAGCGATAACCGTTGGATTTGAATCGAGCGGTCCTGCTGCTTCTTCAATCGCTGCTCTTCTTGCACCGGCCGCCCAAACCAGCGCCGGGAGACCGCTTTGCTCCTGCCTCTAGTGGCGGCTGTGCTGCCGTTGAGGTATCATCGCCCCTACTACTCCCTCGCTAGCAGGGCCTGCGGCAAGCAGCAGCCTCACACCGCAGCCGAACGGTGAACCTCGTACTCCTCTCTGGCGTAGGCATCAACTGTCGTGTCTTCCCCGGCTCCGCGTCGTGCCCTTCCTAGGCCTCGCCGTCGTCCACCGCCTTGGTGCTCTCGGCGCGGCGTGGTCAATGTGGTCAACGACATTCCATCGGAAGAGTATTGTATGTGGAGAGGTTGACAGCTAGGTCCATGGCCACAGCCCAGTTTTTTTGTGATTTGCCAAGTAAGTTGCTTTGTCAGGCCTGTTGGGCTACAAATCTTTCAAGACAAGGAGAGCTTTCATTCGGCTGGCCGAGAAAATGGCCCATCAGTAATGAGAAATGGGCTGTACATTTCTAAAACACATCAAACCGGCAATTAGTTTCAAATATCTTTTTTTTATTTTGAGATTTTAAATTACATTAATTTTTATGCGTGGAGAATTTGTTGGATTTTATATTGATATACATTTATTTTTAAAATCAGTTTGAATGTGAGTCGAAATTTCGGGATTAAAAACAGTTCGGACCGCACCAAAATATGCAAAACTTCGTATAATTTTTTAACCGTGGCCACAGTATGGGCTGTAATGCTAACAAAAAGAATATGGGCTCCAAAAAAGACCTTAAGAAAATTAGCAAATGGGCTGTAAATTATTAGAAATAATGGCAGATGGGTTGTATGCTGTTTTCCACAGATTTGAGGCTTTCCTAAAAAAGGTTGGCGCTAGCATTATTTGTTGGATGTCCATCCAACGGCCGTCGTCTTCTTCAATCTCTGCTCTTCCTGCTCGGCCGCACAAACAAGCGCCGGCGGGACTGCTGCTCCCTCCTCCCATGGCGGCTGTGCTGCCTTGCAGGCCTCACCGCACCACCGTACTCCCATTGCTGGCCTAGCCATCCCTCTACTCACTCACACTGTTGTTATTCTCCGTGACGATGAGCAGACGATAAACCCTCGTCGATCGTACTCCCCTCGCGTGGAAACAAGCTGCGAGTCTTCCCTGCCTCCGTGTCGTTCCTTCCTAGGCCTCACCGTCGTCCACCGCCTGGTGCTCTCGGCGCTTGACCTGGTCAGCGTGGTCAGCGACCGACATGCATCTGAAGGGGACTATCGTGGAGAGGCCGACAGCTGGGTCCACGGCCGCACGCAAGGAAATGCCTCCTTATTACGTGCAAAATAATGATTCCTCCGGTGACATCGAGGGACCCACCGAAAGGGCCTCTGTATTTCGCAAAAAGTGTTACCGCCTTGACGACAGCTCGGACCCATCGGCTATATCTTCGCGCGCAAGGAAGTGCCTTCTTATTACGCACAAAAAAAAATGAATACTCCCCCTATTAGCTGGGACCCAGTATAGTGGCAGGCTGACTTGTGGGCCTACTAAGTTGACGGGGATGGAGGGCTTTGTCAACTTAGTCAATATGCACAATTCTAGCTCCAGTGACCGTACGGTGTCCATCCAACGGCCGTAGTGCTTCTTCAACCTCTGGTCTTCTTGCTCCAGCCGCCCAAACCAGCACCGGTCGTGCCTCGTGCTCCTGCCTCCTGTGGTCGGCTGCGATGCGGCGGAGGCCTCACCGCCCCTACTACTCCCACCGCTGGCGGGCCATCCTCTACTCACCCACACCCCTGTTATTCTGCGGCGGCGGCAACCTCACCTTCTGCGAACGGTGAACCCTCGTACTCTCTCTGGCGTGGGCATCCCTTTGCAGCGTCTTCCTCGGCCGTGTCATCCCCTTCATAGGCCTCGCCGTTGTCCACTGCCCGGTGCTCTCGGCGTGGCGTGGTCAGCGTGGTCGGGAACGACTTCCATCGGACGTGGGTATGCGTGGAGAGGCGACAGGTGGGTCCATGGCGCAGACAAGGAAGTGCCTCCTTATTATGCGCATAAAATAATTATTCCTCCACGACAGCGGGGACCCACGGACGGGCCACCATATTTCGCGAAAAATGTTTCCCCGACTGCTGGGACCCACCAGCTACACCTTCGCACGCAAGGAAGTGCGTCCGGGCAAAAAAGCGATTAAGCCCACATTGCTGGGACCCATCAGCTACATCTTCGCACGCAAAAAAAAGCGATTCGCCCCACGATTGCTGGGACCCACCAGCTACATCTTCGCGAGCAAGGAAGTGCGGCGGTCGGGACCCACCTGGTTGAAGCATCGTAGCATTGTCATTACGGTGGCGAATGTATGCATATATATATCTTGGTGGATGTAGGCGCGCACTTGTCGTAGTAGAGCGCGCGACGTAGCATGTACACGCGTCGTACATCGGCGAGGGTGCAAGAAAGAAAATACAGCCACGTGCTTACATACGGGCAGGGTCTCGAATGCCTACTCGCGCATACATACATGGCTGGGTGAACGGGCTCGCGTCGTCGTCATGTTCATGGGAGGCAGCGGAATGCGTCGTGTTCATGGGGAGGCAGCGAGAATGCGTCGTGTTCGCCGGGAGGCAGCAGGCAGCGTGGGAGCCAACCGGCTGGGTCGGAACAGAATGTGTGGTCGTGTTCGCCGGGAGGCTTGGGCCGGAGCAGGTGATGGAAGCGAGGCTGGCGTACCGCTGGCGGAGAATCGGCCTTGTGTTCGACCGGCCATGTTGAAGCAGGATCCTGTTCGCCGGGAGAAGTGCGGCGTGCCGCAAAAGCGGAGAAGCGGACCTAATATGGTGAAAGCAGAGGTCTGTTGATCGGGGCGGGTGTGGCGTACCGCAAAAGCAGAGAAGCGGACCTCCACGGTCAAGCGGGGTCTGTTGATCGGGAGGGTGTGGCGTGCCGCCAAAGCAGACGAAACAGACTTGTGTTGGGCGCTACGGTCAAGCAGGGGTCTGTTCGCCGGGAGGGTGTGGCGTGCATAAGCAGGACTCCACGGATCTGTTCATCTCCCGTCGACCTCCTCCAGCCTCCATGGACTTCTGTTCATCCAGCCTCCACAGCGCTTCTCCACCGCTCTTGTTCAACCACCCCTCCACGGCCACCCCTCCACCGTCTCATGTTCATCCAGCCCTCCACACCAGCGAGGTCTGTTCAACCACCCTCCACGGCCACCCCTCCACCGTCTCTGTTCATCCAGCCCTCCACACCACGGGTTCCTGTTCATCCGAGGCAAGGCCACGCTCCTTCATCATCAAACCCCCCATAGCGCTCCTTTGTTCATCAAGCGATCGGCTTGATTAGCAGCGATGGCGAAGAATCGCTCGATTGGCTTGATTAACAACCATCGATCGATCGCTCGGGTTCGATGAACGCGTAACTGCGGTCTGTCGCTTCGGGTTGATTAGAGCCCAACGCCTCGCTTCGGGTTCGATTAAAGCGAGCGCCTCACACCTGCAGCGTCGTATGAGAGAAAGCAGCGCATCGCTCGGCCCCAACCTCCCACCGTAACGGCAACTCCCGAAATTTTCCTCCCCTCGCTTCTACCACGGTTTTTCCGTCATGGACAGCCAAAGAATGTCATGCAGCTCGTCTCCGCCCGCCGGAGACGAAAAGCCCATTCTTGTCATGATTTTTGTCATAGAAGTAGGAGCCCACCACATCTATGATGATACCGGGTTTTGTCACAATTATCATCATAGAAGTGTCATATGTATGACAGGAAAAAAATTCGTTCGGCCCAAAATGTCACGGATGTGTCTTTTTTTGTGGTGATTCCCATCTTAATCTTAAAGCCAGGCCATGTTTATATAGGTCAATGACTCCCAATCCTCCCATGTGTTTTGGCCTACACACCTTGGCCCAGGACACCACACATTTGCCACCGCTCACTTCCTATGTCCCGGCCCAAAAGAATGCCCGACAGCCTTTGTCCACTCTTTCAAGAGACCATTTTGGTGCCTCTGCAATCATGAGATGATGAGTGGCTTGTGCCCTCATGACTTGATTGACGAGGATCGGCCTCCCAGGTCTCGTCACCAATCCCCTTTGCCATCCTGGCAGGATGTGTAGGGCCGCATCGACCACCGGTTTCCACTCGGATCTTTTAAGTTGTCTTATGCTAAGCTGGATCGCCAGGTATTTGCACGGGAAGGTGGCGATCTTCCATGGTAGAACCGAGTTTACAAGCTCCTCGTCCTCGGTCTCTGCCTGGATCATAATTGTCGCAGATTTGGCAAAGTTCACTTTAAGACCAGATGCCACTCCAAAGATGGCGAGGGTTTCCTTAACGAACAGAAGATCTGGCCAAGTTGGTTTGACGAAGAGCACCACATCATCCGCATATAAGGACAGACGCTGCATCGGGCTGCACCCATTGATGGTACTCAGTACACGATCCTCGTGCGCCTTCACAACGATAGCCGTGAGAACGTCCATAGCAATTATGAAAATCAAAGGGGAGAACGAGTCCCCTTGCCTTAGGCCTTTAGCGTGCATGAACTTGTCTCCTGCACATCCATTTACAAGCACTCTTGAGCCGGCGGTGGTAAGAAGTGTTGCTATCCAAGATATCCAACGCTCCGAGAATCCTTTAGCTCTCAACACTTCGAACAAGAATGTCCATGCCAGGGATTCAAAGGCTTTAGTTATGTCTAACTTGAGCATTACTCCTTTCGCTTTCCTTCGATGCAATGAGCGTGCCATTTGCCTTACTAGAAGAAAATTATCATGCAAGCAACGCCCCTTAATGAAAGCGGACTAGTTCACCTGTACAAGCTCTCCCATACGTGGCCTGAGCCTAGAAGTCAGGAGTTTAGATGCGATCTTGGGCATGCTGTGTAGGAGGCAGATAGGTCGGAAGTCGAATACACTGCATGCTTCCGGAGACTTCGTCAAGAGGGTGATCAGAGTTTGGTTTAGTCTGCCGAATCCCCTTCCATTTCCAAGAAAGAGCTTGTGAATCGCCGCCACCAGATCACCCTTAATCACCTCCCAAGCTTTCTGGAAAAACAGACCTATGAACCCGTCCGGCCCTGGTGCCTTGTCCAAGGGTAGATCCTTTATCACCGCCCAAATCTCGTCCTCCGCTCCAAGAGGTCAACAGGCTCAATCCCCAGTCTGTCCAAATCTAGAGTGAATTCACGTGCCTCATCCTTGCCTAACAAGTCTTTGTAGGCCGTGTAGAAGGCCTCCTCCTTGCCTTTCTGATCCGTGATAATACGCCCATCCATGGTCAAGGAAGGTATATAGTTCTTCATACGTCTCCCATTAGCTACCAAGTGAAATAGCTGTGTGCTTGCATCGCCTTCTTGAAACCATGTTATTCTCGATCTTTGTCTGGCAATGGTCCTCTCTAGGGATGCCAGTCCTAGCACCAGATGTTTAAGTGTTCTTCTGAGCCATCTCTCCTCCTCTGTAAGCAGACGGTTTACCTGGGCACAGTCGAACCGCATGATGACTATATTAGCGATGGCAATTTGCAGCTTGATATTGCATGTCTCCTTTTGGCCCCAAGTGGCAAGTGCTCTAGCCGTGTTCCGAAGCATAATAGCCAGACGCATGAAGGGGTCTGAAATACAAGGGTCGCACTTCCAAGCCTCCTTAACGATGTCCAAGAAGCCATCCATTTTAACCCAGAATTTCTCGAATCGGAACCTCCTCCTCACCTGCATCGGCTCTTGAAGCGTGAGGTGCAACAGGCAGTGGTCCGAGTACTCGGTGGATAAGGCTTGCAGCAAGCAATCCGGGTGATCTAGCTCCCAATCCACGGAGACAAACGCACGATCAATCTTGGTGAGCGTGGGCGTCTCCCTTTCGTTACTCCACGTGAATCTGCAGCCATGCAAAAATAGCTCCTTGAGAGCGTTGTTGTCCACAAAATGCTTGAACTTCCCCATCATTCTCCGGTCCAAGTTGGCGTTATTCTTGTCTTCCGCGTGCAGGATAAGATTGAAGTCGCCAATGACAAGCCATGGTCCTGGGCTTAGCGATCTACGCTCCGAAATCTCATTCAGGAAGTTGATCTTGTGCTCGTCATCCTGCAGCCCATAGACTACAGTTAACCACCATGGCGTCCCCTCCTTGGGCGAGACGTACCCGGTGATGCAATGGGAATCATTAACAAAATTCGTCAAAAGCGCCCTCGTGGTGTCCCAAGCCACGAAAATGCCTCCTCCAGTGTCAGACGCCGGCAAATAAGTGATATTCCTCAATGGCGGTTACAGAATATAAAACGATTGTCATTGAGAAAAAAGAAATCCGCTCCACTATTTACAATGGAGCCTGCCTGCCGGGGTTTGTCTATCGTCACACAATCTCACACAAGGCGGCAGTGGCCTCTCTCTCTCTCTCTCTCATCATTGGTCACTGATCCGGCCGCGTCCCGTCCACTGGCAGTAAGGGAGGTTGTGCATCGTTTCTCTGTTTGACATCGTCGAGGCAACACGTCCCGATCTGCGGTGCTCGCCGTTCTCTCTGACCAAGCTCAGGCGTGGTAGGGCCTTCACAACTTGCTCGCTGCCACAGTATGGGCGGATCCCGCTCGCCGCCGCCCTCCTAGTTACATCCAGACGACCCTCAGGTACAGCTTCCTCCTCTCCAGCCCTGCTCCACTGCCCATCTTCCCACGTCGCTGCATGTGGAAAGTCTTGCATGTGGATCTTCCCTAGTTTTTTGCCCAAAACGTAGCTCATCCGGTGTACTTTCCATATTGCAATCTCGTCCTTACACCGTTTTAGATAAACAACAGTACTGTTATCTTCCCTTAGGACAAAGGAATATGCTTCTTTTTTGTCATCGTTTGTGTCATCAACTGTTATTGGCCAGTAATTCTTTCCTTTCTACCTCTTTTTTGCAAACAGGGCTATCCATTTCACCTCGTTGCTATTGCGCCCTTTTGGTGAATTGCACAAATCACTTTTTTCTTAAGAGTGTTTTGTGTAGTTCTACTAAAATGTCACACGGGCAACGTCTCTACATTTTAGTGCAACTGCACAAAGGGAGATTGGTTTTGCTCTATCCTCCTCATCAAATTTCGAGCCTAATCTTCTCCACCTATTTGCTTAATCTTCTCCAACTAGATAGTCTTAAGAGAGACTACAAAGGTGATCGGCTTCTATTTGTGTGTTTATTGTTTCATCAACAGTCCTCTATTATTGTAATCACACTTAATATCTTGGGAACATGGACGCTCAGCTCTATTTTAGTGGAACTGCACAAAATGATCGGAATGTTGCATGATCCTGACAGCTACTTTTTCCCCAACATGCCTTGTTGGTTTAGACAGAGCTGGGGGGAAGTAGCTTCCAATGAAAGCATGGATCAATTTTAATTTAACACCTTCTCACAACTTTGTCTTCGGTTGTGATGTAAATATTAGCTCTGATCTGCTAATAATTGAGATGCATCAGCAAGGAAGCTAGTTTTTTATTTTTTTTCTGAAAGAGCATGGATGTTAGTTTCCTTTCTATTATTTTGATTGATGTTGTAGCGAGACAACCTTCCAGCTAGCAAGACACACGAAACAAAAGCTGAAGCTTCAAAGCATTGTACAATTTCATGTCGGTGGAAAATTATTTGTATACGTCAATTATGTAAACAAATGATGGAAGGCTTGATAGAATTGCCAGAAGCCATTCAACATCTGGGTCCATGTGCCATGCACCAAATTATAGTGCACAACCGCATGGGAGACTCAGCCCGGTCGTTGCGCCGCACTAATAGTCAGTAACGAGAAGTCGAATCATAAGCCCCACCTTTCCCACTGTAAGTTAATCGGAAGAAGCAACCATCAATACGCTCTTCTTTGAATCCGCTCATACTACCCTCCGTCACAGCTTACAGGGCGCGCTTCAGTTCTCATGCATTTCCACCACCAGAGAGATATTAGACGCGTTTGGTTCAGTGCTCAACTAATTAGGGTGTGGTAACCGCAGTTTAGTCCACAATTTTCTCTCGATGTAGGTGTGTACACGGAGTGGAGTAAGTGCATGCATGTGTGTACCTAGGGTGGAAGCACTGCATGCATGTCTGTACGCATTATTTCCTCTAGTAATAGACGCTGTGCTATAACTACCAACGCTATTTTTCAGGTCGATCGCTAGTCGCCTTGGTCCCAGAGATTGTTGAAGCATGCTCTATAAATTGTGACAGAGGGTAGTATGAAGGTGCAAAACCAAATCCGCGTATGGCCTGTCGGTCGACGCGCTTCCTCTTGGCATATCACTGACATGTGACCGAAGTGTGTTCAAACCAATCTCAATTGACGGCAAAATGGCCAACCCGCCGCTCCTTGAGAGAGATGAGGAGCGAGAACACAGAGACGGACTCGCATGGAGGCCAAGATATATTCGAGCATGGTTGATCGATATCATCATTACATGTTCGATGTCTTTTAATACTACTATTGGGCTGTTGTTTTTCGCACTTCTCACGAATAAATGTGTACTTTATCAGAGATTAAAATAAAATAAGAGTACAGACGCTCCACCATGCGGTTCCTACTACCTGTATACTACTACTAGTAGTGCTACTAAACCTTGCGCTTGGCTCTTCGCCTCTTCGGGAAGTCGAACAATGATGGTACTACAGTGTATGCCTCTGGCAATCCGACACCAAATGAACTGTTGCACGTCCACCGCCTGGGCAAGGGTAGTTGCATTAGTCAAAAGCTTCTCCTCGTCCTCCGAGCCACCGTGCTTGAGGTAGACGGAGAGGGCTTAAGCAAGCTTCACCTTGTCCTGCAAGCTTCTCCTCGTTCTGCAAGTTGACGAGACTCATCAAAGTAGTGCTACTCCATACTCCCTCCTTTCCAGTTAATATGGCTTAATCATTTTTGCGGGTAAATGAGAGAGCTTTATTCATATATAAGCATTCTTAGGACAATCAGCCAAGAGACTGGTCACTAGGAAGCAAGGTACCCCACAAAAAAGGAAGCGAGGTGTTTCATCAAGCCAACTCTCGGTCACATTCAAAGTGATGCAAGCACAGTTCACACAAAGATGCGCAACAAGGTTTGCTGACCTGTTTACATGCTGAACAACAACAAAAAGAGAAAATATTACTGAGCGCTCATGTTTCTAACATGATAGGAGCCATAATTAAGCGAGAATTGTGGTGAGTGTTCCGTGCAATCAACTTCCATTATCACATGCAAGAACCCTCGAAGAGAAGCAAATGTGTTGAAGATTGCTTTATCACAGATTAAAGTAAAATAAGGCCTCCTTTGGTTCATAGGGTAGGAATGTTATAGGAATATGAAAATCATAGGAAGTGAGATGACATGCATCTCAATTCTTATAGAGAAAGAGAGGGCATTTTTTATGCATAGGATAGGAATTTTTCCATTGAGTCTTAGCTAATTTTTTTTCCTCCAAAATGTGAAGGATTGATTCCTATCCTACATAGGAATAGGAAACCATTCCTACAAACCAACGGGCTTCAAATTAAATTTTCCTTTGCAAATCCTATCCTATAGAAATCCTATGAAATTCCTACAAACCAAAGGAGGCATAAAAGTGCATACGCTCCACCATGCGGCTCCTAGTAGTACCTGTATACAGAGTAATAAATACTACTGTAGTAAACTTTGCACTTGGCTCTTCGCCTCTTCGGGAAGTCAAAAAATGATGGTACTAGTACAGTGTATGCTTCTGGCAATCTGACACCGAATTAACTGTTGCACGTCCACCGCCTGAGCGAGGGAGAGCTTGCATTAGTCAAATGTTTCTCCTTGTCCCGCGAGCCACCGCGCGCAAGCTTCTCCTTGTTCTGCAAGTTGACGGGACACAACAAAGTAATGCTAGTCCATACTGCCTCCTTTCCGGTTAATATGGCTTAATTTGAAACGAGATAAATACACTGGTTGTCATTGTATATTTGTAAAAATACGGTCAGTGGACTTCATAATATGCTCATTGCAGGCAATATATACATTTTCCGGTGTTTATACGGTCACTAGCTCACCCTGGCCGAGTATGTGTGTGCATGCAACTGTAGGTTGAGCATTTGAGTGTGACCATTTGTTATCCGTCGTGTGCTCACACATGCATGCATTAGGGCGTCGCCCGTGTTTTTGCATGCATGTGGACGTCTGACTGTTGCATGCATGCACGAGGTTGTAGTCCCTCGCATTCACATGTTCATATGCCAATGCTTTGTCAAAATGTTGCATGCAAGGTTTAATCATTCGTTGTTCACACATGCATTCATGATATTAATACGTTGGTAAAGGCAATTTCTTGAGGAAAACGAGCCCATGAATTGAGTACAAAGGGGACCAATAAACCAGGACGGAGGGAGTACTAGTAGTGAACCGAAAGGAGAGAGTAGATACATAACAACGTGTAGTAACAAAATTCCTCTATGTGCATCCTGTCTACGTGTCATGCAAGAAAATAGAGATAAGTACATGTGAGACTCAAGAACGGCCATACACATAGGGGAGTATGTGCAGGGGCCACTCAGGAGCAGTCAAACCACACAGTAAGTTAGTCGGATGAAGCAACCATCATTGCACTCTTCAATGACACGTACGCAATATAAAAAGGTTGATATGGAGAGAAAACACAAACTGCTCCACTATATATACACTAGCAAGAGCCTAAGCTACAAGCCTGCTTGCTTGGGCTGCTTTCTTCACAAGCATTGAACAGCGGTAGCCACACCGCTGGTCACAGATCCGGCTAATCCCACCGCCGGGGCAAGCGGACGATGTTCTACGTAGACGCAATCGACAACGGCGAGGAAGAAAACCCACTGTCGGTGCGTGCTGACCGGGGGTCCCCGCGGTATGATTCCCCGACGTCCCAGGTACAACTTCCTTTTGGAGCCGGCTTGCTCCACTGCCATAGCTCCCCACGTAGCTCCATCTCCATCTGGATCTTTCTCTACTTCTACCGGCTTGTATTTGTGATGAGTTTATGTCTCATGAACTAGTTCCACTACTATTATTCTAATCACACTTCTTCAATATCTTTGCCAACAGGGATGCTCGGCTCGATTTTAGTGGAACTGCACAAAAGCATCGTATGATCCGAGGGTGCCAGGCTTCTTTCCTTTGACAGTTTCTACCTAGCCAGGAAATTAAATCATGTTTACGGTTTAGGGTTTAAGTCGTAGAGACCCCATTAGTAGTTTTTTATGTACACACTCTCGCAACTTTTTTCTTTAGTTGTGAAGTAAATATTGGCTATGATCTATGAATCATTGAGATGCATCAGCATGCATGTTAGTTTTCCTTTGTATTTGTTGTAATGTTGTAACGGGCAACTGTAGGATCGAAAGTATGTCTAGAGGGGGGTGATTAGACTACTTGACCAAATAAAAACTTATCCTTTTAGTCTTTGGCAGATTTTAGCTATCTTAGCACAAGTCAAGCAATCCTAACACAATTCAAGCAAGCATGCAAAGAGTATATGAGAAGCGGAAAATAAAGCATGCAACTTGCAAGAATGTAAAGGGAAGGGTTTGGAGAATTCAAACGCAATTGGAGACACGGATGTTTTTGTCGTGGTTCCGATAGGTGGTGCTATCATACATCCACGTTGATGGAGACTTCAACCCACGAAGGGTAGCAGTTGCTTGTGAGTCCACGGAGGGCTCCACCCACGAAGGGTCCACGAAGAAGCAACCTTGTCTATCCCACCATGGCCGTTGCCCACGAAGGACTTGCCTCACTAGCGGTAGATCTTCACGAAGTAGGCGATCTCCTTGCCCTTACAAACTCCTTGGTTCAACTCCACAATATTGTTGAAGGCTCCCAAGTGACACCTAGCCAATCTAGGAGACACCACTCTCCAACAAGTAACAAATGGTGTGTTGATGATGAACTCCTTGCTCTTGTGCTTCAAATGATAGTCTCGCCAACACTCAACTCTCTCTCACGGGATTTGGATTTGGTGGAAAGAAGATTTGAGTGGAAAGCAACTTGGGGAAGGCTAGAGATCAAGATTCATATGGTAGGAATGGAATATCTTGGCCTCAACACAAGGGTAGGTGGTCCCTTCTCAGAAACAGCAAGTTGGAAGTGTAGGTTTGTTCTGATGGCTCTCTCCACGAATGAAGTGGAGGTGGAGGGGTATATATAGCCTCCACACAAAATCCAACCGTTACACACAACTTGCCAAACTCGGTGGGACCGAATTGATAAACTCGGTCGGACCGGTTTAGCAAATCTAGTGACCGTTAGGATTTTCGGTGGACCGACATGCAACTCGGTAGGACCGATGTGGTTAGGGTTAGGGCATAACGTAATCTCGATGAGACCGATTACACAAACTCGGTGAGACCGATTTTGGTAATAAGCTAACCAGAGAGTTGGTCAGGTAAACTCGGTGGGACCGATTCGCTCATTTCGGTGGGACCGAAATGTTACGAAAGGGAAACAGAGAGTTTACATTGCAATCTCGGTGGGACCGATCGCTCATCTCGGTGGTACCGAAACGTTACGAAGGGAAACAGAGTGAATACAATCCCATCTCGGTGAGACCGAGATCCCTACCGGTGAGACCGATTTGCCTAGGGTTTGTGGCAGTGGCTATGACATCTGAAGTCGGTGGCGGGGGGTAGAAAGAATCGGTAGGGCCGAGTTTGACATTTGGTTTAGGTCATATGTGGATATGAGAAAGTACTTGAGGGTTTCGGAGCATATCACTAAGCACTGTAGAGCAAGATACTCATTAAGCAACACCTCATCCCTCCTTGATAGTATTGGCTTTTCCTATAGACTCAATGTGATCTTGGATCACTAAAATATAAAATGTAGAGTCTTGATCTTTTGAGCTTGAGCCAATCCTTTTATCCTTAGTATTTTGAGGGATCCACATTTCTCATCCATGCCATGCCATCCATTGAGCTTTTCCTGAAATATTCATCTTGGAATGATGTTAGCTCAATGAGCTATATGTTGTTAGGAATTACCAAAACCACCTAGGGATAGTTGCACTTTCAATCTCCCCCTTTTTGGTAATTGATGACAACATATAGATCAAAGCTTCGACAAATGATAATAAGAGTGAAAAGCATTGTCGCTTTGAGAAGTATGTGATAAGCAAGAGCTCCCCCTAAATTTGTGCATAGTTTAAGATTTGCTTTGGACTGCAAATGCACAAGGAGTTAGGCTCATGGGTAACTCTTCCATGTCACATACATCTTGGTGGAGCGCTCAAAATGATAATGATTGAATACATGCACTCATCACCAAGCAAAGTGAATGATCATATAGAGATAAAAAGAATAATGTCATCCAACAAGCATAAATGTAGCAAACCAGATAAAATCTAGTACAGCGGGAAGAACCGCATATGATCAAACACATGATCAATCCAGGTATCACACAGACATAAGGTATCTCAAACAAGCAAATAAAGTTCAACCACCAAAGCAAGAGAGAACAAAAAGCAACACTCTCTATTGAAGCCTATGATCTATACATTTTTCTCCCCTATGATCTATACATTTTTCTCCCCCTTTGGCAACAAGTTACCAAAAAGTTCATAGAAAATGCATAGCACTAAATCGACTCTCAGGCTTGATCTTTAGGTGGTGGTGTAGACAGAACGCCAAGGACGAAAGCATCTGTTGATGTAGATGGAGCTGGAGGTGTAGGTGCTGGAGCTGGTGGCACCGAGGCTGTAGCTAGTGCAGATGAAGTGGCTCTGGTGTCTGTCACTGGCACTGCAGCTAATCTGTGAGATCTAGGCACTTTGGCAAATACATCTATGGTTGTCTTGCCCTTCCTCTCCTGCATATCATCCTGAAGCTGCTCAACAACAGACTTGATCTCAGTTACCTTTATATCCATGTCATAGAACTTCTGCTCCATGATCCTCTCCAAGCTCTCCTGGTTTCGAGTCAAGGTGGCCAGCCCCTTCTCAATCCTCAGAGTGGATGCAATCAAGTAGCCAAGTTGATCTTGTTTGCTCTTCAGAAGGTACTGAGATGCCTCTTCCATTATTGGCATCTTGGCAGCCTTCTCTGCCCTTGCCTTCTCCTTATTAGCTTGTGCTTGCACTGAAGATGGTTCATCTTCATCCATAACCACTTGGTTGTCCTCAAAGTCTGGATAGATAGGCATGTGCTCCTTATCCAACAAGTATGTGCCTGTGCCCATCTTGGAGTTTATCAGCTCCTGGATCTGTGGGGCATATCCACAACTTCTTTTTTGGTCAGCAACTGTCCTCTTGATAGTCTCAACTATAAGGCTCATGACCTTGAACTTCTGTGGCGCATCAAATATGTGTAGCAAGTTTATTGCATGGCCTCTGATCATTCTCTGATCACCAGACTTGGGCAAGAGAGTGTTCCTGAGGATCCAATTGATTCTAGGCAGACCTGACAGCAAGTGTTTCACTGATCCAAACTGGTGAGTCTCAAGATCTGCTTCAGGAATCTCTTTGTACATACGTGCCATAGAGTTGTGATCCATCTTTTTCTTGGCATAGACATCCAAGTCATCTTCTTCCTCCTTAGGTGCATTGATCAGATTGGCCCATTCCTCAATAGTTGATTGGTACCTTGTACCTTCAGACATCCATACTATCCTGCCATCTGGATAGAAGTGTGCTGTGGAGTAGAATTGCATTATGAGCTCCTCATTCCACTTTGTGAGCTTCTACCCAACAAAGTCTGCAACTCCACATGCA
Source organism: Aegilops longissima (assembly GCA_021605205.1). Lineage (NCBI taxonomy): Eukaryota > Viridiplantae > Streptophyta > Magnoliopsida > Poales > Poaceae > Aegilops > Aegilops longissima. Next base: position 473,827,726 of record CM038682.1, read on the forward strand.
CTGAAACTGTCATACACACCAGGATAGTGTTCCTCATTCTCCTTCATGTAGGTCCAGTCGACCCACCTCATGTCACACACTATAGGCTTCTTGTCCAACAAGATTGTCTCATAGAAGTCATGTTGTTCCTTTGTGTGGAACCTGTAATCAACAGCGGTCCTCCTTCTGGTGGCATATGGATCTGACTCTCTCCATAGCCTCAATCCTGAGTCTCTCCTGATCTTCATGTTTTCGGCCACAGGATGAGCATCATTGTTGTCTGGAATCTTTGGCTTCAACTTTCTCAGGATATGCTCTTCATCTTCTTCTTCTTGACCAGATCTCGTGAGGCTGGGGCCTTGTTCTTCTCGAAAGAAGATATGTTTCTGGTATTCCTCTTTGGTGCAATCTTTGGTTTGGATACAGCTTTGGGTGCTTCTTTGGGCTTTGATGATGCAGCCCCTGACCTAATAGCATCACCCATAAGCTTCTGAGCCTTGGGTGCTGGTGCAGCAACCTCTTCTTCTTCCTCTTCTTCCATCATGGAAGGCTTTCCAATAACTCTGGCCATGGTCTTCTTGACCCTTTCCTTTCTCTTCTTCCCTTCTGCAGCAGCCTCTTTGGGTTGAGATTCCAAAGATGCTTGAGTGGAGGCTCAGGCTTTAGACATGGGTTGTCTTCCTGCTGGCCTTTTGGTCTTCAGACCGGGCTTAGCTGCTGCAGCTGAGCTATATTCTTTCTTGAGCACATTTTTCTTGGAAATGGCCTCATCCTCTATTGCCACATAGTCTTCATCCTCATATTCTGAGGTTCTCTTCTTCCTTGTCCTGGTGGCTGCTTTGGGTAAGTTGCCGGGAGTGCTTCTGCTACCCTCATCTGAGCTGCTAGAGGGACTAGTGCCCTCACTCATCTGAATCTGCTCCTCTGACCTGTTCTGGTTGTCACTCTGATCAGACATGTTGCAAACCTTGTTGCAGACCACATGAATAGATATAGATGAGATAGAGTGGATGAGCATCACAAAATACAAAGATTTTTTGCAAAAGAATGAGTCAAAAACTTAGTTTTAGTTTTCCACAGAAAGCATTTCGGATCAACCCATTTGCAAACTCGGTGATACCGAAGCAGCTTTTGGAACCTAAACTAGTGAACTCGGTCAGACTGAGTCACAGTTTGGTGGCACCGAGACTGCTAGGGTTTCACAAAGTCCTGAACTCGGTCACACCGATTTGCAATTCTCGGTCAGACCGAGAACCACATGTGCAATGGCCTAAGCCGAATCGGTGGAACCGGGTTCTGCAACTTCGGTGGGTCGAGATGGTTTTGGCGGAAACCTAACCTAAATTTTCAATTCATCTCTAATCTACGGAGTGTTTTGACTGGATAGAATAGTTTCAATCGTGGCAAGAATCATGATGAACACGATGTGCTAGGAATCGGACAGGGATATCACTATGATCGAGTCCATACCCTAGTTAGGCGATGAACTCGCTACGGCGGCAACGGCAGGGTTGAATTCCGTTGACGGCGGCGGAGACCAGCGACTGGAGGCGGCTGGCGATGAGGAGGATGATCCAGAGACCCTGGAGGCAGAGCGAGCTATGCGCGGGCGAAGGGGTTTGGAGAAAGTTTCCAAATTTTTGCCCGTGAGTATATATAGCCCAACCCTGTCGGTGTGACCGGGTGGACAACTGCTACCTCTTGAGCATTGCGTTGGATTTCCCCGAAGAGGAGAGGATGATGCAGCAAAGTAGCGTAAGTATTTCCCTCAGTTTTTGAGAACCAAGGTATCAATCCAGTAGGAGGCTACTCACAAGTCCCTCGTACCTGCACAAAACAATAGCTCCTCGCAACCAACGCGATTAGGGGTTGTCAATCCCTTCACGGTCACTTACGAGAGTGAGATCTGATAGAGATGATAAATAATATTTTTGGTATTTTTGGTATAGAGATGCAAAGTGAAAAGTAAAAGGCAAAGTAAAAACAAAGCAAGTATTAAAGTAATGGAGATTTATATGATGAGAATAGACCCGGGGGCCATAGGTTTCACTAGTGGCTTCTCTCAAGACATAAGTATTCTACGGTGGGTGAACAAATTACTGTTGAGCAATTGATGAATTGAGCATAGTTATGAGAATATCTAGGTATGATCATGTATATAGGCATCACGTCCGAGACAAGTAGACCGACTCACCTGCATCTACTACTATTACTCCACTCATCGACCGCTATCCGGCATGCATCTAGAGTATTAAGTTAAAAACAGAGTAGCGCCTAAGCAAGATGACATGATGTAGAGGATAAATTCATGCAATATGATAAAAAAAACCCATCTTGTTATCCTCGATGGCAACAATACAATACGTGCCTTGCTGCCCCTTCATCCTTTGGGAAGCGACACCGCAAGATTGAACCCAAAGCTAAGCACTTCTCCCATTGCAAGAACTACCAATCTAGTTGGACAAACCAAACGGATAATTCGAAGAGACTTGCAAAGATAACCAATCATACATAAAAGAATTTAGAGAAGATTCAAATATTGTTCATAGATAATCTTGATCATAAACCCACAATTCATCGATCTCAACAAACACACCGCAAAAAGAAGATTACATCGAATAGATCTCCACGAGAGAGGGGAGAACATTGTATTGAGATCCATAAAGAGAAGAAGCCATCTAGCTACTAGCTATGGACCAAGGTCTGAAGTAAACTACTCACACTTCATCGGAGGGGCTATGGTGATGATGTAGAAGCCCTCCGTGGTGGATGCCCCCTCCGCCGAGCTCCGGAACCGGCCCCAAGATGGGATCTCGTGGATACAGGAAGTTGCGGCGGTGGAATTAGGTTTTGGCTCTGTCGATCGTTTGGGGTGCGTAGGTATATATAGGAGGAAGGAGTGCGTCGGCGAGCAGCAGGGGCCCACGAGGCAGGCGCGCCCCCACCCTCGTGACCGCCTCTGTTACTTCTTGGAGTAGGGTCCAAGTCTCTGGATCACGTTCGGTGAGAAAATCACGTTCTCGAAGGTTTCATTCCGTTTGGACTCCGTTTGATATTCCGTTTCTTGAAACATCAAATAGACAAAAAACAGCAATTTCAGGTTGGGCCTCCGGTTAATAGGTTAGTCCAAAAATAATATAAAAGTGGAAAATAAAGCCCAATATAGTCCAAAACAGTAGATAAAGTAGCATGGAGCAATCAAAATTATAGATACGTTGGAGACGTATCAACAACTCGGTGGCACCGAGATGCATAGCTGTTGATAGTTACAGCAACTCGGTGTGACCGAAAAGTTCAAATCGGTTCGCCGAGATTGAAAACTTAGATCGACTTAGTGATCTCGGTATGACCGAAATGGAGGAATCTGTCGGATCAAACGCACAAAGAAGTTTTGGAAGTTTAAGTCTATGAATGAATTGGGGACTCAAGTGCTCCTCACACAAAGTGGTTCGAATCGACTTGATCAAATTTTGTGATGTAGCATGAATAGAGTTTGAGACGAGAAGAGCATAGATAGCTAGAGAAGGTTCTTAGGCATTCTTGTCCATCCACTTGGCCAAAGAAAAAGAAACCAATCAATCAAAACAACAAGTGGATGTCCTCGAATGAGTAAAATATGCAACCAACATGCTCACACAATGAAATAGCAAATAAAATATGTGACAAAGCATGCACAAACAATTCTAGCATCTATCAAACAATTGGCGATGACTAGGTCATCTATATATGAGTATATTGACTTAGGAGTCAAATGAGAACATTTGATCATAGGTCATACTCATCGTTTAAGCTCAAGTGGGGTTACCACTTTTACATAATGCATTGATATGTTCACACCATTAGAGTTGCTTTACCTCAATTCTTTAGAGCAAAGCTCCCCCTAGATGTGAGATCTCCCCTTAGAGGGATGAACTAACCTTGGGTTTTGTCGATGATGACTTCATGTAGGTGTTGAAGATGTGGATGCTCAATGTTGATGAAGATCATTTGGAGCAATCCTTTTGGAGTGAGTTGCACTTTCAGTACCTACACGGGTTAGTCCCACAAGGAACAAACAAGGATATCCATAGACATAGAGTGATGCACACATAAGATGATGTCTATGAAAGCATTAGGTTACCTTGTACCTTGTCTTACCAACAAGAGGGTTTGTGACTCCTTGAACTAGTGCAAGATGTGGAAGTTGATTGCACTCGTTGTTGCCAAAATAATATGAGTGAAATATGTTGCCGGAGTCACCCTAAAGAACTCTCTAGTTCTTCTTCTTCGGGATCCACATCATCTTGATGGGAATCCTTGGAGTTGTAGTCGGGATCCACATTTGTACACGAAGAGGCAGCTTACGTACGTAATAATTCGACCCTTTAATTTGTTCACTTAATAATGGAGGGTCGGGGACCACACGTGAGACCGCGACGTGGAAGCGGGGGCGTGTTATTGGTCGAGTTTTCTTTCTTGGCACGTTAAAAAAGATCTCTCCACCAGTTTTCACTTCTTTTTTCCGTGAATGCGCGTATTCTATTTAAAACCACTGCCATGGAGAGAATTTTTTACTCCATTGTATATATATCCTCTTGTTTGATAGGGTTTGTCGCGTCTTGATCTCTCACCCTCTCCATATCTCTATCTCTACTTCTCTACTATATCTCTGTTCTTATAAAAAAACGAGTTGGTGATGATGGTGTGCCTGCCATCCTGCAATATAGATCGTCCGATCTATATCTGAGGGATAGAGAGAAAACTATGGCAATTTTGCAAAAAGATACACGCACCCCTCTCACATTTGCAAATAAGGCCTTCCCTCGTTCATCTTTGTCTCGCACAAGATAAAAAAACTCGTATAAATGCATCTTGATGTTCCATGCAACGCATGGGCCTCTTTCTAGTCTGAACAAGATGAGAGTGTCCACTCTATCGCTCTCCTCACCGGTGGTCACAGATCCAGCCGGATCCCATCCGCTGCGGGTGGTGAGGAGGTCCAGCGTCGATGTTGTCGCTGTCGGCAATGGAGGAAGCCAATGCGCACCGTCCTCTCTGAGCCGGCGCCGCCGCGGACGAAGGTCCTCCGCGCCCTTGTTCGCTGCCGTCGTGTGGGCAGATCCCACCCGCCCTCCTAATCCACATCTCGCCCACCTGAGGTATAACTTCTTTTGGATTTCATGCTTCATTGTATTCTACAATCGGGTTTTCTCCTATACCACTACTCCCCAGCTCCCCATGTACAGTAGCTAGGGTTCGTCGGCTAGTCCAGCATCACCTATTTTTTTTACTATTATAGAGGAAAGGCCACTCCAAAAGTTGTCCTAGATTATCATTTATGCATCAGTGGAGGTATACATGTTTTTTTCCGACAAAAAGTACATACTGGTTGTGCGGTCATTGTCCATATGCTCCTATTGCTGCTTCTAATCTAAAACTATCACTCGTAAAATGAAACAATGCCCACGTAGAGGCGTCGATAAATGCTTCTGTCCTGCTTTAGTTCCCATCAAGATAATCATGATGCTTCTATTTTTTGGTGTACGTTTCATTAATTCTTATTAACAATTAAGATGACGTTGTTAATCTTGTTCCATAGATAAAACAAAGAAACGACACTAGTTAAATATCATTTTTTATATTTTTGCAAGCAGGGATGCATATTTCCATACCCGGGCATGTCTTCCTCAATTTTAGTGGAACTGCACAAAATTGGATGGCCACTGTTGCTTAGTTCTTCCTTTCTCAAGCTTGATTACCGAGAAGAAACAATGCACAATGAGGATTATCAAACTTCATTGGTGCTTGACCCAAACATGATGCCAAAATTTATGATGCATCACACCATGATGAGCTATCCATGCTCATGGTTGCACCGGCTGGTGAAGCTGATCGATGTTCAATGAAAAACGGGTTGTCTTCCATCAGTGCTCTTTGCTTGTTACCACAAAGACGATATCCTTCACCAGTTCATCTTGGAGCAGTCGTTTACGTTGGTGCAATTTTATCACACAATTGGATATGAACCAAATGTTTCCTCGAAGAAGCATCAACGTTGGTACTAAGAGTAAAAGTTTTGTATTGATTTCTAAGCCTTCTGGCAACTTTGTCTTCACCTACCCTGTTATTTTATTTGTCCAGCTTTTAACTAAATATGTGGTCAAACTTTGATTAAAAACTTGGTGTGAACTAAAAACCTGGATGGAGGTAGTACCCCTCTGTTTTTATTTACTCTGCATATTAGATTTGACTGAAGTCAAACTTTGTAAAGTTTGACCAAGTTTAGGCTGAACACAACAAACCATAATAATTCAAAGAGGGCAAACTATACATACTCTCAAACCTTTCCAATAATTGAAATTAAAATTCTTTATTTTTCCACACTCTCACACCTTTTCGATAATTTGGTGCGTGTGTGATTGTTCACTTAACGGGGGGTAGTGTACCACACGTGAAGGACAGGAAGTGCGACCAGGAAGCGTGGATCATTAGTTGATCGTAGAAGTTTTCTTCACGGGTACATTAAATAAAGAGTTTCATTTCATACACAATTTAAAATGATTGTTATGGAGATAAAAAGAAAACCACTCCACTATATTAGTACTATACATGAGTACTATATAAGCTGGAGCCTCAGCGCTTGTTCGCTAGGGTTTGCACTCTTCACACTCTCGTTGCACTATATATATACACGCTGGAGGCTCAGCGTTCCTTTGATAGGGTTTGCTCTATTCACAGTCTCTCACCCTCTTCACCGGATCTAAACAGGACTCCGTTGGCCTCTGTCTCCCCCCCCCCCCCTCACAGCTGGTGAAGGAGCCGTCCGGATCCCGTCGCACTGGGAAGGGGAGGAGGTGCAATGTTCACTCTGTCGCCTTCGGCGAGGGAGGCAGTCCACTGCTGGCCGTGTTGTTTGCTTTCAGGTCGCGCCTGTGCGGGAGGGCCTCTGACCCCTTCTTCCTTGCTGTCGTACATAGTGTGGGCAGATCCGGCCTCCCGCCGCGCGCCTAGCCACATCCCGACGACCCTAAGGTATAACTTTCTTTGAAACCGTCATTGCTCTAGCTGCATGCGAATCTTTTTCGATTCTATAGTCAAATTTAGGTCTTGGTTCAAAGAGGAAAGAAGGGGGGTGGGATGGAGCATGAATCTAGGATGTGGTTCAATGAGGAAAGGAGGGAGGGAAAGTAGTATAGACTGGCTATCCAGCCGCTTTGTTGGTCGAAAAGGCAAAAAGGGGGTAACCCAGTACACACATCTGTAAGGAACCGATCTCTTTGTTGAAAAGGAAAGAAACTGGGGGTCGGGTAGTTTGTGCAGGACTTGATTTGCTGCCCTCACATAGGAAAAAGGTTCAAAGAGAACAAATATGGGACCAACGCAGATATGCTGCTTGGCAACATACTCTGCATCACCCATTTATACGTGTGGACGCACATGGTGCTGGCATGTCCCATGTCCCATACAACTATTTTGCTATTGTTAATCTAAGAATGCCGCTGGAAAATTAAAGCAATGCCACTGTTAAAAGTAAATTACATTTTTAACGAATGTTATTTTAAAAGAATGTCTTTGTTAATATGAATAATGCAACCGTTTTAGAAATGCTATTGTCCTACTTTGTTTTCCGTCAAGATAAGGTAAATGCTTCTTTTTGTGGACATACGATTCATCCTCCTTTATTGCCCAGTAATTGTTTCTTTTTTACCTCTGAAAACAGGGATATCTACTCAACTCGTTGCTATTGCGACCTTTTGCTTCACTACGCAAAACACTTCTGTTTTAAGAGTGTTTTGTGCAGTTCAACTTAAATGTCACACGGGCAACTTTGCTTGATTTAGTTGAACTACACAAAACGAGATTGGGTTTCCCATTCGTGTTGGCAGATTCATATTTGATCTTGTCTGCCTCATGAAAGGTCAGTATCGGCCTTCATCCACATGATTGTGCAGTGTGCTTTGAGATGTTGTGCTACTTGTAGTGGTACTGTTTTAAATAAATGTTGAATTGAAGTTATTGTATTGCTGTCTTTTCCCATTAAGTGAAAAATGGGACCAACCCAGACATGATGCTTGTTACTTTGTTACAACAAACTCTGCATCACCCTCTTTATAAGTAGATGGAAGCACATGGTGCTGTTGCGCCCACTCTCCCCTGGAACTGTTTATGCCTTTTGTGAATCTAATGCCACTGGTGAAATTAAGCAATGCCACTCTCAGAATTAACTACTTAATCTTAGTTCAAAATGGCAACACTTGTTAGGGAATTGCGGGAGTACCATTTCTGTTAGGGATCCGCGGGAGTACATGTTTAAGAAATGTATTGTTGAGATAATGCCTCTGTTATTATATATCAGTTACAGTGTTTTACAAATGGTACTATCCTGCTTTGTAGTTGTTTCTACATGTTTAACCAAGGTATTGTTAAGATAATGTCTCTGTTAATATGAATTAGTTGCATTGTTGTAGGAATGGTACTTTTCTGCTTTGTCGTTCTTTATACATATTGAAACAAGGTATTGTTAAGATAATGTCTCAATTATAATGAATGAATCACACTGTTTGAGAATTATTACTCTCCTGCTTTGTTTCCTATTAAGATAAGATAGATGTTTTTTTCTTTTGGGAGTATAAGTCATCAACCGTTATTTCCCAGTAATTGTTTCATTTATACCTATTGTTGCATACAGGGATATCAAAACTTCTGCTCGGTTCTATTTTGACTTTGATTTTAGTTGAACTGCACAAAAGGAGCCAATGTGTTCAAGGCAAAATGTTGCATTATTGGGCCGAGTTGGTCTTTTCACTTTGCAGAAAGAAGCAGTCATTGTTTGCGCTACATTACACAAGGAATGATCGAGAAGCTTTACAAAGTATTAGTAGACGCTGGTGACATGACTAGTCTGCAGAGAGCATGGGAAACTCAACAACACGTGGAGTGCAAAATTCACTCCACAAGAAAAGGTATGACCAAGTCAGTTGTCGATGGAGCTATAACAAACGAGGTCAGTATCGGCCTTCATCCACATGATTGTGCTTTGTTATGTTGTGCTACTTATATTGTTTAATTATTTTAGATAAATGTTTAAATGAAGCTATTGTATTGCTATCTTTTCCTGTTAAGATAGTGAAGATGATTATAGTTGTGAGCATATGTTTAATAAACTAGTACCACTATTATATTCACCATGCTTTTTCTGTATTTATGCAGACAGGGATGCTCAGCTCGATTTCAGTGGAACTGCACAAAATGTTCAGACGGTTCGTGTCCTCCATAATACTTTATCATGCACAATACATCGAATGGTTCTCTAATCATTCGTCGTCACCTTGAGCCACCAGACTATCTACTTGAATGGAGCTACCAACGTCTTCAACGCCTTACAACATATAAATACGAAATCCACCATGCTACGCAAGACATTGTTTGATTTGATCTGAACTGCACAAAAAGATACGCTGGTTAATCCGGCTCCATGTGCCATTTCAATGTGCAAACTAATGACAAACCCTGCCCGTTCCACAATCATAGGTATTACATATTTTGAATGGGAAAAGCTTGTCAAAGTTTAACAACTGATGTTAGCAAGAAGACATTCGTTTAATATACTGGAATTGGAAAACCTTGTCAAATTTTGCTCATTGATGTTAGCCAGAAGACATGCATTTGATATTTTGGAATGGGACACCCTTTGCTATGAGCAGCGTCGATCATTTTTTCCTATTCCTGTGTTCAGTTCAGAAGTAAATATTTACTCTGCTGAGATGCATAGTCACATGAATGTTGACTTATGTAAGGTATTTTAAGAGTTTGTTCTGAATGTTGTCTATGAAATGCCAGGCCTTGTGAGTTTGATTGCAAAGTTGAGCTTGGAATGTTGTGGCATGCGGCATCATGAGCTATTCACCGTCCCTCCTGAGAATAATGCTTCATTTGTTTCGAATGTTGATCTAATGCCAGTGATTTGCATGTTAAGAAGATCATTCTCTTTTGTTGTTTCTGTTCTTAAGAAGTTCATCGTCTTATGTTTCATTCATAGCCTATACAACAACTCGAGTAGGTTAGAGGTGAAACCATATGATCTTCCGACCAACGCATCGTCTTACGCCGTGATTGGATCGTCGATTTCCAACCAAAACCGCTTGTAAAATTGACGCTTGTAAATAAAAGCAGATGGTCTTGGGTGAAGCGCTTGGTTGGTCGTTTTCGACTGGTAAAATATACATAGGTCTCTCAAATTACACGCGTAACTTGCCGGTTTTTGTTACATACCTCGGGTCGTCGGTCTCATTACGCTTGTATATTACGCATTGTTCCCGGTGACGAGTAAATTACAATCTTAATACATGTGTGAAACAATCCAGACCTCCCAATCGTGGCCTTACCGTTTCATGCCGGCTCAGTCTCTCGAAGGTGCTCATAGGTGTCCGATGATCCTGGCTTCCTGAATGAGCAGCGGGCGTTGTATCAGACCATCTATAGGGCCCGCAAGGCCCTCTCCGTCGTCCTTCGAGTTGTTGTGCTCGCCGTGGCACGAGCGTTGTCAACATGGTCAACAAACATGAGGAATCAGGAGATGACTTTACTTGGAGAGGATGACAGTAGGGACCAACTAGGGCCATAGCTGTACGTACGCAAGTTCCTCCTTATTATATACAACTATATTTTTTTTTGCTTCCTCCTAGTTTCCTGACATCATGGTCCCACACCATTGTCAACCTATATAGTCAATAAACGAGAGAATTGCACAAGGAGCGGTCGACAGCTGGGACCCAGCAGCTTGAGCAGTATTTGTTTTTGAGGTGTAAGCAGAGTTATTCTTGAGTGATGTTTTTGTTGTTGTTCATAGGAGCAGGGTATCAACTGGGCGGGCTATGGCCCGTCTAGCCCAGGCTATTATTTTATGTCGACCAAATATCCAGCCCAGACATTAATTTTTCAAGGTGAAAATGGCTAGCCCAGCTATACTTCTTTTGCGAAATACCCAACCCAGGTCAACTTGTTATTCTCCGCCCCGCTGGGCTGTAAATCTTTCCTAGGAGGGATGCATTAGGTCTAACAAAAAAATGGGGTTTAAGAAATAATAAATGGGATGTAATTGTATAAAGTGGGTTGTAAATATACAAAAATGCACCAAATAGGTAATTAGTTTCAAAAATATTATTTTTGAATTTTAAAATTTTAATTTCATTACTTATTGCACGTGCAATATTTCGTTAGATTTTTACCTAGTACAAATTCATTTTGAAATTATATTTAATCTGACTTGAAATTTTGGGATAAAAATATTTCGGATCCCATCAAAATGTGGGAATTTTGGTTGAATTCTGTTTTGAGTGGTTGGTTGAAATCATTAATCTTTGTCCTGGCTCGAGAATGGGCTATAATTTCAACAGATTGTAAATGGGTTGTAGTAAATTCCATTAGAATTCAAAAATGGGTTGTACACTATTACAAATCGCAAATGGGCTATATGTTCTCTGCCACAGATGTGATGCTCACTTGTGGGCCTACTATTTTTTGAGAATTATAGTCAGTGACGCGTACTGAAGGCTTGTTGGCCTACTAAGTTGAGGCGTACGGAAGGCTTTGTCAACTTATAGTCAAGACACGATTCTAGCAGCAGTGGCCGTTGGATGTCCATCCAACGGCTGTAGTGCTTCTTCAATCTCGGATATTCTTGCTTTAGCCGCCCACACCACCGCCGGTGGTACCGCCTGCTACGTCTCCCGTGGTCAGCTGTGCTGCCGTGCAGGCTTCACCGACCCACCCTACTCCCAAACATTGTCCAGGCCATTCCTCTACTCACCAACACCTCTTGTTCTTCTCCGACGACGGCAGCCTCACACCGCAGCCAAACCAGTGAACCCTCATACTCCCCTCCGTGTGGGCATCCACTGCTATGTCTTCGCCGACTCTAGGTCATTCCCTTCCAAGGACTCGCCATCGTTCACCGTGTTGGTTCTCTCTGCGCGGCGTGGTCAACTTTGTCAACAAACAACAACCATCAAAAGAGGCATGCACGTGGAGTGGCTGACAGTAGGGACCCACATGGCCCATGGCCGCACGCAGCAAGTGCCCCCGTATTATGCGAAAACAAATGATTTCTCCCCCTGACAGGTTTAACCCACCAGTTGCATCTTCGCATGCAAGGAAGTGCTTCCTTTATTACGCAGAAATAAAAAGTTTCCTCTCTCTGACAGCTCGGACCCACCAGCTTTATTATGATCCATTTCGTGAAAATATAGATTGTACCGAAGATGTTGAACTGTTTTCTTTTTATTCTAACTCAAAAAAGAAGAAATTAAAAAACCAGAAAACATCTTCGCACATAAGAAAATGCCACCTTATTACGCGAAAAAAATGATTCCCCCTGCTAGCTGGGCCCACCAGATTTGGAGGCTAACTTGTGGGCCTACTAAGTTAACGCGTACGCAGGGCTTTGTCAACTTAGTCAATAAATGATTCTAGCTACACTGACCGTTGGATGTTAATCCAATGGTCGAGCTGCGTTTTCAACCTCTGGTCTTCTTGCTCTAGCCGCCCAAACCTGCGCCGGTCATACCGCCTGCTCCAGCCTCCCATGGTCGGCTGTGCTGCCGTGCAGGCCTCACCGCCTGACCATACTACTACTGGCCTGGCCTTCCCTCTACTCACCCACACCCCCTGTTATTCTCCAGCGACGACAGCCTTACACCGCAACCGAACCAGTGAACCCTCGTACTCCCCTCCGCGTGGGCATCCACCTGCCTCGTCTTCCCTGGCTCAGCGTCGTTCCCTTCCTAGACCTCGCCATCATCCACCGCCTGGGTGTTGTCTGTACGGCATGGTCAACATGGTCAATGAATGACAGTCATCAGAAGAGTAGTGTATGCGGTGAGGCTGACAGATGGACCCACAAGCTACATCTTCACACGCAAGGAAGTGCCTCCTTATTACGCACGCAAAAAATGAATCCTCCTCCTAACAGCTAGGACCCACCATCTATATCTTCACATGGAAATAAGTGCGTCCTTATCCTCCCTGACAGCTGGGACCCACCCGGTCAAAGCATACGTAACGTAGCCTGTCTGGTCGAGGACGTGTACGTGCATACTGGTCGATCGGTCTCTCTGCAACGATGAACCGTGGTCGAGAAAGCAGCGACACATGTAGTAGTAGAGCCCTCGACGTAGCAGTTCAGGCAGTCCCTTCTAAACTGTGTACATGTACGTACAACCACATGCCAAAAAATACGGCTACGTACGTACATACGGGCGGGGTCTCGAACGCCTACTCGCGCATACGTATGGCCAGGACTCGTGTACATGGAGAAGCAGCGGACGAAACAATGTCATCATGTTCATCGGGCAGCCAACCAGCTGGGTCGAAACAGAGAAACAGCGTCTTGTTCATCGGGAGGCAACATACTGGGTCGGAATGCAACCTGTTCAATGGGAGCCAACCAGCTAGGACGGAACAACCAAAACAGGGTCTGGCGTACCGCAGTACGGAGGAAACAACCTTCTGTTCGACCAGCTATGTTCGAAACGGGATCATGTTCATCGGGAGGGGTCTGGTGTGCTGCAAAATGGAGGAAACGGACTTGTGTTGGAGCGCTACAGTCGAAACGGGGGTCATGTTCATCGGGAGGGGTGTGGCGTACCACAAAACGGGACTCCACGGGCTACTGTTCACCCACCGTCGACTTCCTTCAACCTCCACCTACACTGTTCATCCACCGCGTCTTCCTCCCACCTCCACCAGCTATCGTTAATCCACGGGCTGCTGTTCATCCATCCCTCCACTGGCTACTGTTCAACCAGCCCTCCACGGGGTCCTGATCATCCACCCCCAACCAGCTCGGCTGTGGCGGCCTCCTCTCAGGGTCCTGTTCATCCAACCTACGTACTACCACGGGGTCATGTTCATCCAACCCCCACCGCGAATTGTTCATCCAACCACAACCACGTACATCTCGACTCGTTTAACCAACCCCCACGTTCACTGTTCATCAAGAGGCAACATGTTCGATTGACTTCAGTAAGCAGCAGTAGCAGTGATCGATCACTCGGGTTCAGTTAGCAACAGTAGCGAAGGAATCGTGCAGGTTCAGTTAACAACCAAGGGATCGATCGCTCGGGTTCAGTAAGCAAACACCTCGCTCGGGTTCAGTTAGAGCCCAACGCCTCGTACACACGCGCATACGTGTATGAGTGAAACACATAGACCTCCGTGCATCGCTTGGCCCCGACCACCCACCGTAACCGGGAACTGCATGATATTTTCCTTGCCCTCGCTTCTACCATGATTTTTTTTCATCATGGATGGCCCAAAGAATGTCATGCAGGTGTGTCCCCGGCCCGCCCATGATGAAAAGCCCATTTTCTGTCATGAGTTTTTGTCGTAGAAGTAGCAGCCCACCACATCTATGATGATACGTGCTTTTGTCACAATTATCCTCATAGAAGAGTCATGAGCATGATAGAAAAAAATTCGTTCGGCCCAAAATGTCACGGATGTGTCTTTTTTTGTAGTGAAACCAATGATTCGAAGAATAAATACAAGGCTATAAATAATCATGCATATAAGAGATCAAAACAAGACTCGAATAATATTCATGGATATAGATCTGATCGTAAACTCAGAGTTCATCGGATCCGAACAAACACACCGCAAAAAAAATATAAATGTTGGAGACGTATCAATTGGCACAAAGGTGCTTTAGTCGAACCAATGCATCAGAGAGGTCCCAGGATGAGTAGACTACACCCTAGACATTGTTGGCCATGCTGAGTCACCATGCACGCGTCGGTGACCGTGAGGCTAGCGTGCAGTTGGTGCGCTCTGCGCGTTAGCTAGCCTCGGGCCACCTCTCTCCGTCCACCCTGCTCGTTCCACTACAAAAAAAGACACATCCGTGACATTTTGGCCCGAACGAAAAAAATTATGTCATGCTTATGACACTTCTATGATGATAATTGTGACGAAAACACGTATCATCATAGATGTGGTGGGCTCCAACTTCTATGACAAAAAATGAGATTTTCGTCCTGGGTGAGCCGGGGACGCACCTGCATGACATTCTTTGGGTCATCCTTGACAGAAAAAATCATGGTAGAAGCGAGGGCGAGGAAAATATCGGGGAGTTCCCGGTTACGGTGGGTGGTCGGAGCCGAGCGATGCACGAAGGTTTGCGCATTTCTCTCATACACGTACGCGCGTGTGTGCGAGGAGTTGGGCTCTAACTGAACCCGAGCGAGGCATTCGCTTACTGAACCCGAGCGATTGCACTAGCTACATTACTTAACCCGAGCGATCGATCCCTTGGCTATTAACTGAACCTGAGTGATTCCTTCGCTACTGCTGCTAACTAAAGTCGATCGAACCCGCCTCTTGATGAACAGTGACCGTTGTTGGGGGTTGGATGAACAATTCCTGGTGGGGGTGGATGAACAGGACCCCGTGGTAGTAGGCCATTGCGGTTGGATGAACAAGACCCCAATCGAGGAGGCCGCCAAACCCGAGCCGGTTGGGGTGGATGAACAGGACCCCGTGGAGGGCTGGTTGAACACTAGCTGGTGGAGGCTGGATGAACAGTAGCCCGTGGATGAACAGTAGCTGGTGGAGGCAGGAAGAAGGTCGAGGTGGATGAAAAGTAGCAGGTGGAGGCTACAGGAAGTCGACGGTGGATGAACAGTGGCCCGTGGAGGTTGGAGGAAGTCGACGAAGGATGAACATTATCCCGTGGAGACTGGAGCGAGGCAGTAGACGGTGGATGAACAGTAGCCCATGGAGTCCCATTTTGCGGTATGCCACACCCCTCCCGATGAACATGACCCCGTTTCGACCATAGGCGCTCCAACACAAGTCCACTTCCTCCATTTTTCGGTACGCCACACCCCTCCCGATCAACAGGACCCCATTTAGACCATAGGCACTTGAACAGAAGGTTGTTTCCTCTGTTCTGCGATACGCGAGACCGCTCTCGATGAGCAGGACCCCGTTTCGACCATATGTGGTCGAACAAAAGGTCGTTTTCCTCCATTTTGTGGTATGCGAGACCCCGTTCCGGTTGTTCCCTCCAAGCCGGTTGGCTCCCAATGACCATGCGATGTTGTTTACTCCATTCCGGTCGAGCCGGTTGGCTGCCGATGAACAAGCGACGCCACTGTACCCTTTAGAGACCCCGCCCGTATGTACGTACGTAGCCGCATTTACTATCTTGCAGCGTGGCTATACGTACATGTACACGATATAGACGGGACTGCGTGACATGCTATGTCGGCTCCTCTACTTCAACATGTGTCGCTCCTTTCTCAGCCACAGTACATCGTTGTAGAGAGACCGATCGACCTCTATGTATGTACACGTTCGCGACCAGACAGATAATGCTACTTTCGCTTCAACCTGGTGGGTCCCAGCTGTCAGGGGGTAAGAAGGCACTTCCTTCCATGCAAATATGTAGCTAGTGGGTCCCAGCTATCAGGGGAAATGTCTTTTTTGAAAAATACAGAGGCCCTTACGGTGGGTCCCCGCTGTCAGGTGGAGGAATCATTATTTTGCGCGTAATAAGAAGGCACTTCCTTGCTACGGCCGTGGACCCAGCTGTCAGCCTCTCCACACAGTCCTCTTCCCATGGAAGTCATTCCTTGACCATGTTGACCACGCCATGCCGACCACACCAAGGGGGTGGATGACGGCGAGGCCTCGAACGGCAATGAGCTAGACATGGGAAGACGCGGCAGTGGAGTAGCAGACGGATAGGTGTACGAGGGTTAACTGGTTTTGGTGCGGCATGGTTCTGCAGTCAGCGGAGAATAACAGGAGGTGTGGAGGGATGGAGGGATGGTCTAGTCGGCAGTGGGATAGCGCTTCATAGGGAAGCGTGCTAAGCAGAGCTGCTAGCAGCCGGAGGCGGGAGCAGGTGGTCCCGGCGGCACTCGAGGAAGAAGACAAGAGATTGAAGATAGATGCCAACCGTTGGATGTAAATCCAATGGCTATCGATGTTAGAATCACTTGTTGACTAAGTTGACAATGCCTTGCGTTGGCTTCGACCTATTGGCCCACATTTTGGCCACCAAAAATGTGGCACATATTCAACCCATTTTTTTAGAATAGACAGCCCATTGATGGGCTGGGTGAACAAATAATGCGTCCATGCGTCCCATTTATTTTCTTTCTAAAAAACTACAACCCATTTGCACTTTCTTGAAATACAAGAATTTGCTGGCCTGGGTGAACAAATAATGTAGCATCAATGTGGCCCATTTATTTTTTCCTAAAAAATTACAACCCATTAGCACTTTCTCGAAATACATGATTCTGCTGGGCTGGTTCTAATTATAATGTTGGGTTGGGCGCAGCAATGTTATCAAAAAATAAACAGGGGCCGAGCATTTTTGTTATAAATATATTTAAAAATAAGTGCTTTATTATTACATTGGTCCTTAAATCTTACCTAGCTTTTGTACACAATCACCAGGATTTTCCTTGCTTTAATGTAAAAAAACCCAAGGTTTTATTGTTAAAAATTTATTTTTATAAGTTAATAAGACGTGGGATTTTTTTTCTTATATATGTAAGTATCTGTTAAGTATATGATGACAATAACAGTAATATATAATAACATATAAAATAATATAAATATATATATAATATATTTAGAAGGGAAACATAAGTTGGACTTTGGCGTCCCTATACTTATATAGAAAAATAGAGCACACATGTGCGTTTTATTCAAAAAAATACATAAGTTGGGTTGCAGATGTTTAAGAAAAAAATAAAACCTACGATGGGAGGCCCATAGGCTGGTCGATAAATGATGGCCCTCAAAAAATACAAACCGACATGTCATGGGCTGCGCATGTTTAAAAAAAGCCTAGACTGGGCAGCCCACAACTCAGCTGATACTTGCTGGCCCACTAATAATAAATGATACCTGCCAGCTCCCCGATGATTGGCTTCATTGTAAATTTGTTTCCTTTATTAACTACGTTGACAAACCCATGTGCCCCAACGTCAGTATAGCATTAGGAGGAAGTATTTTTCAATGAGGCACTTGCGTGCGCACGGCCATGGACCTGGTGGGCCCCGACTGTCCGCCTCTCCACATACAGTCCTCTCCAGATTCCTCGCATTTGTTGAGCATGTTCAGAAAGGCAGACAGCGGCGCCGCAGCGAGCGCACAAAGGCGGAGGATGACGTCCAGGCCTTGGACGAGAATGCACCGGAGATGGGGAAGACGTGCTACAAGAAACGTCTCCAACGTATCTATAATTTATGAAGATTCATGCCATGTTTACAACAATTTTATATGGTTTTGGTATGATTTTACTAGAACTAACCCGGATTGACGCTATTTTCAGCAGAACTACTGTGGTGTCATTTTTGTGCAGAAATTAAAGTTCTCGAACGGGTTAAAAATTTACGCTGACTTTTAATGGACCAAAAGAGACCCCCGAAGCACCCGAGCTAGGCTAGGAAGTGGCCGAGGAGTTCACAAGCCTGGGGGACGCACCACCCCAGGGCGCGCCTCCTGAGCTTGTGGGCCCCTCGGCCACCCTCCTTACTTGTCTCCAACGCCAAAATTTCTTATAAATACGGAAACCCCCGAAAAGAACCCTAGATTAGAAGTTCCACTGCCGCAAGCCTCTGTAGCCACGAAACACCAATCGGGAGCCCGTTCCGGCACCCTGTCGAAGGAGGAAATCATCACCGGAGGCCATCTTCATCATCCCAACGGTCTCCATGATGAGGAGGGAGTATTTCACCCTCGGGGCTGAGGGTATGTACCAGTAGCTATGCTTTTGATCTCTCTCTCTCTCTCTCTCTCTCATGTTCTTGATTTGGCACGATCTTGATCTATCGCGAACTTTGTTACTATAGTTGGATCTTATGGTGTTCTTCCCGATCTACCTTCTTGTGATGAATTGAGTCTTGCTCTTTGAGGTTTCGTTATGTTGGATTGTGTATTGGATTTGAGAACCCTTGATGCATGTCTTGCGATGGGATGTCTATGGTGACAATGGGATGTTCTACTGATTCACTTGATGTATTTTTGGCACTCAACTCGCGGATTCCCGAGGTGACATTGGGGTAATCTATGCATAGGGGTTGATGCACGTTTTCGTCCTACGTTCTCTGATAGAAATTTTGGAGTGATTCTTTGTTGCATGTTGAGGGATTGCCATATGATTTAATTATGTTATCATTGTTGAGAGAATTTGCACTAGTGAAAGTATGAACTCTAGGCCTTTTTTCAAGCATTGCAATACCATTTTTTTCTCACTTTTACTACTTGCTAGCTTGTTGTTTTTATATTTTGAGATTACAAAAACCTATATCTACTATCCATATTACACTTGTATCACCATCTCTTCGCCGAACTAGTGCACCTGTACAATTTACCATTGTATTGGGTGTGTTGGGGACACAAGAGACTCTTTGTTATTTGGTTCCAGAGTTGTTTGAGAGCGACCATCTTCATCCTACGCCTCCCCCGGATTGATAAAACTTAGGTCATCCACTTGAGGGAAATTTGCTACTGTCCTACCAAACTCTGCGCTCGGAGGCCCAACACGAGTCTACACGAGGAAATGTTGCGTAGTAGACATCAACCTCTTTTCTGGCGCCGTTGCCGGGGAGGTGAGTGCTTGAAGGTATATATTTATATCTTACAATTGAATATCTTTTAGTTTCTTGTTTTATCACTAGTTTAGTCTATAAAATAAAACTACAAAAAAAATGGAATTGAGGTTGCCTCATATGCTTCATCTTTTTAATGTCTTTCGTGAAAATGATGGAAAGGAAAATTGTGCTTAAGTGTTAGAAGAAGAAGTTAATAAAATGTTTGGCACTAAATCTTTGAATGATAAACATGATTGAAATGTTGTTAGTGTGCTTTCTATGAATATTCATGATACCATTGATTATTGCACTAGTCATGATAAAGATATTTCTTATAAGCATGTCAACTTTTGTGGAGTGCATAGAGTTTCTAAAGACATGCCTTATAGGGATGATAGATTTTGTAAGAAGCATAAACATGATAAAACCAACTGGTGGCTTACGGTGATAGATAAATTTGCTACAAAATTATGCTCTCTTCATCCCATTACTTGTGAAATTTGCAATAGAGCTGGTCATCTTAATTTCCAATGCATACTTTTTCATGATTGAATCATGTCCAAATATAGCAATAGTTTGATCACCCTTGAACTTCATAATGAACTTTGTTTATTTTTACGGTGCGAAGAATTTTCACATAAAATAGTTGGTTTGAAGCATTCACACTCACGGACCATGTTGAAACTAATTTGAAAGAAATCTATATGTTTTGTATGGTAAATTGCAATGAAAATGCTTATATTGCCAACTATAGGAAGGTGCGAAAACCAATAGAATATAAAAGAAATACTAATGAAAGGGTAAAGCTCTCCACTTTTCCTCCTATTGTCTCTCATGATGAAACATGTTACGAGAACTAGCTTCCTATGCAACCAATCTCATCAATAAGGAGCTCCAAAAAGTTGATTAAACCCACACATGATGTGGAGAAGAAAAAGAAAAGACGGAGAAGCAAAGGTAAAAAGGTATCCCTCCCCAGTGCTATTGCTCCTATTATTGTTATGCCTCATAATAATGAATCAAAAATAAATGTGGAAGACGATATACTTGATGATGATATTGATTCTTTGTCTTATGGTACAATGTCCGAAGAAACTATTGAGGATAATTTTGTTATGCCTATTACTCATTGTGATGATTATGATTGGGAAAATAATGATACTTCTTATAAGCTTGAAAATCTTTTTGGCAACAACTTAGAAAATTGTGATGATAATAATTGCTATACTATTGGTACTTTTCATACTATTAATCATGAGAGTGATTATGCTTATGATATGCAAAGCCACAAGCTTGGGGATGCTATGTTTGATGAGAATGACATGTTTGAGAATTTATTTGCTGCAATTAATGTTTGTCCCAAGCTTGAGGATGCTATGCTTAATAAATATGATATTTTTAGTCCACCAAGTTTTGATGTGCAAATTTATTATAATGATAGCATGCCTCCTATTTATGATGATTGCAATATTTATGAAAGTGGGTTTGGAAGAGTGTCAACTTTAGATAATAATTATCCCACTATTTTGGATGGTGTTGAATCTTATTATAATGATAAAAGTGGATTAGGAGAGGTCATGACTTTATTTAGTAATGATTCCACTATCTTGGAAGAGGTTTCAATTGATTATGATGAGAACAAAGTTGCTACTTATGATGATTATTGTGATGACACTTATGTTATAAAAAGTAGTGATTATTAATTTATAAAGCTTGTCATAATTATGATTAACCTTTTTTTGAACATTACTCTTTCAATGTGGAAACAATTTATAGTATTCGAGTTTCTTATGATACTCGCGCTATTCCGAATGAGAATAAATTTGCTTATGTGGAGAGAAATAAAATTTCTATGTTTGTGCATCATGAAAATAATGCTTTATGTGACAGTCATATTGTTGAATTCATTCATAATGCTACTGAAAATTATTATGAGAGAGGAACATATGCTTTTACATATTGCAATAATATCAAGTTTCCTCTCTATGTGTTGAAAATCCTGAAGTCATGCTTGTTTTGCCTTCCTATGATAGTTGATTCTTGCTCCCATAAATTGTTTGCTCTCAAAATCACTATGCATAGGAAGTGGGTTAGACTTAAATGTGCTAGTCATATGCATCATGATGCTCCCATTATGTTTCAAATCTTATCTTTTATGTGAGCATCATTGAAATCATCATGCCTAGCTAGGGGCGTTAAACAATAGCGCTTGTTGGGAGGCAACCCAATTTTTATTTTGTGCTTTTTGTTTTTGCTCCTGTTTTTCAATAAATACACATTATTGTAATTGTGTTTTGGTGTTTTATTAGTGTTTAAGCCAAGTAAGACCTTTGGGATGGTCTACGGTGATAGTTGATTTGATCTTGCTGAAAAATAGAAACTTCTGCGCCCAGTAACAGAATTGATCTGAGCTCCTGGAACGTGATAAACTCTTGAATTTTTGACTGTGGGTCTATGGCAATGGTCGGGGCTAAAGTTAATATAGCGGGCGGATGGCAATGAGCCGCAGCAGACAGACGGCTGGCTGGCACTGGAGTAGGTTCGTCGACAGCCACATGTCATTAATGTGGGTGACGGACGTACGGATGGCCGTTGTCGTGGTTTTGTCACGGCAAATGTCCTAGTGTGAGGACTTAGTCGTGGAGCCATCAGAACGTAGTTAGCTTAAAGGGATTAAAGCGGGACAAAGGACGCCAGGAGTTTAGACTGGTTCGGCCCCTTGCGGTGAAGGTAAAAGCCTAATCCAGTTGAGGTGGAATTGCTAGGGTTTTGATGACCAGGGAGAAAATACGCTTTGCCTAGCTCTCGATCTATTATTTCTTGTCCCTAAACTGCCGCCGGGTCATCCCTTTATATACACAGGTTGACGCCCGGCGGTTTACAGAATCCTTGCCTGCTCATAAACGTGTCTGGCTCGGTTTCTACCCTTTCCTATCTTACAACACAAGTCATACATCGTATGGCAGTTTACATCTACAGGCCCTAACCCGCCTTTGGGCCTTGGGCCTTCTTGTTAGATCTCCTCCGTAAAGCACCATACACCTTGTCTTTGTGGGCTTCAATATGAATTACTTACTATGAGTATAACCCGGCCCCTCTTGGGCGGTTTATGCTTAATAGTTATATCTCCAACATTAGGCCCCAGATTGATTTGAACTTGTTCATGTCAATCTTCAGTACTTAGGAATATTCCTTCTTCAACATTTTCACGACGACCTTGTAACTCGCTGTGACGTCACCTTCCAAGACCATGATAATCCGCCATGACATCATCTGCTATTAACTTTACACAGAACCCAAATCTTTTAATACTTCTCCTTTAATGAATCTCTGAAAATCAAGGCGTCTATATATCTACAGATCCGTTTTTTGACCTCCTCGATTCCCGCGCCTACCCCTTATCCAATCACCTTATAAATAGGACCGGGGGTCATTTTCACTTTTCCCCTTCGTGCCTCTTCGCTTCATCTTCTTCCTCGCGACGACCTAGCGCTCACGCTCAGCCGCCGCTGCCAAGTCTTCATCCTCGACCTCAACTTCGACCGCTGCATCACGTTGAACGTACCAGAGAATCGCGGTGCCTCTTCGCTGTTCTACCAGCATTAGTAAGCCTTCTTTCCTTCCCCCATAGATCTGTCTTTAGGGTTTGAGCGTTCATCGGTGTTCGTCATTTGCGCAGTGGTTCTTTGATTCAAATCTCAATATTCAACATGTATAGTGATGGCCATAGTCCTTCTTTCCATTAGTGCATCTCTTTTAAGTAGAAGATCCCATTTGAATCCTTCACCTGCTCAAGTACCAGAATATTTAACCCTGAATATTTTTCCATTTTTTGACACGCGGTAGATCCATATTTGTAATACCAATTTGTGAAACTTGTTTTCCATCACTTAGTCATTTCAGATCTGTACCTTCAACAATAACATAGGCGGTTTAACTTGTCAGGTACCATTAGTCCCCTCATAAACCGCCAATCGCTTGTCTTTATAACTCTGACAACATCAATCTCCGGGTTAACAATCTTGCGTGCTTTAACAATTTCTGTCTCTTAACCTGTAACACTTTATGCTTGCCAACCATGAATCTTAAACCGGCACAAACCTTCCTTCAGGTTGTTGCGCAAAATGGCCAAGTCTTTTTATGCTTGCAACTGGGTTCCTTCCGATTCTTGAAGAACAAGCTGAGCAGGTGCGTCTCGGTGGCGCTTTAGCAAAAAAGGAAGTTATCCACAGGAGAGCCCCTGGTCCAGAAAATCCTCATGAGCCCAAGGATGGAGAAGTGATTGTGTTCGTGGATCATCTGGGTTGGGGGTTTAGCCCTCCCGGATCAAAAAAATTCCGTCATGTGCTTGCTAGCTTCCAACTCCGCCCTCAAGATATTGGACCAAACTCTGTGTCCAATATTTGTAATTTTCAAGTGTTCTGTGAAGCTTATCTGCAAGAAGAACCCACCATTGACCTGTTCAGAGACTTCTTTTATTTAAAACGTCGGACTGAATTTACCGATGGTCCCAATACTGAACTTGGCGGGGTTTCAATTCAGAAACGGAAAGATGTTAGCTTCCCTCATGCCAAACATCATAGTCATCCCAAAGACTGGAATCAGACTTGGTTCTACTACCGAGACACGTCTCCAGCTGACAAGAATCCTCTGCCGGGTTATCATGCTCATCGGCTTACTAATACGCATCCCTTTCCCCAAAGGCTGACTGCCAAGGAACGGGCCAACTATGCACCACAGCTTTCAAAGCTCAGAGCCTTTGTTGTGAACGGTTTAACAGGCATTGACTTTGTTCGTTGTTGGATATCCTGGGGAATTCTACCTTTAAGCCGTCGCCCCGTTTTAATGTATGAGTACACAGGGGACTTGAAAGACCCTCAATGGCATATTAACATTCAGCTAACTGAAGCTGAAATCGCTGAAGCTGTCAAGAAGATACTGGATGAACCGGTGGTTGTCTGCAGCAAAACAGGGCTTAGTCCCTTCTGTGCTTCCAATAAACCGCCAGCTGTAGGAATTATATAACTCTTGTTATAATGCAGTCCTTTTAAATATTCCCTTATAACTTTCATCAATTTTTGACAGGGTGATGATCCGTTCTGGAAGAAGAAGCCGCAGGATAAACTGACGAAAACCCCTCGTGTCAAGACTAAGGTCACCAAGAGGCCTGCCAAAAATAAAACCACCTACTCCACCGATTTAAACTTTGATGACGACGATGAAAATCATGAGTCAGAGGTAGAACTTGATTCACTTGGTTCCTTCTTCATTCATCTTATTGATAATAAATATTATCAGGAGGACGCAGAGGCTAGTCAAGCTGGTGACGTAGAGGTAATTATTCTTTCCTCCGGCTCAGAACCTCTGCCAACTCCAAAAACTCGTCAAGCAAACCGGAAAGTAAGATTTTCTCACCCTCTAGCTCACATGGATCCAAACTTTCTTTTGAAGAAACAGCAACACGAAGCTCACCGTACAACCCGGCACAGCGGTCATGTGGTAACTTCTTCCGGTTAACCTAACACGCCGGTTCGTAAGCGCCGCCCAGAGGTCTCTTATACTTCTGACCCACGTTATCCTAAGGCGGGTTATTTCCGGCAACCTCTTACACCACCTGATTCAAATTATCAGGGAACTTCCCATTCCTCTTCTGGCGAATCAACAGAGACGCAACTTCCAACCCTTAAAACAGTTCCTGGGTAAGCATGTTTAAACTAACCCTTAATATTTTATGTTTACTCACTGTACCAACCTTTGTGTTCATTCCTTTCAGTGCCAAGCCCAGACCCAGCAAAAATGCCAAGTTGACTAAACCGGCTGATGTTAACCCGTCCACTGAACCGAAGAAGATCCCAGAACAGTTTGAGCCAAATGCTGACGCTATTCTTGATGATCCACCACCGCAAGATCATGAAACCTTTGTTGAACAGATGGAAGATGATCCCACAGGCCATGCTGCTGACCTGCCAAGCCCGGCTAAAGCTGCGGATAAACTCCAAGCCCAGTCAAAGTGGCTCAACACCCAAGATATCCACTCTGGGTTTTTAAACCGCCTATACACAAGCCGCGACTATGAAGCCGGTTTAGTGAACCTGATGAAAGAGCGATATGAGGTAAATATTGTTAACTCTGCATAATTGTTTCTCCCTTGTGTCCAATTTCTAATATCAACTCCAGTAGCCCCCAAGGGCCAGTTTATGATACCAATGTAAACCGGGACTTTGTAATACTTCAACTTTTGCCTGTGTAGCCCCCAAGGGCCAGTTTATCTTTTCAAGATGAACCGGGACTTTAGAGTATTAATCTTTCAACTTTTGCCTGCATAGCCCCCAAGGGCCGGTTTATCTTTTCAAGATGAACCGGGACTTTTATTCTTCCAAACTTCTTGTTGAATATCTTTGTACACCAATTGTCCACTAAGCTAATTGATGGAAGAACACCCACAATGTTAACTTTGAGCAAATATACATTAGCCCCCAAGTGCCAATAATAATACTTGTATTGAGCTTGGGACTTGTAAAAAAAATTGATAACAATAAAATAGGCATTAGCCCCCAATTGCCAAGTGTATAACTTGTTATGTGCTTTGTACTTCAAATATATGCTGCCAACTCATGACATGTATGTCTCTTACAGGCTGAGCTGAGCAAAAAAGGAATCCCAAACTGCTGACCTTCAAGAAAATATCAAGTCCCAACAAGCAGAAACCTCCAAAGCCAAAAGGAGCTGACCAGTGCCTTAGCAGCCATGAAGCTGGAGGAGAGCTTCAAGAAGGAGCGGGCGGACTGGGACATAGAGAAAGCCACACTGCAAAAGAGGGCTGAGGATGCAGAAGCGGCCCTTAATCCGGTGGTAGAAGAGCTGACCGGTTTGAAGCGGCAAATAAATGCCATGACCACTGCTGTGTCTGGTAAGTACCCTTATTATAAGCTTTTAACATGTATTATCCCATAAACTGCCGGTTTATCGACGTTCGTAATGATGCAGGATCTCGCAATACCCATCTGGGCTCTGATATGCAGAAGAAATTGAAGGCTGCCTATACTCTTATAGAGCAATTATATACCAGCGCACTGCCTCTCACAACAAACCGCCCCCAAGCTTGATCAAGGAAACATTAGAGAGGCTTTCGATGTTGCCTGCCAGGTTTGAAGAATTAAAAAGATCAGCTGCAAGGGCAGGTGCCCTGACCGCGCTAACCCGGGCTAAGGCACGGATCCTAGATCTTGACCCGGCTGACGTGGGAAACGGCTATCCGAGCATAAAGGAGGACGGATCAGATTTTGACAATGATGATCTCCGACCTTTGACGAAGGAAATGCGCCCATTATCTAGCAAATTGGCTGAAGAGACTGATCTTTCTCATTACCATTCGATTTACGACGCCGACAACAAACGGGTTAATGCGCCAACTTATGATGTGCAAAATATTATACCGCCAATTCGTAAGCACACCTATGCCCCTGATGTTGAACCGTCCACCCTTGTAAGTGATGAAGCTGTCTTCCAAGCCTTAACTGGGATTGACTGGGCAACCATTGACTTCCATCCACTGGGTGGAGAGGAGGAGGATGAACCGGCACAGGATGATCCACAACCGTCAAGTCCGCCTGGTGAAGATTCATGATCTGGAGGCCGGTTTAGCTTCTGCATACTGCCACATTTGTGATAAACAATTATCCTTTTGGGCATCAAAGCGCCTTGTAATAGGCTAGTTTAAACGCTTGGTCTGCTATGCCATCATGCATATTCACTTTGCATGACACTGTTAATCCGCCATGATTAAGATATGCTATGTCTGCTTATGATCCTGAACAGCTTATTCAACCTATTCCTGCATACAACAGGTTTAAAATGTCATGGCGGTTTACCGCCGGACGGGTCATAATGCCCAACTTATAACCAGGGTTTATAGCCAAGGCTATACTTAAGAATAATCAAATATGAAATATATCATACTGTGACATTGAATCACATTGTTGGTTTACCAACTTATTGCAGTAAGGGTGATAACCCAAATCTTGAGTACTGATAACTCCTCTTATGTTTTGTCGGTTTATAGCAAAGCCATACCGGGTTTAATAAACACCGGATTATAGCTGAGTGTATGCTGACGACTTATAATTGGAAGCCAAGCCGGGTCAATAGACACCAGCAATCTTTTCAGTTTGTTCGGCCGACTTGTAGTCAACAGCCAGACCGGGTAAATAAACACCGGATTAGTATAAACCGCAAAATAAACCTCAAAAAGAAAATTTTCAAAGGAAAACATGCAAGAAGCAAGGCTTTTCATGGGCTGCCAGGCCACTGAGTTAAACCATTTTACAAAGCCTCATAAGATGGACCTCACATTAACCAATCGTCATTTTAACTAAGACAAGTTCAGGGTCTGTATAAGATTGACTTGTCAAATGTTCGACAGGTCTTACCAGGATTACCTGGGTGGAGTGACTTACTTAAAAAGGCAGGATAACCCGGGGTTTTAGGTGAATACACATGGCTTCCAAGCCTGGCTTTTATAGCCTATTACAATGTTATAGACTCTGTGTTCTTGTAGAACAAAAGAGCCCCTAAGCAATATTTTTAGTTGTGCTCAATGGGCGCCTATGTTTGAGTTGTGTGTTGCAACAGACTCTCTTTGGCTCCTTTTGTCTTTGGGTAGCAAGCCCCCAAGTTTTTTTATGTGGCCTATAGGCCGGATCAATGGGTACTCAGAACTCCGCTTTATAAACAGAAGCCCCCATGTAACCAAAAACCTTCAAGGAAGAATAGCAGAGTCCCCGCTTTAGCAGGGATGCCGGTTTATTATATTGATCATCATAATATATACATTGTCAAGCATATGTACATAAGAGGAGCCTATGGCTCAGGTGTAGTAAAGCCGAAAATGAGCGATGTTCCACGGCCGGTGGGTCTCCTCCTCCGATTTGCGTCAGTCTTTGTGCTCTCGAACATCGATAAGGTAGTATGACCCATTGTGCAGATTCTTGCTGGCCACAAAAGGTCCTTCCCAAGGCGGGAATAACTTGTGCATATCATTATGATCCTGGATGAGCCGGAGCACTAGGTCGCCTTCTTGAAAAGTTCTGGTTTTAACCCGGCGGCTGTGATAACGACGTAGATCTTGCTGGTAAATCGCTGAACGAGCCGCTGCAATAACACGCTCCTCATCTAACAGGTCAAGTGCTTCCTAATATGCTTTCTCATTGTCAGCTTCAACATAAGCCGCCACACAGGGCGAGTCATGACGGATGTCACTAGGGAGAACCGCCTCCGCTCCGTAAACCATGAAAAAAGGTGTGAAACCCATAGAACTGTTGGGTGTGGTATTGATGCTCCATAACACAGAAGGTAACTCCTCCACCCAACAACCCGGCGTCCGTTGTAAAGGAACCATAAGTCGGGGCTTGATGCCTCTCAGGATCTCTTGATTGGCTCTCTCCACTTGACCATTAGATTGGGGGTGAGCCACTGATGATACGTCAAGCTGGATGTGCTCACGTTGACAAAATTCCTTCATAGCACCCTTGGATAGATTAGTGCCATTATCAGTTATGATGTTGTGTGGAAAACAAACTGGAAAATCACCTTCTTGATGAATTGAACCGCCGTGGCTGCATAACATTTATTGACTGGCACTGCCTCCACCCACTTAGTGAACTTATCAACCGCCACCATAAGGTGGGTCTTCTTATCCTTGGACCTCTTAAAGGGTCCAAGCATATCTAGCCCCCAAGTTGCAAACGGCCAACTGATCGGAACCATCCTCAATTTATGAGCCGGAACATGAGCTCGACGTGAAAACTTCTAACAACCATCACACTTTTTCACCAAGTCTTCAGCATCAGCATGAGCCGTCAGCCAATAGAATCCGTGACGAAACGCTTTAGCTACCAGAGACTTTGAACCGGCGTGGTGACCACAATCTCCTTCGTGGATCTCATGCAAAATCTCACAGCCTTCTTCAGGAGATACGCAACGCTGAAATGCCCCTGTTACACTGCAATGATGCAATTCTCTGTTGACAATGGTCATTGACTTGGATCACCGGATTATCTGCCTGGCCAAAGTTTCATCCTCTGGTAACTCGCCCCGGGTCATATATGCCAAATATGGAACTGTCCAATCTGGGATAACGTGAAGAGCCGCCACCAACTAAGCCTCCGGGTCAGGAATAGCCAAATCCACCTCTGTAGGTAACTTGACCAACAAGTTATGCAAGACATCCAGGAAAACATTGGGTGGCACCGGTTTACGTTGGGAACCCAACCGGCTTAAAGCGTCCACCGCTTCGTTCTTTCACCGGTCCACATGGTCCCTTGAAGTGACCAGCAACCATATCCACCTCTCGTTGATACACCGCCATGAGCGGATCCTTGGAATCCCAAGTACTAGATACTTGTTGAGCTACAAGGTCCGAGTCACCAAAGCACTTAACCCGACTTAAATCCATCTCATTAGCCATTCGAAGACCATGGAGCAAGGCCTCATACTCAGCTGCATTGTTAGTGCAAGGGAACATTAAATGGAGAACATAACAAAACTTATCACCTCGTGGGGAAGTTAACACGACTCCAGCCCCCGAGCCCTCCAGTTGCCTGGATCCATCAAAATGAATAGTCCAATAAGTGTTATCCGGCTTTTCTTCCGGCGCCTGCAACTCCGTCCAGTCATTGATGAAATCCACAAGCGCTTGGGACTTGATTGTCGTACAAGGCATATACTTTAACCCGTGAGGTCCAAGCTCAATGGCCCACTTGGCAAC
Organism: Aegilops longissima; assembly: GCA_021605205.1. NCBI lineage: Eukaryota > Viridiplantae > Streptophyta > Magnoliopsida > Poales > Poaceae > Aegilops > Aegilops longissima. Next base: position 473,858,059 of record CM038682.1, read on the forward strand.
CCGGCCAGTTGCTTCCCTGTTCTGGATTATATCTCCCAAAGGGGCAGAACTGACCACAGTGATGGGATGACCCTGAAAATACTTCTTAAGCTTCCGACTTGCCATGAAAACTCCATACACCAGCTTCTGCGAATGTGGGTACCTCTACTTGGACTCAATAAGAACCTCACCGATATAATAAATCGGACGTTGAACCGGATATTCCTTGCCAGCCTCCTTACGATCTACCACAATGGCCACACTGACAGCCCGGGCATTGGCAGCCACATATAACAATAGCGGCTCTTTATCGACCGGAGCAGCAAGGACAGGTGGCTCAGCTAACTGTTTCTTCAAGTCCTCAAACGCCGCATTAGCAGCATCACTCCACACAAAATTATCTGTCTTTTTCATCATCTGATATAGAGGGATAGCCTTCTCTCCAAACCGGCTTATAAATCGGCTCAGTGCTGCAATACGACCTGCCAGACGTTGAACATCTTTGATACACGCCGGTTTAGCCAGAGATGTAATAGCTTTTATCTTTTCCGGATTAGCTACAATGCCCCTGTTAGACACCAGAAAACCCAAGAGGTTGCCTACCGGTACACCAAAAACACACTTGGCCGGATTAAGCATCATCTTATAGACCCGGAGATTATCAAAAGTTTCCTTCAAATCATCTATTAACGTCTCCTCTTTCCTGGAATTCACCACAATATCATCCACATAAGCATGAACATTGCTCCCAATCTGATTATGAAGACAATTCTGCACACATCACTGATAAGTCGCCTGGGCACTCTTGAGCCCAAAAGGCATAGATACATAGCAGAAGGCTCCAAAGGGAGTTATAAAAGTTGTCTTCTCCTGGTCCTTAACTGCCATTTTGATCTGATGATAACCAGAATAAGCATCTAGAAAGCTCAAACATTCACAACCCGCCGTCGCATCAATAATCTGATCATTACGAGGAAGAGAAAAGGGATCAGCCGGACAAGCCTTGTTTAAATCCGTGTAATCCACACACATGCGCCAGGTGCCATTCTTCTTAAGTGCCAGCACCGGGTTAGCCAATCACTCAGGATGAAATACTTCAATGATAAACCCAGCCGCCAAGAGCCGGGCTACCTCCTCACCAATAGCTTTACGCCTTTCTTCATGGAAGCGGCGGAGAAACTGCTTGACCGGTTTAAACTTGGGATCGATATTAAGAGTGTGCTCAGCGAGTTCCCTCGGTACACATGGCATGTGAGAAGGTTTCCATGCGAAGATGTCCCGGTTCTCACGGATGAACTCGATGAGCGTGCTTTCCTATTTCAGATCCAAATTAGTGCTGATGCTAAACTGCTTGGATGAATCACCGGGAACAAAATCCACCAACTTAGTCTCATCAGCCGATTGAAACTTCAATGCCGGATCATGCTCTATAGTTGGCTTTTTCAAAGAAGTCATGTCCGCCGGATCAACATTGTCCTTATAAAACTTTAACTGCTCTATTGCGCAAACCGACTCTGCGTAAGCCGCATCACCTTCTTCACACTCCAAAGCTATCTTACGGCTCCCATGTACCGTGATGGTCCCCTTATGACCTGGAATCTTGAGCTGCAGATAAACATAACAGGGCCTTGCCATGAACTTAGCATAAGTCGGTCGTTCGAACAGGGCATGATAAGGGCTCTTGATTTTCACCACTTCAAAGGTCAATGTCTCTGATCTAGAGTCATGATCATCTCCAAAAGCAACCTCTAGGGCTATCTTACCGACCGGATACGCCGACTTACCAGGCACCACACCATGGAAAACAGTGTTCGATGGTTTAAGATTTTTATCTGTCAACCCCATGTGACGGAAGGTTTCATAATAGAGAATGTTGATGTTGCTCCCCCCGTCCATGAGTACCTTCGTAAACTTATACCCTCCAACCTGAGGCGCCACCACCAGTGCCAGGTGACTCGGATTGTCAACCCGGCGCGGGTGATCTTCCCGGCTCCATATGATGGGCTGCTCAGACCAGCGCAAATTACGGGGAATTGCCGGTTCAATGGAGTTCACTGCTCTCTTATGAAGCTTCTGGTCGCGCTTGCATAGGATAGTGGTGAAGACATGATACTGCCCACTATTCAACTGCTTCGAGTTACTCTGATAACCCGACTGTTGCTGTTGTTGACTCCCCTGATGATGCTGCTGATTATAACCACCTTGGTTGCCATGATTACCTTGATTGCCTTGAAGTCCTGAGCCAGAACTGCCTCCACCATAACCTGGCCCATGAGAACCGGGTCCTGAACCGCCGCCCGGTCCATGACCATCTTAGAAAAGATTTGAGTTTTTGAACTCCCTCATAATAAAGCAATCCTTCCAGAGGTGCGTAGCTGGCCTTTCTCGCGTCCCGTGTCCTGGGCAAGGCTGGTTTAACAGGTGCTCAAGATTGATACCTGATCGTCCACTCCGTGGGAGCGGTTTACCCTTACGATGCTGACCATTATTCCGCGTGTTGGTTTTAGCCACAAAATCCAAACTGTTATCCGCCTTGCGCTTACCGTTGTTTCCATGGCCCGCCGGGTTATGTTGTTGCCCTTTGGTGCTGCCGCTCTTCTTTCCCTTTCCCGGCTTTTCATCGTCAGACTCGGGGTCCTTGGTACTATCAGAGTCGGCATACTTAACCAGAGCTGACATAAGCGTCCCCATGTCATTGCAGTGATGCTTGAGCCATCCCAACTTCAGCTTCAGAGGCGTGAACCGGCAATTGCCTTCCAACGTTAAGACTGCTGTATCGGCATTGATGCGGTCCGATGAATGCAAGATTGCTGAAACCCGGCGCACCCAATGAGTTGTCGATTCACCTTCTTCTTGGACACATGCGGCTAAATCCACTATTGACATGGGTTGCTTGCACGTATCCTTGAAATTCTGGATAAACCGGGCCTTTAACTCAGACCATGATCCAATGGAGTTAGCTCGCAAACTTTTCAGCCAAGTACGAGTTGTTCCTTCCAACATCATGGTGAAGTATTTAGCGCATGCCGCATCATCCACATCCAGCATCTCCATAGCCATCTCATAGCTCTCAACCCATGATTCGGGGGGTAAGTCGGCAGTGTAATTGGGCACTTTACGAGGACCGTTGAAATCCATGGGCAGCCGCACATTACGTAGAGCCGGGGTGAGACACGGCACCCCCAAAGAACTGAAAGCAACACCTGGTTCCACCGAAGTTGTTGGACGAACAAGAGTAAGCTGACGGGCCGCGTACTGCGCCGCTCACTCGGCTTCCCGACATGCCCTACCGTGATCCACCACGTCTTGAGCGTTAGCACCACCGCCCGCCGGGTTATGCCCTCGAGGCAGGTTACGGTTTCGCGCACTGCTTAACACAGCCGGTTCATCAATATGCCTGCTGTAACTCCGGCTTGGGCGGGGGTGGAATGAATCCTCTCGCGGCTGTATGAATAAGCCTGCTGCTGAGTCAAGGCTTTCTGAAGGAGCTCTCTAGCCCGCCGCGTCTCAACTGCTACTAGAGACTCGCCTTCGACTGGGAGAGCCGCCAATCGTGAAGCGGCGGCGACAATGTTATCCAAAGGGTTAGAGTAATGACCCGGAGGCGTTGATATGTGCGGTGACGGGACATTGTTTTGATGAGGCTGATCCATCGTGCACGGCTGAACCGGCGCCCTCGCTCCAGGTGCTTCCATCCGGTTTACTACTGGCTGGTTACTGGTTCCTGCTCCTGGCGTGTTAAAGAGATTCCTTGCCTCCTGCCCCGGCTACTATCGCCGCTGCTGACCCGGAGATCATCACCGCTGCAGTCGAAGAGTGCTGCGCAGGCTGTGTACCGGCCATGAAGATCGCAACCCGGCTCGGCGGATCAAAGGGGTCCGGAATACTGTCGCCATCGGAACAGCCCCCAAGCCGGCCATCTCGCAGTTGGTACAATGACTCGGTCTCTCACATGAAGACTTCGTCATCGGAATAAGCAGCGGTTTCATCACGGATGCGATCTATCCTCAGATTCCGCTCCGTGGATGACTCCCACGAAGGCACGCTTCATGGCAGGCTGAACCCGTGCGGATCTCGCACGCTGAGCCGTTTCAACGATGTCGGTGCAGATGTCTGGCTCAGGGCCTAGTTTGCCGATCTTGCCAATGAAGATGTGAATACCGCCGAAGGGTACCCAGTACCCGTACTCAATTGAGCCGGCCTCGGGACCCCAGCATGCATCATCGATGTAGAGCTTGCCGCGACGACTCTTGGTCATCCGGCCCACAGCATATCCATTGAGCCCTTCAAAGCTACCCTCTAAGAACTAGAAACCATCGTGCGATAGCCCCACGGTGGGCGCCAACTGTCGTGGTTTTGTCACGGCAGATGTCCTAGTGTGAGGACTTAGTCGTGGAGCCATTGCAACGTAGTTAGCTTAAAGGGATTAAAGCGAGACAAAGGACGCAAGGAGTTTATACTAGTTCGGTCCCTTGCGGTGAAGGTAAAAGCCTAATCCAGTTGAGGTGGAATTGCTAGGGTTTCGATGACCAGGGAGCAAATACGCTTTGCCTGGCTCTTGATCTATTGTTTCTTGTCCCTAAACCGCCGCCGGGTCGTCCCTTTATATACATAGGTTGACGCCCGGCGGTTTACAGAATCCCGGCCGACTCATAAACGTGTCCAGCTTGGTTTCTACCCTTTCATATCTTACAACACAAGTCATACATCATATGGCGGTTTACATCTACAGGCCCTAACCCGCCTTTGGGCCTTGGGCCTTCTTGTTAGATCTCCTCCGTAAAGCTCCATACACCTTGTCTTCGTGGTCTTCAATATGAATAACTTACTATGAGTATAACCCGGCCCCTCCTGGGCGGTTTATGCTTAATAGTTATATCTCCAACAGTCGTGGTGTCGTTAACGCGAAGTAGTCGCTTGCTCCGGGATGCCACATGGATGGTGCTCACTCGACCATCGCGTTGCTGCAATGTCGGGATCGCGTCGGGCGTGAATGCGACATTGACGTTCTGGAGCAGCGCTGACCGTTTCAAGCAGGAACCGCGTGCGAGCGAGGGAAGGGGTTTCGGTGGGCCAGGGCGGTCAGACGCTGGCGTGGTGGTATATTGTTCTTGTAGTTTGCAGAAGTACGGAATTAATGTGGCACTTGACTTTTTTTCTACAATCAACATACACCCTATGAAGCACCGTGTTCAAATTTGGCACTTTTCGGGGTTCATTTTCCATATACAAAGTCGGCTGTAGCACAAGCTCCAAGAAGGTTTGTGAGAGTGAAAGGTGGACCATGTGTTGACAAAGTACTAGTACTTTCTTAAAGCCAACTATTATACATCTTGGCTATTACATTGGCTATAGATGACATGGAAACTAGTTGTTTGCTATATTATTAACCATGCTCCTACAAATACACGGGTGTGATGATAAGGACGTGGAATGGTGTTCGACCATGGTGCACGTGCGCGATCCGCTTGGTTGGGGTGGCGGACAATCAGAAAGCAACCCACAATAGGGTCAGCACACACAGTTTCCAGAGGCTATGGAAATTAACTGTCTGCGATAATAAATTACCAGTATATAGGAATTTAAGTTGGTATCTATTATTAGCGTACAGTGTCGATAAGCGGAATAATTTTAGGCCTTTGAGCATTGCTTAACAGGTGTTCACTGAAGTTTTATAGCCAGACCTGGTCCTAAATCTACTCGGCAATGTCCGCCCGGTAAAAAAATTGATCCAACCGAGTCATAGCGGCGCACTCGCAGCCACCTGAGTGCCCCTCAACATTGGCATCTTAAGGGTCTCAACTTGCAACTACGGCCATGCCGCGCTGGAGAGAACCCCCCCCCCCCTCCCCAGGAAACATCCTCGTCCTCGATGACGCATGCCTGACTTTCTCCCATGCATATTTACGCACAGTCTTAAAATATTTAGTGCAAGTACTGCTGAGTCTTGCGCACGTGAGGAAGTCGAAACGACTTACGATTTCTCCCAAAGGATCGTCATCCAAGGTCTCCCAACGTGGATGAGGACAAGAAGCACAACCGCCTTGCGAATCCATGGTAATGGCGACGAACTGCCTCGTCCCTTCGTATATGTACTAAACTGGTTTGCCGGCGGGTGGTTCGTTATGGCACGTTCGCATCCATCCACTAGCCCGGAATTTAAGCATGCATGACATTCACAGTGACTGGGATTTGTTTGTTTTCCGGGCGCGGGGAACAACGCGGTCAAGCAAACCTCGTCGCCCATTTTTAGCACAACATCGACAACTACGTGCGTGACATGCATGCATGCAAATCTTGCGTGGCCAAACCATGCGAGGCGGAGCAGTAGGCTATCAAACTACAGCCTGCATGTTGTAGCCATGTTGTAGCATCATTAAGTATAGCCAAGAACGGTCCATATAGAGTTTCCATTTCACCTATAGTCAACCTAATTGCGAACACGTATATAGTCAACCTACACTCTCACAAATGCATGGCCCACCATACACTCTCACAGTGTTTCTTGGAGTTTGTGTTGCAGCCTGCTTCCCTTCTCTCTCATCAACTCAGCACAAATATAATAGTCCAATCCTTATAGCCCACTGGATGTACCTTATTATAGAGTACTTGCTCCAATTCATACTCCGCTGGTCTACAGTACTGTAGCTAGCAGTATTGATGGTATAGTAGTTTTCTTCAAGAAGCGGAATTCAAAGAAGTCATGATGGTTCCTTCTTCCGAGCAACTTACAGTGGGAAAGGTTGGGCCTGTGATTCGACGGCTCATTAGTCATTATTACTGTGGCACGACGACCGGGGTGACTCTGCCCTAGAATTTTGCGTGATGCACTCTAATTTTGGTGCATGGTAAGTGGACCAGGATGGTCGACGTCCCACATGTCAGGGAATGAAATTATTCTTTCCGATATTGAGAAGGAGCAAGGAAACCGTGTGGTATAGTGTCACTTATGATTTATATTTATTTTTAATTTAGATGAAAGCTAGTGTTTCAACTCATACGACGGAGGAGTGCGAAACACGGCATGTGCTGGATGTCCCACATGTTAGTGAAAGGAGTGGGACATGAACATCGTGGTAGAGCGTCTCCACTTCTTGCACTTCTAGGTCATAGACCACACGTAGTACTAGTATATAATGATATAAAGTGCAACCCGGAGAGACAGACGTGTCTAGTTGGAAGGTCTCGGACCGTACACGTAAACAAATATCCAACCTAATATGTGCCTGCAATTAATATAGTAGAGTACTTAGGCACGTACATCATAGTATCACAGTGCATTGCACGTACAACATTTAGTGATAGTAAGACAAATGCTTATATGCCACGCGGGTTCATACTATTTTTGCCTGGCTACTTCACTTACTGCGCTACATTACTCAGGTTCGTACATCCCTGGGTACATGTTCGTCTTGTAGTTCCAGTCCCACGTGTTCTTCATAGATGGCATGATCCATAACGGTGGGCAACAGGAGTCCATATCATTGCAGCTTCTTAGTGTGGCTCCCCACGATGGAGACTCATCCAAACTGAAGCGGCATAGATCAGGGATAGGGGCATTCAAAATATGAATCTATTGGTGAGCAATGAAAACGCACTCGTTCTTCATGAACAGCAGGCCGTCGGCGTCGTGCATGGAAGGCAGCATTGTTTTCACTATGGAGTAGTTGTCCCCAATGAAAGCCGAGTACTCTCCAAGTGTGTTCATCCGCACCCAGGTAGCATCACAGGGGTCAAACATGTCACCGTCCATCTGGTACACCTGGCATCTCAAACCTGGATACATGGTGACGTGCATGGTTATGGTCCATGCAGTGTAATAAGGTGACGTAAACAGAGGATACACATCAAAATAAAATACTTTATATTGCTTATTTCTATGAGAGGGAAGGGAAGCAATATATAGACCAGCTACGGCACGGGCGAAGACAAACAATTTGAGAGTGTTACCTGGGCCATGTACATTAATTAAAGTAGGAGTAGTTTTGTTTGATGGGATTATGGCTACCTAGCTGTCGGGCCCGTGGGACTGGGGGTACCCAGGCCCATCTGCCTGCGGCCCAACACGCGGCGTTACCAAGGGGCCCAAAGCAGGCCCACCTTTCGACTTCATGAGCTAGGCCCTCGCGAGGCGTCCCCTCGCGAGGTGCACGACGGCGAGAGCCTCGCGAGGCAGCTTCCCGAGGCCCCGCGTTGAGGCGTATGGACCAAGGATCAAATGGCGAAGTCACGCGGCCCTGCGTCTTCATGTGGGTGATGCATCTGGCGACGGGCGCAGCCAGATAGGCGCCGGCAGTCACGGATGAGGAGGTTTTCCTGTTTTGTGCTAAGGGAGAATGGACAGCGCACCGGTTCCCGAGGCAATCCCCAAAGGTTGCCACTTTGGTGCAAGAAGACCAGGACAGCGGGCTCGCCAAGGCGAAGGTCATCACCGAGCCCACCGGCGCGTCATGGCAGGAAGCTTTAGCAGGCAAAGACCACCTTTAGTCGAGATAAGTTATACTCATGTTCCCCTTCAAATTGGCCGTTGTGGCAATCCTGCCCGCCTAGGGTTTTCTGGGGAAGAGGGCCAGGGCCAGTATAAGTATAGGAGAGCACCACCATGAAGAGAGAACGAATCCTCCGGAGGCCTCACACTTACCCTTGTATCCTCACACTCATCCTCCCTCGTGAGGCAATCCATCCACAAAGCAGGAGTAGGGTCTTACACTGCAAGGTGGCCCGAACCTGGGTAAATTGTCATGTCTGTTGTTCATCTTCCTTCTAACTCGAGCATGCTGGAGCATCGTCGTGGGGCTGTGAGCAGGGAGGTAGGGCTTAGCGGAGTTCATCAAGCACACCCGAGAGTTTGAACCTTTTTGGTTCCCCGGAGCCCCGATTCCAAAATTTTGCGCGCCAGGTAGGGGGTGTGACGTAGTTATTTCGCTTCGCTCCGGCTCCCGCTCCCGCTCCACCAGCTCCATGGCTGATGCTCGCCGTGTTCGTGCTGAGTGCCGAGCGGCTCGCGTTGCCTAGACAGAGCCCGCAGGCCATGGCGACCGCTGCCACTCCACCTCGGTGGCGGCCAACGCCGCCACTGACCCTGCTACTCACGAGCAGCAGGACTCTCCATGCCCCCCTCCGTGCAGCATGACAACCGCACTGCTATGCCTTCGTTCGCCACCGCTATGGCCCCATCCTCGCACGCTCGTCGTGGGCCAGTGAACATGCAGGCCACATTGCTCATGGCGCGCGAGCTACTGTGCTACCGCCCTGCCAACAAAGGCTACGACACCCGGCTTGGCAGCATCGCCGAGCTCGTCAAAGCCGCGGGCGTGGCCCCGGCGCCCTCCCACTTGCTCCGTCCACCGCCGTCTATGCTGGTGACGTGGCGCACGACACGCCTCCACCTCCTCCCCTGCGTGGTGACCATGCCGAGCCTCGGCACGACGCGCGGTCGGCCGACCCACCGCGTGGAGCGCCTGTGCTGGCCCAAGATGAAGCTAGATGCCAGATTGTGCACCATGCGCCGCTCGACGCATGTGCTCCCCCCGAGCCGCAGCGCCAGCTCCAGGACTGGGTCGTCCAAGAAGTCGCAGCGGCAGGGCACCAAGACCACGCTGCCCATGCACGAGGCGCACGCACGGGCACCGCTGGCTCCTGGGCGTTCACTCGCGAGCTGCGTCGGGTGGTTTGGCCAGTCAAGTTCAAGCCAGAGCTGCCCCCGCGCTACAACGACATCCACGACCCCACAGAGTTCCTCTAGCTCTATGCGATGAGCATCAAGGCGGCGAACGGCGATGACAAGGTCATGGAAACTGGTTTTCCATGGCCCTCAAGGATGGCGCATGCTCTTGGCTAATGAATCTGCCCGAGGAGTCAATATCTTCGTGGATTGAGCTCCGCAAGCAGTTCATCACCAACTTCCATGGCACTCACAACTGCGCCCTCACCATCAACGACATGCAGCGTGTGAAGCAGTGCCCTGGCGAGACCCTTCGCAAGTACATTCAGCACTTCACCCAAGTGCACCACAAGATCCCGAAGGCCTCGGACGAATCCATCATCTCGGCATTCACCAATGGCGTCACGGATGCCAGGATGAGCGAGAAGCTCGCCATCAACGACGATCTGAGTATGGCGCTAGAGCTGTTAAACATGGCTGATAAGTGCGCCAAGGCAGAAGAGGGCCGCCTCTTCGTCCTCAACAACCCCGACACCAAGCCCAACGACAAGAAGGCCAAAGCCAAGGAAGTGAAGCGTAAGGGCCCCACCGTGTTGGCGGCTGATCCTGAGAAGAAGCACGGTCGTGACCGCGACGATCCCGTCAAGGATGGCTGCTTGTTTTGCGTCTACCACAACATGCGCTCCCACAACACCAACGACAGACACGAGCTCAAGGCGCTCCGCAATGAGTGTTTGGGCCGGCGCCCCGACCGCAGGGATCGTGGCTTTGGCCGCGGAGGTGGCCATGGTGGAGGCCGGTGGGACAACCGCAACCCCCGCCACGCTGTCATGACCAGCCTCGCGAGGGTGGCTGGCACGATCAGCCTCGCGACGGCGCCTGGTGTGATGAGCCTCATGAGGCACGCGCCTAAGGACAACGTGGACCTTCCGCCGCTGCAGACTCCACCTAGGAGGAGCGATAACAACCAGCAAGATGAGGGGGCTGGGGCTACCAGTAGCCTCGCGCGATAGCCTGCATCCTCGGAGGAGCTCAGGCTCCCGTGTCTAACCGCCTCTTCAAGCAGTTCTCTCGCGAGGTGAATGATGCCCTCCCGAGGGTTGAGGCTGTGCGGCCCCTCAAGTGGTCGCGGTACGCCATCACCTTCGACTCCAAGGACCACCACAGGTGCTCGGCCAGAGTTGGCGCGCTCCCCATGATGTGCAATCCCACCATCAGCAACATCGTCGTCACCAAGACTCTCATCGACGGAAGCGCTGGCCTCAACGTGATCTCCATCATGACCTTCGAGACGCTCCAAGTGCCCTACGATCAGCTGATGCCCACAAGGCCTTCTCGGGGGTGACCGATGGCTCGGTCGTTCCCCTGGGCAGGTGCGCGTCCCAGTCACCTTCGGCACCCATGAAAACTACCACGCTGAGCTCATTGACTTTGACGTGTCCCACATTGGCCCCATACAATGTCATCCTGGGGTACCCTACCCTCGCCAAGTTCATGGCGGTGACCCAACATGGCTACAATGTCCTCAAGATGCCAGGATGTAGCGGCGTCATCACCATCGCCTACAACGAGAAAGATGCAGTTTGCTCCATACCGGGGCGCTGCAGCTGAAAACTCCGACGGCGAAGGCGATGCAGCGCCTCCTAAGGCAGCCCTGCGAAGAAGAAGCAGCTCCTCCCCAAGGGTCGCCCTAAGACGAAGAAAGCTCTGGCTGGCAACACATCGGGCGCCACGCTTGCCGCAGGGGCTTGCCTTCCTCCCGCATAGGAAGGCGCGCCCGATGTCTCCCTCATGGCAGGCTCGGGGGCTTCCACCTAGAGAGCATATGACCTGACCAGTGTGACGAGGGAGGTGCTCGGGCACTACTTGGGGGCGTGCTTCGACGCGAGCCCCCGCAAGAAAGGAGCACGGCGCAAGGCGCTAGGAGCACAAGAGTTCATCACCCAGGAGATCCACAAGCTTCAGGAAGCGCGGGCCATGCGCGGTGAGCGTCACCCCACGCGCCCCGTCGGCTCAGCTGCCGCTCCCGACGCGGGTAGCGAGCAGCACATGTGCGTCGACATCGTGGGCCTCAAAAGGGCCGGCTCTCAGGACATCTTCTAGCCGTTGCGTGTCGGCCGAAGCAGGGGCATCTTCACCAACTATGTCTCCATGCCCTTCGGCCTGCTGAACATGGGTGCCACCTACCGGCGCTTCATGCAACTCACGTTGGCGTCTCGTGAGGCTTCAGCCCCTCACGATCTTCCAAGGCCTCAAGAGCCGCCCGGCCTCTAAGAGGCGGACCCCCGTGAGACGCTTCGCCAGCTACCCCGATGCTCCAGCAGCATCGGTACCAGGTGACTTTTTGGTTTGTTCAATTGAGGGCGCCCCACGGGCTGCATCATCCTCTAGCTGATCAGGGTCAGTCCCTCCGGCCTCCGTACTTTTGGCTATGTAGTGAACCTAGTTGTGCTTTAATGAGTTTATCCCTCTTGCTTAACCCTGTGATTGGTGCTTAGCCGCCATTGAGATCATCGTGGCCTCGTAGTCCTTCTCTTGACCGCTCCATGACTGGGGGCTGGCACAGCGTCTGTGCTCGGGTCCATCTCTGCAGCGCTGATAAACACAACTGATCGAGCTATGGCTCATGGGCCCGCTCGCGTGCACGTCACCTCACAGAGATCGTTGGTGTCTTGCCCTCTCATGGAGCCGTCGCCAGTGGGTGTTTAAGGTCGCGACCTGGTTTCCATAATTTTGAGCTTGGTTCTTTTCCACCTCGGGCGCCGCACGCCCGGCGACTCTTCCCTTGATCATACCATGGAGAAACTTGGTGCGGCGTCTATGCTCGGGTCCGTCCCTGCAGCGTCACTAAACCCAAGTGGCCGAGCTCTGTCTAACGGGCCGGTCCCGTACACGTACCTCATTTGGATCCTTGGTGCCCGAACTCTTCATGCCATGGCCTCAGGATAGCCATCCGACGCGGGTCGCCCCCATGTCACAGGTTGCACAAGCATGAACTGCAATGAGAACTAGGCGCAACCCGCCTGAGGACTGAGGAAGGATCTCCTGAGCCCCGCGCTGGCTCATGAGCATCCAACACATCCACAAGTTCTGTCGTGCCTGTCACGCGTACGAATGAAATAGGGTTGTACACACCCCGGAGACTCTCGAATAGAGCTCCTGCCCACGCCCAAGTGGAAGCCCCATGCCCCACGCTGGCGGAACGATCAATCTATGATCATGCCCACATCTAAGTGGAAGCCCCATGCTCTGTGTTGGTGTATATTCAACTGAGAGCGCCCCACGGGCCACTCCAACCTCAGTATAACCCGCCCCACGCGCGGCGGACACTTACCTTCTTTTCGGCTTGCGCTCACAACTCCCTCATGTGCCTAACGTGAGCAGGGGCTGGACACAGTGCTTGTGCTCGGGTTAGTCCCAGCAGCACTGAAAATCCCAAGGTACCGGGCTCTGGCCCGCGGGCCTGCTCCCGTGCATGTCACCCCACCAAGGTCATTGTTGTCTAATCTCACGTAACGCCCATGCGCAAGCTCATGAGTGCATGTCGTTCAATGAAACTATTTTGCGCAGGTTCCCCCTCAGGAATGGATCGTCGAGGGCTTTCGCAAGGTGCACCCCACAAGCAACGGACCGCCGGCGCCGCAGAAAACTAAGTTTGGGCACCTAGGGGGCATCCTCACCAACACTATTGTTTTCCCTCGCACGGCCTGCTTGCGCGTCAAGGGGGGACTCCTGAGCATCGCGCCTCAGGAGCCTTCACTAACTCCCGAAACCCCTCACCTTCTGGCCATGTCTAGGCATCGCAACATGACATCCCAGCGATGGCTGAGGCCTGCACAGGGTTGGGCACTGCCGACATAGAGCACCAAGGCACACAAGAGGAAAAAGTAGTACGGAAGGGAAACCCCACGGGTCGCCAGCATTCATTACAAACATTAAATGTTCAAACAAATAAAACTATGGCATCATGCCTCCACGAGGCAGCTTCAATCTATTACAGGACAATTAAAGAAAACTTCAAGAGGAGCATCACTGCCGGCGTTGATGACGGTTGTTGCGGCCTTGTTAGGCTCCCCGCCACCACTGCAATAAAACCTACCTAGCACGCGTTGACGTTCTCTTCCACGGCTGTCGCGAGACTCTGCAGGGACGGGGCCTAACACCTTGCTAAAGTCGAAGGAGGGGTTGCGGTGAAGGAGGTGGCTGAGAATGCGGGTCGCTGCCACGAAGAAGAAATCGCAACATTCTTCTTCCAGGATGTCGTCCTCCTTCCGGGCCCCATCCTCGAGTCGCTCCATGAGCTTGGTGGAGAGCTGGATGTAATCGGCATCACAAGCTAAAGGGGGATGTTGCCTCTTGAGCTTGCGTTGGTTTTTCCCTTGAAGAGGAAAGGGTGATGCAGCAAAGTAGAGTAAGTATTTCCCCCAGCTTTTGAGAACCAAGGTATCAATCCAGTAGGAGACAACGCAGCAAGCCACCGAATACCTGCACAAACAAACACCAACCTCGCACCGAACGCAATAAAGGGGTTGTCAATCCCTTCATGGTTATTTGCAACGTGAGATCTGATAGAGATGGATAAACGGTAAAGTAATATTTTTGGTATTTTTGGTTTATGGAAAGGAAAGTAAAAGATTGCAAAGAAAGTAAATCGGAAGCTGAAATTGTAGATCGGAAACTTATATGATGGAAAATAGACCCGGGGGCCATAGTTTAACTAGAGGCTTCTCTCAAGATAGAAAATATTACGGTGGGTGAACAAATTACTGCCGAGCAATTGATAGAAAAGCGCAAAGTTATGACAATATCTAAGGCAATGATCATGAATATAGGCATCACGTCTGTGTCAAGTAGACCGAAACGATTCTGCATCTACTACTATTACTCCACATATCGACCGCTATCCAGCATGCATCTAGAGTATTAAGTTCATAAAGAACGGAGTAACGCCTTAAGCAAGATGACATAATGTAGAGGAATTAACTCAAACAATATGATGAAAACCCCATCTTTTTTCCTCGATTGCAACAATACAACACGTGTCGGTTCCCATTCTGTCACTGGGATCGAGCACCACAAGATTGAACCCAAAGCTAAGCACTTCTCCCATTGCAAGAAAAACCAATCTAGTTGGCCAAACCAAATCGATATTTCGAAGAGACTTGCAAAGATATCAAATCATGCATAAAAGAATTCAGAGAAGATTCAAATACTATTCATAGATAAGGTAATCATAAATCCACAATTTATCGGATCTCGGTAAACACACCGCAAAAGAGTATTACATCGCATAGATCTCCAAGCACATCGAGGAGAACTTTGTATTGAGAATCAAAGAGAGAGAAGAAGTCATCTAGCTACTAGCTATGAACCCGTAGGTCTGTGGTAAACTACTCACGCTTCATCGGAGAGGCAATGGTGTTGATGTAGAAGCCCTTCGTGATCGAATCCCTCTCCGACAGGACAGCAGAAAAGGCCCCAAGATGGGATCTCATGGGTACAGAAGGTTGCGGTAGTGGAAAAGTGGTTTCGTGGCTCTCCCAGAAGTTCTTGGGGTATATGAGAATATATAGGAGGAAGATCTAGGTCAGGGGGTCACCGAGGGGCCCACAAAGTCGGGGGCGCGCCCTCCACCCTTGTGGCCACCTCGTGGCTCTTATGACTTGCACTCCAAGTCTCGTGGGTGTCTTCTGGTCCAAGAAAAATCATCGCGAAAGTTTTATTCCGTTTGGACTCCATTTGGTATTCCTTTTCTACGAAACTCTAAAACAAGAAAAAAAATAGAAACTGACACTGGGCTCTAGGTTAATAGGTAGTCCCAAAAATCATATAAAATAGCATATTAATGCATATAAAAAATCCAAAATAGATAATATAATTGCATGGAACAATCAAAAATTATAGATACGTTGGAGACGTATCAAGCATCCCCAAGCTTAATTCCTACTCGTCCTCGAGTAGGTAAATGATAAAAACAGAATTTTTTTGTATGGAATGCTACCTAACATATGTATCCATGTACTTCTCTTTTATTGTGGCATGAATGTTCAGATCTGTAAGATTCAAAAGAAAAGTTTAATATTGGCATAAAACAATAATACTTCAAGCATACTAACAAAATAACTATGTCTTCTCAAAATAACATGGCCAAAGAAAGCTTATCCCTACAAAATCATATAGTCTGGCTATGCTCCATCTTCATCACACAAAATATTCAAATCATGCACAACCCCGATGACAAGCCAAGCAATTGTTTCATACTTTTGATGTTCTCAAACCTTTTCAACTTTCACGCAATACATGAGTGAGACATGGACATAGCACTATAGGTGGAATAGAAGGTGGTTGTGGAGAAGACAAAAAGAAGGAGATGGTCTCACATCAACTAGGTGTATCAACGGGCTATGGAGATGCCCATTAATAGATATCAATGTGAGTGAGTCGGGATTTCCATGCAACGGGTGCACTAGAGCTATAAGTTTATGAAAGCTCAAAAAGAAACTAAGTGGGTGTGAATCCAACTCGCTTGCTCACAAAGACCTAGGGCATTTTGAGGAAGCCATTGGAATATACAAGCCAAGTTCTATAATTAAAAATTCCCACTAGTATATGGAAGTGATAACATAGGAGACTCTCTATCATGAAGATCATGGTTCTACTTTGAAGCACAAGTGTGGCAAAAGGATAGTAACATTGTCCCTTCTCTCTTTTTCTCTCATTTTTTATTGGGCCTTCTCTCATTTTTTTGGCCTCTTTTATATTTTTATATTTTTCGTCTGGGGTCTCATCCCAACTTGTGGGGGAATCATAGTCTCCATCATCCTTTCTTCACTTGGTACAATGCTCACACTTTTATTTACTTACAACTCAAAAATTATAACTCGATACTTAGAACAAAATGTGACTCTATGTGAATGCCTCCGGTGGTGTACCAGGATGTGCAATGAATCAAGAGCGGCATGTATAAAAAATGATAAACGGTGTCCTTGCCACAAATACGATGTCAACTACATGATCATGCAAAGCAATATGACAATGATGAAGCGTGTCATAATAAACGGAACGATGGAAAGTTGCATGGCAATATATCTCGGAATGGCTATGGAAATGCCAAAATAGGTAGGTATGGTGGCTATTTTGAGGAATGATATGTGGTGGGTTTATGGTACCGGCGAAAGTTGCGCGGTACTAGAGAGGCTAGCAATGGCGGAAAGGTGAGAGTGCGTATAATCCATGGACTCAACATTAGTCATAAAGAACTCACATACTTATTGCAAAAATCTATTAGTCATTGAAACAAAGTACTACGTGCATGCTCCTAGGGGGTAGATTGGTAGGAAAAGACCATCGCTCGTCCCTGACCGCCACTCATAAGGAATACAATCAATAAATAAATCATGCTCTGACTTCATCACATAACGATTCACCATAAGTGCATGCTACGGGACTCACAAACTTTAACACAAGTATTTCTCAAATTCACAACTACTTACTAGCATGACTCTAATATCACCATCTTCATATCTCAAAACAATCATAAGGAATCAAACTTCTCATAGTGTTCAATGCACTTCATATGAAAGTTTTTATTATATCCCTCTTGGATGCCTATCATATTAGGACTAATTTTATAACCAAAGCAAATTACCATGTTGTTCAAAAGACTCTCAAAATAATATAAGTGAAGTATGAGAGTTCATCAATTTCTATAAAATAAAACCACCGTCGTGCTCTAAAAAGATATAAGTGAAGCACTAGAGCAAAATTGCCTAGCTCAAAAGATATAAATGAAGCACATAGAGCATTCTAATAAATCACGATTCATGTGTGTCTCTCCCAAAAGGTGTGTACATCAAGGATGATTGTGGAAAACTAAAAAGCAAAGACTCAAATCATACAAGACGCTCCAAGCAAAACACATATCATGTGGTGAATAAAAATATAGCCTCAAGTAAAGTTACCGATAAACGAATACGAAAGAGGGGATGCCTTCCCGGGGCATCCCCGAGCTTAGGCTCTTTGGCCTCCTTGAACCTCCTTGAATATTACCTTGGCGTGCCTTGGCAATCCCCAAGCTTAGGCTCTTTGGCCTCCTTGAATATTACCTTGGGGTGCCTTGGGCATCCCCAAGCTTAGGCTCTTGCCACTCTTTACTCAATAGTCCATCAAATCCTTACCCAAAACTTGAAGACTTCACAACACAAAACTTCAACAGAAAATCTCATAAGCTCCGTTAGTATAAGAAAATAAATCACCACTTTTGGTATTGTCGTGAACTCATTCTTTATTTATATTGGTGTAATATATATTGTATTCCAGCTTTTCCATGGTTCATACCCCTCGATACTAGCCATAGATGCATCAAAATAAGCAAACAACGGGGGAAAAACAAAATCTGTCAAAAACAGAACAGTCTATAGCAATCTGAATATTTCTAATACTTCTATAACTCTAAAAATCCTGAGAAATTAGGAAGTCCTAGGTTGTCACAGCCCCAGATCAGCCCTTGCTTGACTTTGCTTGCATCATGTCAAATTTATTGAAAATTGAAATGGGGATTGCTCAAACCCTAGCACCAAACCAAATCAACTAGGTTCAAATAAAAATATTCTCAATGAACCCAAAATGCCTTCAGAAAAGTTTATCATTTTTGGACTGGTTTAAAACCTCTGCCAAAAAATGGTGCACATATTTCTAGGCCATTCTGGATTTTTGAATTAAATCATATGGTATTTGCATTTGGGCATTTAATTGCTAATTAATATTTTAAGTGCTCAAATAATCACAAACTGAAATGTTTGTTGTTGGAAATATTCCAAGCAGTGACATTGACCAGTTTCATGATTTTGGAAATGCCACAGCATTTTATTAAAGCCAAACACAATTACAGAAAATAGAAAATGGAATTAAAAGAGAGTGAGAAAACTGATCTGGCTTACCTACAGCCCATCCGGCGCCTCAGCCCAACACTGTGCAGCCCAGCCCAGTATAGGCTTTTCTTCAACCTTCGCGTAGGCGAGGCAGCTGCGTGGAGGCGCCTGACAGCCGAGCTGCGCCAGCTCACCTTGCCGTCTTCACTTCCCCTCGCGTCTGGCGACGCCACGCACCTCCTGCCTCTCTCTCGCACTCTCCCGCTCTCACCCCTTCTGGATCTCTCTCTGCGGTAGCGCCGAGTACCTGCCGCATGACGCCGAAAGCACCGCCGCAGCCACGGCCATCCCCTAGCCCAACCACCGTGACCAATAGCTCCGCAAGGACCTGAAGCATCTCCTCGAGGAGCCACGCAAGCTGGGTTTCACCGCAACACCGCCATCGATGCCTTCTTCAACCTCGGGACCGCCGGCCATCACCGTCAAATTCGTCGGCTTCGGACCGTCCCCGACCTCGCCGAGCGTCCCGTCGTCATCGCTGTGAGCCCCTAACCACTTACCCCCTGCTTCCCTCGTCGAATTAATGTCGCAACCATCGATCCCCGCCGTGCCAGAAGCTCACTGCGGTCGGCCTTGTCGCCGTCGTGGCCTGAGCTCGAACAGGTCGTGCCCGTGCATCTCACCAAGCTCATGGTGACTCCAGAGGCTGCTTGCGCTTTACTGGCCGCCGTGCTCCGCAACGCCGTTTTCGCCGAGGTCCGAACTCCGGCGCCGCCGCGAGCTCCATTCCGGTGAGCTCCGGCCACCCCAGCTCGAGCTGTTGCCACCCCTGGATGCACGCGAAGCCCAGCAACCCATAGCCGCAAACCACGCCCGAAACCATCCCCTGTAGCGCCTTCCCCATGGCGTTTCCGTCGTCGGATTCGGTCGCCGCCGGCCGAACTCCGGTGGCCGGTGACGTGGCACGTCATTAGCCACTAATGACCCTGCTAACCCCCCCCCCCCCAGAGCCACTGCCATGTGGGCCCCGAGCCTAATTAGATTAGTTTAATTTTTCTATTTAGGGTAGTGCTAATCCTGCGGACCCCACGTGTCAACCTTGACTTTGACCAAGTCAGCGTTGACCTGGTCCCACCTGTCATCCACCCAACCAGCCCTGTTACACTGACGTATGGGTCCCACAGGTCAGGTTTGACCTGGCCGACCCAGTTGACCTGCTGACGTCACTAATACGTCATGCTGACGCAGTATTTGTTTCTGGGATTTTAATAAATCAGAAATGATTTATTAATTTCAGAAAATACCCCAAACTTCTAAAATTCATAGAAATTCAACCGTAACTCCAAATTAAATAAGTTATATATGAAAAATGATCAGAAAATTCCAATCTATCCATCTGTACCATTTTCATGCATGTTAGAACAACTTATAGCTGCTGTTTAGCACAAATCATATAAATGGCATTTGAATTTCACATATGGAGTTTGGATTTGAACTTAGGGTTCAAACCAACTTCATTTAACTTTGTTGTTAGCTGCATTAGCTCAAAACACCAGCATGTTGCCATGTCATGAGCATGCATCATATTGCGCATTGCATTGATTTTGTTTCTTTCTCAGTTGCCGGTGTTTGTCCCCTCTCGATAGACGTGGTTCCGACGATGAGTTCGATGACACTATTGAAGAACTATATTATCTTCAGAAGTGCCAGGCAAGCAAAACCCCCTTGTTCATTCCGATATAATCCCACTCTCTCGCTCCTGCTCTATTTTACTGCATTAGGACAACAATGACTCATGTGTTACTTGCTGCGGTAGATGAACCCCTTTATCCTCTGCATGACCTGTCATTCCACAATAATTAGATGAAACCCACTAGCATGAGTAGGAGTTGTTTGAGCCCTGATGTGCCTACTAATTCATGCTTGTTTGTCATGCCTGTTATTGCTTAGAGTTGTGTCAGGTCTGATTCATCGGGAATGAATTGGAATGGTGTGTGTACATGTCCTACTGTGTGTGAGCTAAGTGTGTGAACACGATTTGGTAAAGGTAGCGGTGAGAGGCCATGTAGGAGTACATGGTGGGTTGTCTCACTGCAGCCATCCTCAGGAACTGAGTTCTGTGTTTGTGATCCATGAACAGTGTGACGCCCTCGATTCAATCGTACACTAATCATGCACGCAAATGTGTACGATCAAGATCAAGAACTCACGGGAAGATATCACAACACAACTCTACAAATAAAATAAGTCATACAAGCATCATAATACAAGCCGAGGGCCTCGAGGGCTCGAATACAAGTGCTCGATCATAGGCGAGTCACGGAAGCAACAATATCTGAGTCTGAGACATAAGTTAAACAAGTTGCCATAAGATGGCTAGCACAAAGCTGGGATACAGATCGAAGAGGAGCAGGCCTCCTGCACAGGATCCTCCTAGGTTACTCCTGGTCGTCGTCAGCGGGCTGCACGTAGTAGTAGGCACCTCCAGAGTAGTAGTCGTCATAGGCGGTGGCGTCTGACTCCTGGGCTCCATCATCTGGTTGCAGCAATCGAGTAGAGGTAGGGGGAAAAGGGGGAACAAGGCAACCGTGAGTACTCATCCAAAGTACTCGCAAGCAAGGAGCTACTCTACATATGCATGGATATATGTGTAAAGGGCCATATCAGTGGTCTGAACTGCAGAATGCCAGAATAAGAGGGGGATAGCTAGTCTTAACGAAGACTACGCTTCTGGACACCTGTCTTGCAACAGGTAGAGGAGGGCAATCTGAAGTCCTCCAAGTAACATCATATAGCAATAATCCTACCCGGCAATCCCCTGCTCATAACCCTGAGCGAGAGCGACCACCGGTTGTATCTGGCACTTGGAAGGGTGTGTTTTATCAAGTATCCGGTTCTAGTTGTCATAAGCTCAAGGTACAACTCCAAGTCGTCCTGTTACCGAAGATCACGGCTATCCGAATAGATTAACTTCCCTGCAGGGGTGCACCATCTTACCCAGCACGCTTGATCCCATTTGGCCGGACACACTTTCCTGGGTCATGCCCGGCCGCAGAAGATCAACACGTCGCAGCCCCACCTAGGCACAACAGAGAGGCCAACACGCCGGTCTAAACCTAAGCGCCGCAGGGTGCAGGCCCATCGCCTCGAGCACACACCGCACGCTATGCGACTGTGGCCGAAGCGAGACCTAGCCCATCAGCGTTCCAGTCCAATCCGGCGCGCCGCTCCGTCCGGACGTCTGAAGTGCTTGGTGATACCACGACGCCGGGATACCCATAACTACTCCCGCGTAGATGGTTAGTGCGTATAAGCTCGTAGCCAACCCGGATCAAATACCAAGACCTCGTTAAGCGTGTTAAGTATCCATGAGCGCCGAACAGGGCCAGGCCCACCTCTCACCCAGGTAGTCTCAACCTGCCCTCGCTCCGCCACAAAGTATCGATCGGGGCCGTCGGGAACCCGGGCCCACCTCTCCGGGATGGAGCCACCCGTCCTTTCACCCCATCTCGAACAGTACCACGGTAATGTAATAGTGTAAGGTATATAGTATATACCGTGATCAACTCCCGAGTGATCACGGCCCGATAGTATAGCACGCAGACGGACAAGAACGAGGGCCACAGATGAGAGTACTAGCATCCTATACTAAGCATATAGGATTGCGGTAAGGTAACAATGAAGTTACAAGGACAAAGCTATGCAACAAGATAGGATCTGAAAACAGTAACATGCTATACTATTCTAATGCAAGCAGTGTAGATAAGAGTAGGCGATATCTGGTGATCAAGGGGGGGGGGCTTGCCTGGTTGCTCAGACAAGGAGGGGTCGTCGGTGACGTAGTCGACCACAGGGGCATCAGCATCGGTCTCGGAGTCTATCGGAAAGGAGTAACGGAGGGGGAACACAATAAATAACAGAGCAATCAAATGTAACACAAAGCAAGACGCGGCAATACGTTGTGCTAGGGGTGACCTAACGTAGGGTTAGGCGATACCGGTGAAGGGGAAACATCCGGGAAAGTTTTCCCGGTTCCGGACGTCTGTCAGACAGATGAACCGGAGAGGAAAGTTTGCAGGTTCGATAGGTTAGGGGTGTGTGGCGGACGAACGGACTGCGTATCCGGATTTGTCTCGTCGTTCTGAGCAACTTTCATGTACAAAGTTTTTCCATCCGAGTTACTGTTTATTTTCTATGATTTTCTAAAGTTTTATTGATATATTGTAATTAAAACTAATTCGAGAATAAAGATTAAATTGCTACGTGCACACACAAAGTGTACACAGCAAAGCAGCATAGAGGTGACAGTGGGTCGGGGGTCCTGTTAAGCAGTCAACGTTTGATGGTCAGCGAGGGTGGGGCCCCTCGTCATCGACTGCCTAGTTAACTAACAGATTTTAGTTAGACTAATTAGGTAGTTAACGGGTTAATTAACAAGATTAATTAGATTAATTAATTTAGTTAATTAATTAATTAATATATATATATATATTTTTATTATTCTTTTTATATCATTTTTTAACGTTTTTGGGGGTGGGACCTCATTGTCATAGGCCCATGGCCATAGTGGGCCTGGTATGGCGCCATGAGGGCGCCTGACCGGGCGAGCCTGCCTTTCTGGCTCGGGCGAGGCCATCGGCACGAGGAGCCCGCCGGGCGGCGCGGGCGAGGTCGCAGCCCGGGCGCTGGGAAGCGAGGCCGTGGCCGTGCAAGCGCCGGAAGAAAGCGCCACGGAGTGGGGGGGT
This sequence comes from Aegilops longissima, assembly GCA_021605205.1. Classification (NCBI taxonomy): domain Eukaryota; kingdom Viridiplantae; phylum Streptophyta; class Magnoliopsida; order Poales; family Poaceae; genus Aegilops; species Aegilops longissima. The sequence goes on from CM038682.1 coordinate 473,881,317, forward strand.
GCGGGGGAGGCAGACAGGTGCGCCGCCAGCCTGTGGAGCTACGGCGGGCGCACGGGCGCAGGGCGGCGACAGGGAGGTGTGGCGGCGAGCCAGCGCGGGCGCGGGGTGGACGCCGAGGCGAGGGGGAGAGAGGAGGAGAGGAAGCATGGGGAGGCGCTCACATCGGAGCGTAGGGACGGGGCAGTGGGCGCGGGGTGGAGGCCGAGGACGACGCGACGGAGGAGGCGTCGAGGCCGAGGGCGGTTCGGCGACGGAGGTGTTCCGCGAGTGGCGAAGCAAGGCCCCGCGAGGAGTCGGGATGGATGTGGTGATCCGTGACGAGGTCAGTAGCGTCGAGGCTGCGAGCAGCTGGCGGCAGCAGGGCGCAAGTGGCGGGCGACGCGGGATGGGCGTCGGCTTGGCCATGGGGTGGAGGTTCGTCGGGGGTTTGGCGGCGGTCGTGGCGGCGACGGGCGAGGTCGGCGGGTCGGCCCGATCCGATCTGGATCGGGGAGAGGCGTCGGGGAGGGGGGCTGGTCGACGGGAAGGGCGCAACCGCCCCGATCTGGAGCCTCGGGTGGGGGGGGAGAGCGAGGGAAGTGTGGGGGGGGGGATTCGTCTCTCCGGGTGACGGCGCTGGAGGGGGGAGGTGGGAGCGAGAGGAGTGGGGGTCGTGGGTGCGAGTGGGGAGGGACCGCTAGGGTTCGGTCGCCCCAGGGGTGAGGTAGGCGCTGGCTGGGCCGGCCTGTTTGGCACCGAGGCCATCTGGGCCGTGGCCCAGCACGGGGTGGTTCTCTCTCTTTTCTTTTCTTTTGTCTTTACCTTTTTATTATTTTACCTTTTTACTTTTCTATTTTATTTTAGTTTTAGCAATTTACTAAAGTGGCACCTAAATAGATTTTACAATTTATGCCACTGCCACAATAGTTTATTACTTAAAACAAATTAGTTTTGAAAATGTTTATTAATTTAAAGCACTTAAATAATTGTATTTGCTACTGTTTTATTCATTTTAGAGTATCTAAACATTTTATAAAAGTGTGGTTCCTCCACCATAATTACTTATGAATTATTTGGAACCACCCGAACACTTTAGTTCTAATATCTGAAAAATTTTATTGTTTGACTTTATTTTGAATTTGAATTTTGAATCGGATTTGAACTAACGCGAGATTAAATCAACGAGAATCGAGGTGACGTGGCATCATTAGTGCGGATTCTGTAGCTTAATTACCCGGGCGTCACAATTCTCCTCCACTACAAGAAATCTCGTCCCGAGATTTAAGAGGGGAGCAAGGGGGAAAGGTCTGGTTACGATAACCTAACGGATCTTCTCGAAGAAGTTAATCCCTTTCGTTGATGTCTTCAATCCTTTATTCCGATGCATCATGAAAAACTGGTCATCATTTCTTCGGGAAATCTATCGTACTTACGAAAGGTAAGGGCAACTCACTCGACATAATACTTTTAAGGGAAACAACTGGGCTAACCCATGAATTAGTATAAGATTATCTCTCGAGTTGAACATTTGAAATATCTCGAGAGTAAGGTGCGAAGGTACCATAATAGGCTCCAAGCGGATAGATAGTTGCTCAAGCTTTGAACCAGAGGCGAAAGGGGTTCGAGTAGCGAGAGTAATTATCGCGTCGATACCAGGATTGATCAACGGGCAAGTGGCCCGTGAATTACATGCAAGGTCAAGCGTGAGGAATAACTTCGCAGCGAGGGTGTACAGGAGAGTCGAGGTTTCGATCTGTGCAAGCTGTGGGTTATGGGCCCACCATGTGGTTAAAAATAGGATGGTCGGTGACATCTTGCACGATCATGTAAGCAAGGCATGTCGGAGGAGAGTCGAGGTCATGTCGGCAACAACATAGGTACCAAGGGCGAGGGACGAAGAGAACCATTTTCCCTTTCGTTGAACGAGGCGGACCAATAGGCAAGGTTCTCGTCCGTCGGTGGTTACCGAAATGTCACCAACAATAGTAACAGGGTCTTACTGGCAGTGTTGTAACACGAGGTGCTTGCATAAGCAGTGGATTATTACTGCTTATATCATATAGATCATAGGAAAGGTTTAAACAAACCAATGGATAGAAAATATGATCATCGATTAAATGAACAATGGAAAGGAAAATATGTTTAAACACATATTTCAAGGGTATATCCTTCCCAAGGACAAGCGAGCAAGATATCCACGAGGAGATAATGTAGAAAACCCTTTAGGTAAGGGGAGAAATTTCATGACATTACCCATACAACCGTGTTTGGATAATTGAGCAAGAAACATATAGCATTGGGCTTCGAATGTTCTTGTTGAAAATCAGAGTATCACAGACATGCTTCGAGATAGCATTGTCATGGCCTTCAGGTGAAGATCAGACTTTGGAATCACGAAGGATCCATCAAGAATAACTTGTAGAATCAGTATTACAATTCCCTCATGGATGAATGGATAACCCTGCTGAAAAGGAATCTATAATGATAGGTCCTCCAGCCGGGGGTGCTAGGCATGACATCATGCTACCGGGTCATCAAAGGACCAACATCATTACTCTTGGAAAGTGGTCCCAACCATCATATCTGACCGAGATTCAGATCCGATTGGTGTCAGGATACCTCAGACTTAGGATACCTGAGAAGAAAAGGTGCAACGCAAATTGACGAGATGCCATTGTAAGTTTCTCGGGGAAATGAACTATGGAGTGATTTCCGTTAACAAGATTCCATCATTAACCCAAGGAGAGGACAAGGAGGTTTCTGGTGAACTCAACGGCAATTCACCGTGATTCCCAAAAGATGGATTTCCACAATTAAGTGAACAAGGAGATAACATTTGTCAGCTCAAATGATATAAGGAAGTATGCTCGAGGAAAACATACACAATTAAACATTGGTTGAAAGGTGCGCCCGAAATATGGGTTGGGTTGCACGACCAATGTCAGAAGGGTGATTCAATAATCAGTAACCTAAGAATGAACTTTCGATCGTTAACTTCAAAGCAATAGGGTTGCTAGAAGTCCAGAACTCCAACAACATCGTTCACTTGATGGTATTAACACGGGGGCCAAGAAAGAGGGGTGATGGTGAGAAGTATTTCTATGTCAAGAATTCTCAAGAGGTGGAACAAATCTCAGCACATTCTTGACATAAAGGATGGTAATACTCCAAGGTAAGGAAGAACAATTGCTGGATAGCAAGGAACTCAAGGTATAACACCAAACAAGAACCAGCTGGTGTTGGTGGGAAGGCAATAAAGTGGTCGATGATAATACAATTCATCGAGGGCAAGGATGGTATTTCTCATCATGAATTTAATTGATATCCTGGATGAGCTCAGAATGTTGTCGATCACGACACCTTGTCGCGAGAGTTCATGATAATGTAATCGATCGGCGGCGACATCAAGTCAAAGTAATGATGAAGTGAAAGGATATTTGGAAACAAGGGTACGACACAAACTCGAAACCAAGCTTGTTGTTCAAGGCGAAATGATATGACGATGGGGATTGACGTAAGGTTAGTTCATCGTCGAAAATTGTGCTCCGAGAAGAAGGATCGGTTAGCACAGTCAAAATCATCACGACATTGATATAGCCAAACAGGCTAGGGATGGCGTGGTCGGGTACAAACTCGTACTTATAGAAGCTTACTAAAGAGTTGTTGAACCGTAGTGCGGACTCGATTCAGTTATCGGTGTCTTTGAGTGTTTAATAACTCAGAGCCCGTGAAGAATTGGAATCAGTGGGAAGGTAGTACTTGATGAAGAACTCATAAAAATTTATGCAGTTCCATGATAATCTCGAGATACCAGGGGGGTAATACTCGACACAAGATCAAAGTAAAGGTTGACTGGGGTATTGCTCTACCAAAGACAAGTGCATTAAACGTGCACGAGAAATGGTAATTAAAAGAGAACATGGTCGGAACCACGATTTCAAAAGGTCAGATCCCTGATATAAGATGAACTTATACCAAAGGAATAATTATTTAAGAGAAGCTTTAATGATAAGATCTACATCGTGTCCATGGGCATGAACGCAAGGTTCAAGGTCGACTCCCACTTCTTCAATGTATATCCTTCCATTCACTTCTCGCTTTGATAAAGGCATTAGTGTTGAAAGTTGTACCTGGTGAAATACCAGATGAGTATGACTCGTGAAAACTTCCGAGTTCACGATATAAAGGAAGACATAGGTTCAACCCGGCGGTATCATGGAAACCTATACCGAATCTTTAGAAATAATTAACTCAAGCTCGAAGGCAGAGCATGGTTGAGAAAGCAGAGGATACAATTTCCCAAAGGCATTATGTATCAGGGGAAGGTCTCACAAAGTTATTGTATATGAAGGATGCTGACGGGTGAAATCCAATAATGGACCTGATGGTCCAAAAGGGGTCTGACGTGAGCATCAGTACTTAACTAGAGGAAGAAGAATGCAAGGAGATCAAATTATAGAAACAACTGACTAACTCAGTTGTCAAATGCAAATGAATTACGATTCCCAAATCAAGGGGTCAGAAGCAATGCTCTGATTAGGGATGGATAAGTTGAATAGCCTTAGGGTACAATCAACGATAATTGGATTGGTCGAGAACCAATTCCAGATAAAAGAATGGCAGCTCAGCCGGAAAAGTAATTTATAAGGATCAATGATGATTCCGGGTATTCGCAAACATATTGAGTCAACAGACTCAAAATGATAATGACAAGGAATGTCAATAAGACTACGAGACTTATGGGATTAACCATAATGCAAGTAAGCAAGAATTTCAGGAGCCAAGGCTCCAAAGGATTTTCGGAAGATCGAATAGTATTTTGAAGACTTTTGTGAAACACATGAACAACTGGGGGATGAGCGGATACTCGACAAGTGCGAGGATTTATAAGGGGTATTCATGTGGCAAAGAACTGCTAGGCAGTAGGCACAAAGTATTCTCGTAACAATAGAGAAACTCCGGGGTATCTTGTAATAACAAGATCAATGGGGGATGATCGTATGAATGGCAAGTGTAAGTAGTTTTCCATACGGGTTTATCGGTGGTCAGGAATAGCAAAAGTGATGAGCATAAAGTCTCGAGAGAACATCAGAGAGTATCTTCGGATTCTTCTGATTAGCAGACGATCATCTGAAGTGAGGGGGTTCTCCGGGAGAAAGTACTTGCGAGAACCTAAAGTTAGTTTTGTTTTTAGCAAATTCATTTAACCCGAATAGAAGAGAGTTCAGAGTCCCAGAGTAAAGATCGAGGAGTAAAAGATCCTAATACCACCCGATGGCGACGTGGGCCCGTAAGGCACACAGCCAAGTTAGTAAAAGTTTTGTAAAGTCTAGACTCGACTTCGGCCAAGGATTTGAAAGGGGGATTCCTACAGGCAGTTGGCTCTGATACCAACTTGTGACGCCCTCGATTCAATCGTACACTAATCATGCACGCAAATGTGTACGATCAAGATCAAGGACTCACGGGAAGATATCACAACACAACTCTACAAATAAAATAAGTCATACAAGCATCATAATACAAGCCAGGGGCCTCGAGGGCTCGAATACAAGTGCTCGATCATAGACGAAGTCAGCGGAAGCAACAATATCTGAGTACGACATAAGTTAAACAAGGTGCCATAAGATGGCTAGCACAAACTGGGATACAGATCGAAAGAGGAGCAGGCCTCCTGCCTAGGATCCTCCTAGGTTACTCCTGGTCGTCGTCAGCGGGCTGCACGTAGTAGTAGGCACCTCCAGAGTAGTAGTCGTCATAGGCGGTGGCGTCTGACTCCTGGGCTCCATCATCTGGTTGCAGCAATCGAGTAGAGGTAGGGGGGAAAAGGGGGAACAAGGCAACCGTGAGTACTCATCCAAAGTACTCGCAAGCAAGGAGCTACACTACATATGCATGGATATATGTGTAAAGGGCCATATCGCTGGTCCGAACGCAGAATGCCGTAATAAGAGGGGATAGCTAGTCTTAACGAAGACTACGCTCGGACACTGCCTTGCAACAGGTAGAGGAGGGCAATCTGAAGTCCTCCAAGTAACATCATATAGCAATAATCCTACCCGCAATCCCACGCTCATAACCCCGAGCGAGAGCGACCACCGGTTGTATTTGGCACTTGGAAGGTGTGTTTTATCAAGTATCCGGTTCTAGTTGTCATAAGCTCAAGGTACAACTCAAGTCGCCCCTGTTATCAAGATCACGGCTATCCGAATAGATTAACTTCCCTCGAGTCGGGATGGATGTGGTGATCCGGTGACGAGGTCCAGCAAGGCCGAGGCTGCGAGCGGGCAGCGTGCAGGGCGGCAAGTGGCGGGCGACGCGGGATGGGCGCGGCCGGGCATGGGTGGAGGTTCGTCGGGGTTTGGCGGCGGTCGGCGAAGCGGCGACGGGCGAGGTCGGCGGGGTCGGCCCCGATCCGATCTGGATCGGGGAGAGAGGGAGGGGCCGTCGGGGAGGGGGGCTGGTCGACGGGAAGGGCGCAACCGCCCGATCTGGAGCCTCGGGTGGGGGAGAGCGAGGGAAGTGTGGGGGATTGTCTCCGGTGACGGTGTGGGGGGAGGTGGGAGCCGAGGAGTGGGGGTCGTGGGCGAGTGGGGAGGGACCGCTAGGGTTGGTCGCCCAGGTGAGGTAGGCGTTTGGCTGGGCCGGCTGCTTGGCACCGAGGCTATCTGGGCGTGGCCCGCACGTGGGGGTGGTTCTCTCTCTTTTCTTTTCTTTTGTCTTTACCTTTTATTATTTTACCTTTTACTTTTCTATTTTATTTTAGTTTTAGCAATTTACTAAAGTGGCACCTAAATAGATTTTACAATTTATGCCATCGCCACAATAGTTTATTACATAAAACAAATTAGTTTTGAAAATGTTTATTAATTTAAAGCACTTAAATAATTGTATTTGCTACTGTTTTATTCATTTTAGAGTATCTAAACATTTTATAAAAGTGTGGTTCCTCCACCATAATTACTTATGAATTATTTGGAACCACCCGAACACTTTAGTTTTAATATCTGAAAAAAATTTATTGTTTGACTTTATTTTGAATTTGAATTTTGAATCGGATTTGAACTAACGCGAGATTCGTCAACAGTAACCGAGGTGACGTGGCATCATTAGTGCGGATTACTGTAGCTTAATTACCCGGGCGTCACAAACAGTTACTACCACACATTGGGTTCCGGTAACTCGACCCCTCTCGACTTATTAATCAACTCGATTTCTGTCCAGGAGTTGCAACTAGTTTCTGGTGTTTGTAGGTAGTGTTAGTAGTCTACCAAGTGGCACCCGATACAGGTGGGCTTGGGACAGACTAGGCACAGTGGCCCGGTGTACCAAGTGGCACCCGGTTGGTGGGCTTGGGAACCCTGCACACATCGTTTGGGGCCGTGAGCGACACCCCGGCCGGATCTCCTTGCGGATGGAACCCGAATAGGCAATAACCTGGACGAGAGACTTGTGTGGTTAGTCAGGTCGTGGCTGACTCGCTCGCTCGGCTTCCGCTTGAAGGTTGCCGAGGTACATGACGTGTACAGGGCGATAAGTGGCAAGAGCGTGTGTGTAACACCCCGGAAGTAACTTTCCATATTTGTAACTCCAACTCTTGCCATTTCGGCATTGTGATATGATATTCCCTCCGTGGTTGGGTTTTTATCCTCTTTGCATTTTGTCCATGTCATGCATTTTATATCATGTCATCATGTGCATCGCATTTGCATACGTGTTCGTCTCATGATTCCGAGCATTTTTCCCGTTGTCCTTTTGCAATCCGCACTCCTATCTCCCCGGCGCCCCTTTTATGTTTTTCCGCAAAGGGTACTAAACCTTCTCGAATGGACCGAGGTTTGTCTAGTGGCCTTGGTACACCACCCAGAGACCACCGGTCAAGTTTGGTCATTTGGAGCTCGTTTGGTACTCCAACGGTTAACCGACTCTCGCAAAAGCCTCTTTTAAGTTGCAGCCCAACACCCTTCAAAACAGCCCAATAACCCATCTAAGTCACTTCCATGCTCTCCGTCGTTCGATCACGATCGTGGGCGAAAACTACACCTCATTTGGACTCTTCTAGCTCCCTCTATGCCTATTTAAGCAAACCCCCTTTCCAATCCGGGTCTTCTTCCCAAAACCTAAAAATCCCTCCTCGCCGACGCGACGTCTGCCATGGACGACGAAGCCGGCCAGCGTCCGCGCCACTCGAGAGCCGCCACCTGTCCCCAGCGCCACATCACCGCTGGCCGCCGAGCCGGCCAGGCCGCCCAAGGGCCTGCGCCGCCGCCCAGCGTCCGGCCTCCAGCGTCGGTCGCCGCCGCCTCGCCGCCCGCCCGCGCACCGGCTGGCCCTCGCCGCCCGTCGCCTCGCCTCCTCCTCCACCGAGCCCGCGGGCGCCGCCACCTCCACCGGGTCTCGCCCGGCGCCCGCCGCCTCCGGCCTGGCCGCTCTCCGCCCGGCGGCGCCGCTCGGCCGCCGCCCCTCGCCGGCCCTCCTCCTCCACCGCTCCGTCGCCAAGCGGATCGGGAGGAGCCCGATCCGCCTCGGTTCGCGCCCAACCGCCTGTTGACTTCTTCTCCCCTCATTTTTTCTTCCAAGTGTTTATCTCGGTGTTATTTTGTGTCATTTTCTTCATGCTATAACTTTGCATATGTAGATCCATTTTTGCAGATAATATGTCAAAATGTTCGCCTCAAGAGTAGATCATTTCATCTCATTGCATAATTTTCATTTGAGCTCATCTTGATGCCCGAAATGCTGTTAGAAGAGGGCTATGTGATGTTAGTTCTGCTTTCTTAACAGAACTTGCACTTTTGTTATTTTTGCCATGATTGATGTGTGCACCCTATGAATTTGAGTCCTACATGTGTTTTGTTATATGCCATGCCATATTTCCAGGGGTGTATGCCATGTATTTTTGTGATCTATGTGGTGACTAGCACAAGCATGCAAAGTAGGTGTCCTGATGTTGCTGTTTTCAGCCCTGTTTAGCTGATATTTTGATGTCATGTTAACTTGATGGTACCGAGAGATCCATGCATATTTTGAGATACTTCAGTAAGGATGTTTTGTTAAACATGTCTTGCTCTATCCATCCATGCCTTTGTTTGCAATTATGGAGTGCCATAGCTTGAGTCAATCAAGCTTTACTTTTGCTATCAAATGTTTCCTGGCAGATTGTTTACATGTTATTCAATTTTGCCTAGGTTGTTGTGGTTGATCCATGTATGCTATGTTCTTGTTCTTGCCATGTATGTCTTATATGCCATGTCTTCTTGATGTATGTATGATTAGTTTATCATATAAGGCTCTATAGTGCGTGCCTTGAGCTTGTAAACATGCCTACTTGTTATCAGTTTTTGACATGCCATGTTGCTGAATCTGTTAACGGAACTTTCAATATTGACATGGGTGTTACTATATTTTCTGATCCTTTTTGGCTTATGGTCAGTAAGGGACTTTTGTTCTATGCTCTGAGTAGATTCATGCCGTGCCATGTTTTGCTATTTTAAGTTCCTGTAGCATGTAGTTTTGTTGCTCTGAACATTGCAATCTGATGCTGTTTTTGCCATGTCCAGCCTGATATTTTGTGCACTTTTGCCATGCTTGTTTGAACCTGTTATGATGTGAACTAGCCGTATCTCAGTGCTCATCTTTTGTCGAGCATCTTGTGTAGATCACTGCCATATACTTTGTTGATACGTTTGGGTGCAGTAGCTTAATTTCTTGTTGCTTGCTAAGTGGCATCATGTTGTTAATGGCAGATTTGTGCCATTCATGTTTTGCTTGTCATTTGCAAACCGTGCATCCGATTCCGGTGATCTTTATATCGATTTCAACCGAAATCATCTCATCTTTCCAGTGGCATACTTGGTTTGCCAAGTTGATGCCTGGTTCATCATTTACCTTCCGGAGCGCACATACGCATTGCATATCACATCCCGCATATCATGTCATGTTTTGCATCATGTTGATTGTGCATTGCACCGTGATTTATTGGGGTTCCTTTGTTTGTGTTGTTGCTTTGGGTAGAGCCGGGAGACGAGTACGTGAACGAGGAACCTGTTGAGAACGCTTACGAGGATCAAGCTTTCGACAACTCTGAGAACATTGCAGGCAAGATGACCATACCCTCGAAATCACTTCTATCTTTGCTATGCTAGTTGCTCGCTCTTTTGCTATGCCTATACTGCGATGCCTACCACTTGCTATATCATGCCACCCACATTGCCATGTCAGCCCCTAACCATCCTTTTGCTAGCAAACCGTTGTTTGGCTATGTTACCGCTTTGCTCAGCCCCTCTTATAGCGTTGCTAGTTGCAGGTGAAGCTGAAGTTTGTTCCTTGTTGGAACATGGAGATGTTGTTCCTTGTTGGAACATGTTTACTTGTTGGGGATATCACAATATATATCTGCTATAATTAATGCATCTATATACTTGGTAAAGGGTGGAAGGCTCGGCCTTATGCCTGGTGTTTTGTTCCACTCTTGCCACCCTAGTTTTCGTCATACCGGTGTTATGTTCCTTGATTTCGCGTTCCTTACGGTTGGGTGATTTATGGGACCCCTTGACATTCGCTTTGAATAAGACTCCTCCAAAGAAGGCCCAACTTTGGTTTTACCATTTGCCACCTAAGCCTTTTTCCCCGGTTTTCGCGAGCCCGAGGGTCATCTTTATTTTAACCCCCGCGGACAGTGCTCCTTCGAGTGCTGGCCCAAACGAGTAGATCTGCGGGGCCACCACGGGAAACTCGAGGCTTGGTTTTACTCGAGGATGTCTCATCCGAATGTGCCTCGAGAACGAGATATGTGCAGCTCCTATCGGGATTTGTCGGCACAATCGGGCGGCTTTGCTGGTCTTGTTTTATTCTTTGTCGAAATGTCTTGTAGTCCGGGATTCCGAGATTGATCGGGTCTTCCGGTAGAAGGAATATCCTTCGTTGACCGTGAGAGCTTATAATGGGCTAAGTTGGGACACCCTGCAGGTAATATCTTTCAAAGCCGTGCCCGCTGTTATGAGGCAGATGGGAATTTGTTAATGTCCGGTTGTAGAAAACCGAAGTTGACCTCAAATAAAATACACATCAATCGCGTGTGTAACCGTGATGGTCTCTTCTCGGCGGAGTCCGGAAGTGAACACGGTGTTGGAGTTATGTCGACGTAAGTAGTTCAGGATCACTTCTTGATCGCTACTAGCTTCACGACCGTGCTTTGCTCCTCTTCTCGCTCTCTTTGCGATGTAGCCACCATATATGCTAGTCGCTTGCTGCAGCTCCACTTTACTATTTTGTCCTTCCTATAAGCTTAAATAGTCTTGATCTCGCTGGTGTGAGATTGCTGAGTCCCGTGACTCATGATTCTTCCAAAACAGTTGCAGTTCCGACGAGGCGGTCAGGTGGCGAACCGAGCTCAAGTGGGAGTTCGACGAGGAACGTGGTCGTTACTATGTGTCTTTTTCCGATGATCAGAGTGGTGCCCAGTTGGGACGATCGGGATCTGTGTAGCATTTGGGGTATCTTCTTTTATTTTGGTTCCGTAGTCGGACCTTGAGTGTACTGGAATGATGGATGTTTATTTATGTATTGTGTGAAGTGGCGATTGTAAGCCAACTATGTATCTTTTTCCTTATGTATTACATGGGTTGTGTGAAGATTACCTCACTTGCGACATTGCTTTCAATGCGGTTATGCCTCTAAGTCGTGCCTCGACACGGGAGATATAGCCGCATCGAGGGTTACTAAGTTGGTAATCGAGCCTTCCCGACTTAGGATCCCCTACTTGATTGTTTGTGGCGTTGTTGAGTCTAGAATGGAAAATGTTTTGAGTCTTAGGATTATATATATCGAGAGTAGGATTCTTTTTACTCCCAGTCCTTCGTCCGCTCTGTGAGGTATCCCGACGAGAGTTTTGACTCTTCTCTCCTCAAATTTCACTAAAACAAATTTAGGATCACGTGGGTATCTTGGAATCATTTCGATGGTTTTGTGACGAGAACATTGTTCTTGGTGCCTCGACATTTAGGGGTTGTGGCGGTGTCCCGTGGAGTTGAGCTCCGAGGTGTTGTCGTCACAATTTTATCGCTGCGATTCGGAATACTGAGTTTTACCGACATCGAAATCTCTTTTGTGCGCTTGTTGGTGAGATAACCCGATAGCCCGATCTTGTGGTGAGTCTTGGGAGTATTGCCATGACTTGTATAACGGATGTTTTTCAAGGTCGAGGTACACGATTTCGAGGATTTCTTGGTTATGTGTTGACGGATGGATACAAATGGATCTAGGTATTGTTAGTTTGGGTGATATATTTTGTGTCCCTGATCCCCAACACCAGATTGCATAACCGTAAAGTTTCGGGAGTTTATAGGTGGGAATTCTAGTAGCTTACGTGATATTATTTCCGCGGATGTATGTTTTGAGATTGGGGTTCAACGCTTAGTGGTCCGCCCATTCACGGTCGATTTCTGATGGTCGCGAGACGTCTTAAAGAATCCTTGGCTATGCTGATTCGGGACGCCTTGTTTGTCATTCGTGACGTCCGCTATACGTCGTGTCCGTGTGGGCCCCACCACTAACACTTTGGGCGAAATCTCTATCATGTGTTTGTTCGGCTCATTCTAGAAGCCAATCTTTTGTTTTCGTTGTGATATTCGATTTGTTTCTAAAGATGATGTTGTTTCCATATCTTTATCTAAGTGGCTTCTCACCTTAATGGTCGGTGATGATTAACTTTGAATTCATTCGCTCATTCTTGTTCAATGTTTATTGTGAAGACTATATGTTGCAATTTCTATCCGCTGATTTCAACTTGACTATTTGTCTATCAAAGGACTAACGGATGTCACCCTTCAGATGGCTCCGCCAACGCATCGAATCCGGATCGCAATGATGGGGATCGGTCGAACCTCCACCTCCACCTCCGCCTCCGGAGGCTCGGCAAGCTATCATGGCAGCCACCAATGCCAATGCTCGATGATTTTGCAGCTCTTGCAAGAACGTACTCAGGGCAAGGCAATCAAGGAAATCAAGGTCAAGGCAACAATCAGCCGCATTTTGCTACTCTCGACCGGTTCCTCGCTAATCAGCCAAGTCTTTCGGTTTACGTGTCGAGGCCACGACGCCGACGATTGGTTAGTGGACATCTGCAAGCATTTTGAATGTAGCAATGTCGGACACGAGGATTTTGTCAAGTTTGCATCGTTTCAACTCAAGGATCAAGCTGCTGAGTGGTACCGAGAATACAAAGATTCCAGAGGAGGTCGTGTCATTACGGGATGAGTTCCGCCGTGATTTGAGCTCACCACATTCGAAAAGTGTTGTTGAGAGCAAGCGTGAAGAGTTCCGCAATCTCAAGCAAGGCAACATGTCCGTCTATCAATACAATATCCAGTTCGAGAAGCTCGCTCGTTTTGCTAAGCAAGACGCACGATGAAAAGAGTATGATCTATCAATTCAGAGGTGGTGCGAGAGAAGATCTGCAATTAGCTATTGTGCTTTTGAGCCAGATAAGTATGATGATTTCTACAACATGGCTTTGAAGCAAGAAGCTGCCCAGCTCAAATGTGAGGCTTCTAAGAAGAGAATCGGGGATGCAGTTCAGTCTTCTTCTTCCTCTCAAGTGGCAGCTAAGCAGCGAAGTTCTACCTTCCTCCTCCTCCGTTCCGTCGGCCTTATCGCCAGAAGAACTCAGGTGGCGTGGATCTTCCCACCCACCCAACCCAAGCTATCGAACAAGTCTAATTCTCAAGCTCCAAGGTCAAGTGCTCCTTACCACCGTCCGCTCTCTGAGGTGACTTGCAACAAATGTCAGCAGAAAGGTCACTATGCGAACAAGTGTTTCAACCAGAGGCGCCTTCCGCCTCCTCCTCCTGTGAAATCTTCCAGCAATGCAGTGGTCAAGCATAATCCCAAGTTTGCAAAGGTCAATATGATGAATGCAGCTCAAGCGGAGGAATCTTCCGATGTGATCATGGGTAATCTCTCAGTTAATGATATTCCTGCAAAAGTCTTATTTGATACTGGTGCATCGCATTCTTTCATGTCATATCCTTTTGCATCGAAGCACAATGTTGACACAGATATTCTTTCCAAAGTTATGCAAGTTGTTTCTCCCGGAAGGCTAATGAATTCTAGTTTGGTTGCTCCTAATGTCTCTATCAAGATGGGCGACTATAGATTTCTGGCTAAACCAATTGTCCTTGGTGACTCGGATATTGATCTTATTCTCGGAATGGATGGCTTTCTCAGCACAAAGCTCACTTGATTGTGCTGCCGTGAAATTCAATTGACTCACTCTTCTAATGATGTGATCATCTATGCCGCTCGTGATGAAACCATTGGTTGTTTTCTCTCAATGAGAAGGGCGAATTGGATGCTATCTCTCGATTCCGATCGTTTGTGAGTACCAAGATGTCTTTCCGGAAGAGCTTCCGGTATGCCTCCTCATCGCCGTGGAGTTCGTTATCGATCTTGAGCCCGCATCGAACCCGCTTGCAAGCGTCCATACAAGCTTGGACCTGATGAGCTGAAGGAATTGAAGAAGCAGCTCGATGAACAAGAGCGTCTGGTTTGATCGGACCGAGTTCATCTCCTTGGGGTTGTGGTGTTCTTTTGTCCGGAAGAAGGATGGCACGGACCGACTTTGCGTCGATTACCGTCCATTGAATAAGAAGACAATCAAGAACAAGTATCCACTTCCCAACATCAATGAGCTTTTCGAGCAACTCAAAGGTGCTAAAGTGTTCTCCAAGCTTGACCTTCGTATGGGGTATCATCAGATTCGCATTCGTGAACAAGATATTCCCAAGACAGCGTTCGAACAAGCTTTGGTTCTTATGAATATCTTGTCATGTCTTTCGCCTTGTCAATGCTCCCCAACATTCTCTCGGATGATGAATTTCATCTTCAACCCCTACACCAATGAATTCGTCTTGGTCTATCTTGATGATATTTTGGTCTTCTCCAAGAATAAGAAGGATCATGCCAAACATTTGCGATTGGTGCTAGACAAGCTCGAGAGTATCAATTCTATGCTAAGTTCTCCAAATGTGAATTTTGGCTTGATGAAGTGCTTTATCTTGGCCATATCATCTCCGCCATGGGCATCGCTAGTTAATCCCGAGAAGGTGTCCGCAATTGTGAATTGGGAACCTCCTCGAATGTCAAGCAGCTCCATGATTTTCTTGGTCTTGCAAGCTATTGTCAAGATTCGTTGAGAACTTCTCCAAGATTCCAAAGCCTCTTTCCAACCTCCTCCGAAGCATGTGAAGTATGTCGGTCTCCGAGTGTGACGTTGCTTTCAATACCCTCAAAGAGAAACTCGTCACAGCTCCCCTGTCTTGACTCCTCCGATGAATCCAAGCCATTTGAAGTTTTCGTGATGCTTCTCTTCAAGGTCTCGGTGCTGTGTTAATGCAAGAGAAGAGAGTTGTGGCTTATACCTCTCGCCAGATTGAAGCCCAACGAAAAGAACTACCCCACTCACGATCTTGAGTTGGCGGCGATTGTCCATGCATTGATAACGTGGAGACATCTCTTGTTGGGAAGGAAAGTGGACATTTTCACCGATCACAAGAGTCTCAAGTACATTTTCACTCAGCCCAACCTCAACCTCGAGCAGACTCGATGGGTGAAATGATTCAAGAGTACAACCCAAGTATTGAATATACTCCGGCAAGGCCAATGTCATTGCAGATGCTTTGAGCAGGAAGGCTTACTGCAACAGTCTAATCCTCGAGCCCTTTCAGCCGGATCTCTGTGAAGCTTTCCGTAAGCTGAATCTTCAAGTTGTTCCTCAAGGCTTCCTTGCCAACCTCATAGTCTCTCCTACTTTGGAAGATCAGATTCGTGAGGCTCAACTTCTAGATGCCATGGTGAAAAAGGTGAAACGTGGTATCGACAAGGGCATTTCCAAGTACAAGTGCTTCCACATTGATGACAAAGATACTCTTTTCTTCGAGGACCGGATTGTGGTTCCTAAGGGTGATCTGAGAAAAGTCATTATGAACGAGGCCCACAATTCGCTTCTATCCATTCATCCTGGAAGTACGAAGATGTACCAGGACCTCAAGCAGTCATATTGGTGGACTCGAATGAAGCGAGAAATTGCTCCATTCGTGAATGAGTGGGATGTCTGCAGAAGAGTGAAAGCAGAACACCAAAGACCAGCTGGTCTCCTCCAACCTCTTGCTATTCCAGAGTGGAAGTTTGATCATATTGAAATGGACTTCGTGACTGGTTTTCCTAAGTCCAAGCGTGGAAATGATGCTATCTTCGTTGTCATTGACAAGCTTACTAAAGTGGCTCATTTTCTTCCTATCAAAGAATCTATCACAGCAGCTCAGTTGGCGAGCTATACACCTCCAGATTGTCTCCTTGCACGGCATTCCACAAGTGATCTCTTGAGACCGTGGCAGCATCTTTACCTCCAAGTTTTGGGATTCTTTTCGAAGGCCATGGGCACCAACATTCGTTTCAAAGACAGCTTTCCATCCTCAAACAAGTGGCCAAGTCGAGCGAGTTAATCAAATCCTTGAAGATATGCTCGGGCTTGTGTCATTTCTTCGGTATGAAGTGGGAAGATTGTCTTCCATATGCCGAAGTTCTCCTACAACAACATCTTCCAAGCGAGTTCGGGCAAGGCCCCATTCGAAATTCTCTATGGCGAAAGTGTCGTACTCCTCTCAATTGGTGCGAGACAGGTGAACGCCAACTTCTTGGCAATGACTTGATCACGAAGCGGAAGAAATGTGCAAAGTCATTCGTGAGAATCTCAAAGCCGCAATCGCGCCGGAAGAGCTATTATGATGATAAGCACCGTGATGTGGCTTTTGAAATCGGAGACCATGTCTACCTCGCGTCTCTCAATGAAAGGCACTCATCGCTCGGTATCAAAGGAAGCTTGCCCCTAGATACGTGGGTCCTTTCAAGATCATTGGCAAAGAGGCGATCTCGCCTATCAACTTGAGCTTCCATCCAACTTTGCAAACGTGCACGATGTGTTTCACGTGTCACAGCTTCGCAAGTGCTTCAAGACTCTGAACGCACTATCAATTTCAAGAGATTGACCTTCAAGAAGATCTCTCTTATCATGAGCACCCGCTGCTATTCTTGATGAAACCGAGCGCAAGACTCGCAACAAGTCAATCAAATTCCTGAAAGTGAAGTGGTCACACCATTCCGACCGAGAAGCCACCGGGGCGCGAGGATCACCTCCGTTCGAGTATCCGGAGTTCTTTCAGTCCTAGATCTGGGACGAGATCCTCTTGTAGTGGTGGAGTGTTGTAACACCCCGAAGTAACTTTCCATATTTGTAACTCCAACTCTTGCCATTTCGGCATTGTGATATGATATTCCTCCGTGGTTGGCTTTTCTCCTTTTGCATTTTGTCCATGTCATGCATTTTATATCATGTCATCATGTGCATCGCATTTGCATACGTGTTCGCCTCATGATTCCGAGCATTTTTCCCGTTGTCCGTTTTGCAATCCGCACTCCTATCTCCCCGGCGGCCCCTTTTACGTTTTTCCGTGTGGGTACTAAACCTTCTCGGAATGGACCGAGGTTTGTGTAGTGGCCTTGGTATACCACCGTAGACCACCGGTCAAGTTTGGTCATTTGGAGCTCGTTTGGTACTCCAACGGTTAACGCGACTCTCGCAAAAGCCTATTTTAAGTTGCAGCCCAACACCCCTTCAAAACAGCCCAATAACCCATCTAAGTCACTTCCATGCTCTCCGTCGTTCGATCACGATCGTGTGGTAAAACTACACCTCATTTGGACTCTTCTAGCTCCTCTATGCCTATTTAAGCAAACCCCCTTTCCAATCCGGGTCTTCTTCCCGAAACCCTAAAAATCCCCTCCCGCGCCGGACGCGTCCGCACACGGACGAAGTCGCCGCCAGCGTCCGCGCCACTCAGAGGCCGCCACCTGTCCAGCAACGCCGCCACGCACGCCGCGGCCGGTGGGCCAGGCGGGCCCGCCCGCCCGCCGCCCGCGCGCCGTCCGGCCTCCGCCCGTGCGCTGCCGCCCTCGCCGCCGCCCGCACCGGCTGGCCCTCGCCGCCCGTCGCCTCGCCTCCTCCACCGGACCCTGGCCGGGCGCCGCCACCTCCACCGGGTCCGCTGCTGGCCGCCCGCCTCCGGCGGCTGCTCTCCCCGCCGGCCGGCGCCCGCTCGGCCGCCGCCCTCGCCGGCCCTCCTCCTCCACCGCTCCATCGCCGCGGCGGATCGGGAGGAGCCCGATCCGGCCTCGGTTCGCGCGCCCAACCGCCCGTTGACTTCTTCTCCCCCCTCATTTTTTCTTCCAAGTGTTTATCTCGGTGTTATTTTTGTGTCATTTTCTTCATGCTATAACTTTGCATATGTAGATCCATTTTGTGCGTATAATATGTCAAAATGTTCGTATCGAAGAGTAGATCATTTCATCTCATTGCATAATTTTCATTTGAGCTCATCTCGATGCCCGAAATGCTGTTAGAAGAGGGCTATGTGATGTTAGTTTCTGTTTCTTAACAGAACTTGCACTTTTGTTATTTTTGCCATGATTGATGTGTGCACCCTATGAATTTGAGTCCTACATGTGTTTTGTTATATGCCATGCCATCTTGCCAGGGGTGTATGCCATGTATTTTTGTGATCTATGTGGTGACTAGCACAAGCATGCAAAGTAGGTGTCCTGATGTTGCTGTTTTCAGCCCTGTTTAGCTGATATTTTGATGTCATGTTAACTTGATGGTACCGAGAGATCCATGCATATTTTGAGATACTTCAGTAAGGATGTTTTGTTAAACATGTCTTGCTCTATCCATTCATGCCTTTGTTTGCAATTATGGAGTGCCATAGCTTGAGTCAATCGAGCTCTACTTTTGCTATCAAATGTTTCCTGGCAGATTGTTTACATGTTATTCAATTTTGCCTAGGTTGTTGTGGTTGATCCATGTATGCTATGTTCTTGTTCTTGCCATGTATGTCTTATATGCCATGTCTTCTTGATGTATGTATGCTTAGTTTATCATATAAGGCTCTATAGTGAGTGCCTTGAGCTTGTAAACATGCCTACTTGTTATCAGTTTTTGACATGCCATGTTGCTGAATCTGTTAACGAAACTTTCAATATTGACATGGGTGTTACTATATTTTATGATCCTTTTTGGCTTATGGTCAGTAAGGGACTTTTGTTCTATGCTTTGAGTAGATTCATGCCATGCCATGTTTTGCTATTTTAAGTTCCTGTAGCATGTAGTTTTGTTGCTCTGAACATTGCAATCTGATGCTGTTTTTGCCATGTCCAGCCTGATATTTTGTGCACTTTTGCCATGCTTGTTTGAACCTGTTATGATGTGAACTAGCCATAGCTCAGTGCTCATCTTTTGTCGAGCATCTTGTGTAGATAACTGCCATATACTTTGTTGATACGTTTGGGTGCAGTAGCTTAATTTCTTGTTGCTTGCTAAGTGGCATCATGCTGTTAATGGCAGATTTGTGCCATTCTTGTTTTGCTTGTCATTTGCAAACCGTGCATCCGATTCCGGTGATCTTTATATCGATTTCAACCGAAATCATCTCATCTTTCCAGTGGCATACTTGGTTTGCCAAGTTGATGCCTGGTTCATCATTTTACCTCAAATAAAATACATATCAACCGCGTGTGTAACCGTGATGGTCTCTTCTCGGCGGAGTCCGGGAAGTGAACACGGTGTTGGAGTTATGTCTGACGTAAGTAGTTCAGGATCACTTCTTGATCGCTACTAGCTTCACGATCGTGCTTTGCTCCTCTTCTCGCTCTCTTTTGCGATGTAGCCACCATATATGCTAGTCGCTTGCTGCAGCTCCACTTTACGATTCTGTCCTTCCTATAAGCTTAAATAGTCTTGATCTCGCGGGTGTGAGATTGCTGAGTCCCCGTGACTCACAGATTCTTCCAAAACAGTTGCAGGTTCCGACGAGGCCAGTGCAGGTGACGCAACCGAGCTCAAGTGGGAGTTCGACGAGGAACGTGGTCGTTACTATGTGTCTTTTCACGATGATCGATGAGTGGTGCCCAGGTTGGGACGATCGGGATCTGTGTAGCATTTGGGGTATCTTCTTTTATTTTGGTTCCGTAGTCGGACCTTGAGTGTACTCGGAATGATGGATGTTTATTTATGTACTGTGTGAAATGGCGATTGTAAGCCAACTATGTATCTTTTTCCCTTATGTATTACATGGGTTGTGTGAAGATTACCTCACTTGCGACATTGCTTTCAATGCGGTTATGCCTCTAAGTCGTGCCTCGACACGTGGGAGATATAGCCGCATCGAGGGCGTTACAGTGTGTGAAGAAGTACACCCTGCAGGTTATCATTATCTATTGAATAGACGGTTCCTCGGATATGGAAACTTGGACCCTTGCATAGTTCATAGACAAGTGAAAGTGGATACTCTAAAATGCGCAAGATAGCGTGAGTGCTATGGATGGCGTTCTCGTGAGGGAGACGGAGCGGATCCATAGTGGTGTATTGATATGGTGAATATGTGGACTCGTGCGCCACCTCAAAAGAGTTACTTGCGATCGTAGTTCAGGATAGCCACCGAGTCAAAGCTGGCTTGCTGCGGTTAAACTCCACCACCCCTTTTGATAATGATGCATATGTAGTTAGATCTGATGTAAGTCTTCTTGAGTACATTTGTACTCACGTTTGCTTATTTTATGTTTTGCAGAGAGGCGTCGGTCTCGCTAGTAGTTCGCTTGGACTTGACGTTTAGCTTGTTACCTCAGCTACGATCTTGTGCCCTTGGCAGGATCTCGTAGATAGTCGGGCTTCTCAGCCCTTTTTCATTTGTAGATGTCGTACTCGGACATGTTAAGCTTCAGCGTGTGCTTTGTTTTGTATGCTGAATGTTGGGTCATGAGACCATGTTTGTAATATCTCGCTCCTCGAGCCTAATGAATAAATATTTGAGTCGTAGAGTTATGTTGTGATGCCATGTTGTATTTACACATATTGAGCATATTGTGTGTATGTTTGAAATGCTTGGTATGTGTGGGATCCGACAATCTAGTTGTTTATCCTTGGCAGCCTATCATATGGGAAATGCAGTCTAGTGCTTCTGAGCGATAGTAGTCCGCTTCTGCCCGGTTCACCGGAGTCCTGCTAGCCCAAAGACTACTGCTTTGGACACTTGATCGGCGGCATGTGTTTCACTTCGTTCCTATGTACATCCCTTCGAGAAATGTCACCTTGTGATATTCGAGTCCTGCCTAGCTTACTACAGCCGGGTTACCGAGTCCGTTAGCCCAGTGCTACAGCCGGATTCATACGTTGATGACCGACATGCTCGATGTGATTCATGTATGCCTGTCCCCATGGGTTAGTGTCGCTTTGAGTTCACGACTAGCCATGTTGGCCCGGTTCTCTGTCATATGGATGCTAGCGACACTATCATATCGTGAGCCAAAGGCTAAACGGTCCTGAGACCATGGTAAGGCGACACCCGTGGGAATACCGTGCGTGAGGCCGCAAAGTGATATGAGGTGTTACTAGCTAGATAATGTGACTTGGAATCGGGGTCCTGACAGCTTTGGTATCAGAGCCTGACTGCCTGTAGGATTACCAAGCCAAACTGGTCGAAGTTGTGTCTAGAAATGCTTTAGTTGTGTAGGGGAATTGATTGTGGAAGGGAACGTAAGGCTCTTTTTACTCCTTATACCTCATGGCCTTCTGATCTGAGTCATCCTCTTCTCTTCTACGGGGATTAAGAACTAGGCTTCTCATCTATCTATTAGGATGACGTGTTACTAATCCATAGACTTATAGGATTGTTGGATTTAAGCCCCAGTTCAGTTTCTACTATTTCTGTATGTTAACTATTGATCTCAGAATATTGTTATGATGTTGTTGAGTGGTTATGCCACCATTTCTGCAGGATGTCTCAAATCATTTTGAGCATTTACAGCCGTTATGCTGTCCGAGTCATCCCAGGTCTCTAAATAGTCTGATGCATTTGCAAAATCCCTTCCTCCCATTTTGGTGTTTCTTTGGGCCAGATTAACCACACTAACCGGTGCGTTGAGGTAATTTATTGCCTTGACATATATGTTGGAGCTATTATTATGACCCTAGGTGTTTAGGGAATCACTTAGTAATCCAGCCATGCTTTATGTCCCCAGTGTGATGATTACGCCATTATTCTTGAAAGCATCCCGTGATGTTATTAGTTAGTAGGCAATCTATTCCTGGGTTCTTGAACCCGAGATTCACCCTACTTACTTCATGTTGATAGTAATTGCTAGCTCCCTTAGGTTATTAGTAACCTTTGCATTAGCCCTCGAGGTCCGTGGTATTTCCTTCTTCCAAATGCTATGAACCGCTTATGGCAGAAGTTCCTCGCTGAACTGAAGGATCACAATCAGAGTACTCTTGAGGAGTTCTCCATTCATAATTGTGAATCTGCCGCCCACTTTCTGCATGGGTTATCCGGAAGAAACCTGTTGAACTTGATTCGACATACTAACCTATGCATCCACAACTCAGAAAGTTATATGCTCCTCGAGTTGTTCCTCCTTAGTTGTATTCCGACCCCCGTCTGTCAATTGATAGTCAGGAGTAATTGTGCATTCGTGTTCATCGATGCCTATTACTCATGTGGTCCGTCAAGCCATTCTATTCTGGAATGACTAGGAGAAACAAACTCCAGTACCTCATCCATATCCAGGATTGGGTCAAAGCGGTTGTATTCCGCAGATCAAATGCCAATCCAGCTTTTGATCCTGTTCTACCCTGAAGTATTACCCACTTTATGTCAGGAACGTCATGAGAATTGCACCTTCTCTTATGGATTCTTGACGCAGTGATACTACTCGCTATCATTATTCATTCCTCGGTCCCGTGTTGATGCAACCGGAATGCCGACAAGTGAATTGTGATGTGTGAAATAGATACTCCTAGCAACCTCGTTGCTTGGTAGTAAATGGACAATAATTTCATTCTTAGCGTGTTGGTTATTGAATCATCATCCTAAGATTGATCGTGCTACCTAGTCCATTTTCCTGGTACACCCCTCGATCAATGAGTTAGGACTGTGTCAATCCCTCACTATTTTGATCATATCATCTTGCCCTGTAAAACAAGATTGTTCTCGAGCTTAGTAACATATCGATGGTTCGTGATTTTCCGAATATCTTCTCGGAAGTGTTACCGGGTTGTTTCCTGACTGTTATGTTGAGCTCGTGATCAAGTTGGTTTCTTGTGAACCACCCTTTCTCCAGGAATCTTTGTTGGATACCCTGAGCTAGTTGGTTAAGCTAAACAACAACTTGGAGAGTTGGAAGATAAAAAGCTTGCCTAACTTAGTTAGTTCCAAAGGGATATTCTTGTGTAGTGTGTGTTGAAGAAAGATGATATCTTCATCGATTGGTCCCTATGATCAGTTGCTGGACCTATTGTCTTATCAATCCTTTGATTTGAGAGTGGGCTATCGTCAAATCAAATCAGTACCAACGATGCTCGTAATGTTGTCTTACTCGTGGTTGATCCCTCGAGCATATACCATTACATCTTTTGGTCTAACCAATGCTATCACCGTGCTCACATGATGGTGGAAGTCCAGTGATATGGAAATTCCGATGAGTTGTTGTTGAGCCCATCAGCAGCATTTTGTCTCCCCCATGATTCATGTTGAACATCAACCTAGTGTTGAAAACTTTGTAAGCAATGCCTTCGTGTTCCGTTCATGAAGCCTATGCTTGGATGGAAGAAGTGACTTCCTCGAATTCATGCGCTTTAGGTGTAAGTTGCCGCCATGAATTTGAGAAAGGTTTATTTTGTTTCCTCTGGAATCGTCCCAAGTTAGTCATGCACGTGCGAAGTGCCCTATGGTTTGATAGGTTGGCCGCCTCCACTCCATATGTGTTCCTAGCACACCAAGCCACTGATTGACTTGTTCTAGGTAAAGAAGTCTAATTTAAGTGCACAAGACTTCGATATCCTCGATGATGGTTCCCCACCTGAACTCGGTAGTGTTTTATTGTAAGGCTACCATGTGATCATGCTTGTCTGGGACAACGTGTTCACATGTTTGTAGCAGAACCAGCTCATGTTTTGGAGCTTACTATCGTAGTTCATTTCCTGAGAATCTCACTACGTCATCTCGTCGATTTGTGTTGCAAACTTTCATTTTTCTTCCTAGACTCGATGAGTCTGGAATATCCTAACACCAACCAGATCTGAATCTCAGGCAGACATGATTGTTGGAACATTTCCCAAGAACTATAATAATGGTCTCTCTGTAACCGGTTAAGTGGATGTCGTGGCCAACACACCCAGCCGGAAGACCTATTATTGTAGTATCTTGATTGAGGAAGTTGGCCACCTTCCCATGAGGATTTCCTATGGATTTACTTCCGTAGTTATTCCTTATGATTTTTGTGATCCCGAAGTCCAACCTTTACTTGATGTCCTAGATATCAACCCAGTTTGATAAATGGGTTGCGCTGGCACATCAAGGAGAACATTAGAAGCGGAGTGCTAAATGTCTCTCGGTCGATCATCCAGATTCTGTTTCCTTGGCCTCACTAAGGTGAAATCTGAGAAGGTTATCTTCCTTTGTATCTGCATCGTCCACTGTTGTTCATCATGGTAGTATGTTGTGTTGCCAGGATCCTTGACACGGATATTGGTAAACCTTGATGAATATGGAAGTGCTCAAGTTCTTGAGAGCACGCACAAGCTCTAGGTGTTATCATCGGCACTAACTAGGATTTCTCTTAGTTTCTTCGGTTATGCTAACTTTTCAAACAGTGGACTCACTCTCTTCTGTTGAGCTTCTCCCCAGTTACTAAAATCACCCATTGCGTTGTCTTCAACAAGGTAGTCCACATCATCCATTCTAGCCCGGGTGTGTCGTTCTTCCGAACTCCTTCAAACGGTCGTTTGTGAATTTGCCTTAAGTTGGTATAAGAGTTTCAATGATCTCTGAATCAAAAGTAATTATTTCTGCCACTTCAGGGAATAATCCTACGAGTCACCTCCTCTAGGGTTCCCCATAATAGAATCGTGGTAATTATTTCCTCGCCATCTTGACACCATCCACCATCTTTCTAAGCGTGAATTGTTGCCCACTAAATCAAACCCCGTCGTTGTTCCTCCATCCCTCTCAATGTGTTTTGTGCCTCAACTCGAGATGTTTCAACATCTCATTCCACGAGTTGATCTTGAGTGCTCGATCTTCGAGGAGATCGTCTCCTATAGAGTCTCTTTCTGTCGCCATCGTGTTGGATGAAGATCCCGAAAGCAAGGACGTCAAGATCAATTGGAACATTGAACCAACATCTTCGGGAAGGGAAATTGGATCGACAAGATCGTGTTAGCTAGTGTCCCTCTGCCTTCTTACCTCACGTCTTGAATCTCGGGACGAGATTCTTGTTTAGTGGGGGTGAGCTGTCACAGCCCCAGATTAGCCCTTGTTTGACTTTGCTTGCATCATGTCAAATTTATTGAAAATTGAAATGGGGATTGCTCAAACCCTAGCACCAAACCAAATCAACTAGGTTCAAATAAAAATATTCTCAATGAACCCAAAATGCCTTCAGAAAAGTTTATCATTTTTGGACTGGTTTAAAACCTCTGCCAAAAATGGTGCCCATATTTCTAGGCCATTCTGGATTTTTGAATTAAATCATATGGTATTTGCATTTGGGCATTTAATTGCTAATTAATATTTTAAGTGCTCAAATAATCACAAACTGAAATGTTTGTTGTTGGAAATATTCCAAACGGTGACATTGACCAGTTTCATGATTTTTGGAAATGCCCTGGCATTTTTATTAAAGCCAAACACAATTACGTAAAATAGAAAATGGAATTAAAAGAGAGTGAGAAAACTGACCGGCGCTTACCTACAGCCCATCCAGGCGCCTCAGCCGCCCAACACCTGTGCAGCCCAGCCACATGGCGCCTTTCTTCAACCTTCGCGCGGAAGGCGAGGCAGCTGCGTGGAGAGCGCGACAACCGAGCTGCGCCAGCTGCTTGCATGCCGCTTCCCCTCGCGTCGGGCGGCGCCACGCACCTCCTGCCTCTCTCGCACTCTCCCGCGCTCACCCCTTCCTGGATCTCTCTCTGCAGCGCGCCAGTACCACCGCCGACGCCGAAAGCACCGCCGCAGCCACGGCCATCCCCTAGCCCAACCACCGTGACCAATAGCTCCGCAAGGACCTGAAGCATCTCCTCGACGAGCCACGCAAGCCGGGTTTCACCGCAATACCGCCAGCGATGCCTTCTTCAACCTCGGGACCGCCGGCCATCACCGTCAAATTCGTCGGCTTCGGACCGTCCCCGACCTCGCCGAGCGTCCCGTCGTCATCGCTGTGAGCCCCTAACCACTTACCCCCTGCTTCCCTCGTCGAATTAATGTCGCAACCATCGATCCCCGCCGTGCCAGAAGCTCACCGCGGCCGGCCTTGTCGCCGTCGTGGCCTAAGCTCGAACGGGTCGCGCCCGTGCATCTCACCGATCTCATGGTGACTCCAGGAGGCTGCGCAGCGCTTTACTTCGCTCGCCCGTGCTCCGCAACGCCGTTTTCGCCGAGGTCCGAACTCCGGCGCCGCCGCGAGCTCCATTCCGGTGAGCTCCGGCCACCCCAGCTCGAGCTGTTGCCACCCCTGGATGCGCGCGAAGCCCAGCAACCCATAGCCACAAACCACGCCCGAAACCATCCCCTGTAGCGCCTTCCCCGTGGCGTTTCCGTCGTCGGATTCGGTCGCCGCCGGCCGAACTCCGGTGGCCGGTGACGTGGCACGTCATTAGCCTCTAATGACCCCGCTAACCCCCCCCCCCCCCAGAGCCACTGCCATGTGGGCCCCGAGCCTAATTAGATTAGTTTAATTTTTCTGTTTAGGGTAGTGCTAATCCTGCGGACCCCACGTGTCAACCTTGACTTTGACCAAGTCAGCGTTGACCTGGTCCCACCTGTCATCCACCCAACCAGCCATGTTACACTGACGTATGGGTCCCACAGGTCAGGTTTGACCTGGCCGACCAGATTGACTCTTGGCGTCACTAATCGTCATCTTGACGCGATGATTTGTTTTCGGATTTTAATAAATCAGAAATGATTTATTAATTTCAGAAAATACCCCAAACTTCTAAAATTCATAGAAATTCAACCGTAACTCCAAATTAAATAAGTTATATATGAAAAATGATCAGAAAAATCCAATATGTACCATTTTCATGCATGTTAGAACAAGGAAAAGAGGCTCCTAGCTAAAGTTGTCTCGCCCTGCTTCAAAACTATAGGGCGCGCGCTGCTGTTTAGCACAAATCATATAAATGGCATTTGAATTTCACATATGGAGTTTGGATTTGAACTTAGGGTTCAAACCAACTTCATTTAACTTTGTTGTTAGCTGCATTAGCTCAAAACACCAACATGTTGCCATGTCATGAGCATGCATCATATTGCGCATGGCATTGATTGTGTTTCTTTCTCAGTTGCCGGTGTTTGTCCCCTCTCGATAGACGTGGTTCCGACGATGAGTTCGATGACACTATTGAAGAACTATATTATCTTCAGAAGTGCCAGGCAAGCAAAACCCCCTTGTTCATTCCGATATAATCCCACTCTCTCGCTCCTGATCTATTCTACTTCATTAGGACAACAACGACTCATGTGTTACTTGCTGCGGGTAGCTGAACCCTTTATCCTCTGCATGACCTGTCATTCCACAGTAATTAGATGAAACCCACTAGCATGAGTAGGAGTTGTTTGAGCCCTGATGTGCCTACTCATTCATGCTTGTTTGTCATGCCTGCTATTGCTTAGAGTTGTGTCAGGTCTGATTCATCGGGAATGAATTGGAATGGTGTGTGAACATGTCCTACTGTGTGTGAGCTAAGTGTGTGAACACGATTTGGTAAAGGTAGCGGTGAGAGGCCATGTAGGAGTATATGGTGGGTTGTCTCATTGCAGCCGTCCTCAGGAACTGAGTTCTATGTTTGTGATCCACGAACAGTTACTACCACACATTGGGTTCCGGTAACTCGACCCCTCTCGACTTATTAATCAACTCGATCTCTGTCCGGGAGTTGCAACTAGTTTCGGTGTTTGTAGGTAGTGTTAGTAGTCTACCAAGTGGCACCCGTGCAGGTGGGCTTGGGACAGACTAGGCCTGATGGTCCGGTGTACCAAGTGGCACCCGGTTGGTGGGCTTGGGAACCTGCACACATCGCTTGGGGTCGTGGCGACACCCGGCGGATCTCCTTGCGGATGGAACCCGAATAGGCGATAAACCTGGACGAGAGACTTGTGTGGTTAGTCGGTCGTGGCGATTCCTCGCCCGGCTTCCGCTTGAAGGTTTCGAGGTACATGGCGTGTACAGGCGATAAGTGGCGAGAGCGTGTGAAGAAGTACACCCTGCAGGTTATCATTATCTATTCGAATAGCCGGATTCCTCGGATATGGAAACTTGGACCCTTGCATAGTTCATAGACAAGTGAAAGTGGATACTCTAAAATGCACAAGATAGCGTGAGTGCTATGGATGGCGTTCTCGTGAGGGAGACGGAGCGGATCCATAGTGGTGTATTGATATGGTGAATATGTGGACTCATGTGCGCCACCTCAAAAGAGTTACTTGCAGTCGTAGTTCAGGATAGCCACCGAGTCAAAGCTGGCTTGCTGCAGTTAAACTCCACCACCCCCTTTTGATAATGATGCATATGTAGTTAGATCTGATGTAAGTCTTGCTGAGTACATTTGTACTCACGTTTGCTTATTTTATGTTTTGCAGAGAGACGTCAGTCTCGCTAGTAGTTCCGCTTGGACTTCGACGTTTAGCTTGTTACCTCAGCCACGATCTTGTGCCCTTGGCGTGATCTGGTAGATAGTCGAGCTTCTCAGCCCTTTTTCATTTGTAGATGTCGTACTCAGACATGTTAAGCTTCCGCGTGTGCTTTGTTTTGTATGCTCTGAATGTTGGGTCATGAGACCATGTTTGTAATATCTCGCTCCTCGGAGCCTAATGAATAAATATTTGAGTCGTAGAGTTATGTTGTGATGCCATGTTGTATTTACACATATTGAGCATATTGTGTGTATGTTTGAAATGCTTGGTATGTGTGGGATCCGACAATCTAGTTGTTTATCCTTGGCAGCCTCTCATATGGGGAAATGCAGTCTAGTGCTTCCTGAGCGATAGTAGTCCGCTACATCCCGGTTCACGAGTCACGCTAGCCCAAAGACTACTTGCTTTGGACACTTGATCTGGCGGCATGTGTTTCACTTCGTTCCTATGTCTGTCCTTCGGGAAATGTCACGCGGTGATATTCGGAGTCTGCCTAGCCTTCTACAGCCGGGTTACGAGTCCTGTTAGCCAGTGCTACAACCCG
Organism: Aegilops longissima; assembly: GCA_021605205.1. Classification (NCBI taxonomy): domain Eukaryota; kingdom Viridiplantae; phylum Streptophyta; class Magnoliopsida; order Poales; family Poaceae; genus Aegilops; species Aegilops longissima. The sequence goes on from CM038682.1 coordinate 473,910,639, forward strand.
ATTCATACGTTGATGACCGACATGCTCGATGTGATTCATGTATGTCTGTCCCCATGGGTTAGTGCCGCTTTGGGTTCACGACTAGCCATGTCGGCCCGGTTCTCTATCATATGGATGCTAGCGACACTATCATATCGTGAGCCAAAAGGCTAAACGGTCCCGGGCCATGGTAAGGCGACACCCGTGGGAATACCATGCGTGAGGCCGCAAAGTGATATGAGGTGTTACTGGCTAGATCGATGTGACTTGGAATCGGGGTCCTGACATAGGTAATTTATATATTAATCATCTGCAAAAAGAATCAACTAAAAAAGCACTCTCCAGCTAAAAATGATAATTTTTTTCGTGAGCGCAAAATTTTATGTTTTTCAGCAAGATCAAATTAACTATCACTTTAGGCTATCCAAAGGTCTTACTTGGCACAAACACTAATTAAAACACAAAACCACATCTAAACAGAGGCTATATGAAATATTTATTGCAAAACATGACCTAAAAAGCAAGAACAAGAATAAAATTGGGTTGCCTCGCAACAAGCGCTATTGTTTAACGCCCTTAGCTAGGCATAAAACACGAATAGATCTAAGTATTATCATCTTTGGAATGCAAGTATTTAATCACACACTTATGACTTTTAGGAGATTCTTTGGTTTTATAAATGATCAAACTCCTAGGCAAGAAATCAAGAGATTCATTCGTGACAATAGTTTCCTTAATAATATCGAGAAAATTGGGTTGAATACTAATTGATTTAAGATCTTCATTGTCTTTACTACAAGATTCACCCTTATTCTTATGAACATAAGCAAACTTGGCAATCTTGGTAGGAGGAAGATTTTGAGTAGTTTTAACTGAGGAAAAAGCGGAACCCAAGTTGGTAATAGTATCTTCTAGCTTTCCAATTATAGTAGAATCTTGATCTATCTTTTAATTAACTATTGGTTCCTTTTCCCTAAGGTTCTTTAAGGTAACTCCTACTGTAGATCCATATTGTGTAATCTGATTATGAATCTTTTTATCCAAATTTTCAATCAACTTAACGATAGCAATTTTATTCTCAATAATATCAAGTCTTTGCATCACATGCTCCAAAGTTAAAGCAGTACCGTTAACCAAAAGAGATGGGGGACCTAACAAATCTATCATAGCATTATAAGAATCAAAAGTATGGCTCCCCAAGAAATTTCCTCATGTAATGGTATCTAGAACATATCTATTCCAAGGAGTAACGCCTACATAAAAATTACGAAGAAGCACATCAGTAGATTGTTTTCGAGTAGATCTGTTTTGAGCATTGCAAATTCTATACCAAGCATCTTTCAAATTTTCTCCTTCCCTTTGTTTGAAGTTGAGGACTTGATTATCACGAGTACTCACGATAATGGGAGGACTAGCCATGAGGGCTAACGGCATTTAAACACACGGGCACACAAAAAGCAAACGAAGAAGACAAACGGAAGAGGGGCAAAGAAAAGGCGAATCTTTTTGAAAATTGTTTTTAGAAGTGGGGGAGAGGAAAACAAGAGGCGAATGGCAAATAATGTAATGCGAGGGATGAGAGTTTATGATGGGTACTGGGTATGTCTTGGCTTGGCATAGATCTCCCTGGCAACGGCGCCAGAAATCCTTCCTGCTACCTCTTGAGCTTGCATTGGTTTTTCCCTTGAAGAGGAAAGGATGATGCAATAAAGTAGAGTAAGTATTTCCCTCAGCTTTTGAGAACCAAGGTATCAATCCAGCAGTAGACAACGCAACAAGCCACCGAATACTTGCACAAACAAACACCAACCTTGCACCCAACGCGATAAAGGGGTTGTCAATCCCTTCACAGTTATTTGCAACATGAGATCTGGCAGAGATGGATAAACGGTAAAGTAATATTTTTGGTATTTTTGGTTTATGGAACGGAAAGTAAAAGATTGCAAAGAAAATAAATTGGAAACTGAAATTGTAGACCGGAAACTTATATGATGGAAAATAGACCCTGGGGCCATAGGTTTCCCTAGAGGCTTCTCTCAAGATAGAAAATATTACGATGGGTGAACAAATTACTGCCGAGCAATTGATAGAAAAGCGCAAAGTTATGATGATATCTAAGACAATGATCATGAATATAGGCATCACGTCTGTGTCAAGTAGACCGAAACGATTCTGCATCTACTACTATTACTCCACACATCGACCGCTATCCAGCATGCATCTAGAGTATTAAGTTCATAAAGAACGGAGTAACGCCTTAAGCAAGGTGACATGATATAGAGGAATTAACTCAAACAATATGATGAAAACCCCATCTTTTTATCCTCGATGGCAACAATACAATATGTGTCGGTTCCCCTTCTGTCACTAGGATCAAGCACCGCAAGATTGAACCCAAAGCTAAGCACTTCTCCCATTGCAAGAAAAACCAATCTAGTTGGCCAAACCAAATCGATATTTCGAAGAGACTTGCAAAGATATCAAATCATGCATAAAAGAATTCAGAGAAGATTCAAATAATATTCATAGATAAGCTAACCATATATCCACAATTCATTGGATCTAGGAAAACACACCGCAAAAGAGTATTACATCGAATAGATCTCCGAGAACATCGAGGAGAACTTTGTATTGAGAATCAAAGCGAGAGAGAGAAGAAGCCATCTAGCTAATAGCTATGGACCCGTAGGTCTGTGGTAAACTACTCACGCTTCATCGGAGAGGCAATGGTGTTGATGTAGAAGCCCTCCATGATCGAATCCCCCTCCTGCAGGATGCCGAAAAAGGCCCCAAGATGGGATCTCATGGGTATAGAAGGTTGCGACAGTGGAAAAGTGGTTTCATGGCTCTCCCGGAAGTTTTGGGGGTATATGAGAATATATATATAGGAGGAAGATCTAGGTCAGGGGGTCACCGAGGGGCCCACAAGGTCGGGGAGCGCGCCCTACCCCCCTGGGCACGTCCTCCACCCTTGTGGCCGCCTCGTGGAGTCTCGTGGGTGTCTTCTGGTCCAAGAAAAATCATGAAAGTTTTATTCCCTTTGGTATTCCTTTCTTGCGAAACTCTAAAACAAGAAAAAAAATAGAAACTGGCACTGGGCTCTAGGTTAATAGGTTAGTCTCAAAAATCATATAAAATAGCATATTAATGCATATAAAACATCCAAAACAGATAATATAATAGCATGGAACAATCAAAAATTATAGATACGTTAGAGACGTATCAGGGGGCCTCAAGCTCCTCTCGGCAGATCAAACTTAGGGCCCTGCGGGCCTTGAGCTCAAGCGATGAGAGCGCAGAGCGATCCACCGCTGCCCTCGCAACGACATCCACCTGGATCTTCTTCTCCCCGGCGTCCAGCTAATCATTGACCTCGGAGACATGCTTCGCATGGGATTCCTGGGCGTCAGTCACCTGGCGCTTCAAGGCCTCCACGCGCTCACTTTCCTTGGCCTCCTCGGTCGTCACTGCCTCAGGTCCGATTCGCGGGTCGCGAGCCTCGCCTCGCAATCCTTGAGATCGCTCTCCTGCAGCTAGAGCCGCTTCACATTTGCGGCCCGCTCATCCTGGATCCCCTTCAAGCTGGCCTCCAACTCCGTGCGACACTTGGTGGCTGCCTCGGCCTCGGCAAACGCGGCCTCGCAAGACACTTTCGCCTCGACGGCCTCCTGTTCACTCTACGCAATGGCAGCCTTGGTCCAGCTCTGGGCAGCCTGGGAGCCGGCGTCAAGCTGGTACCACCCGGCTGTGAGGTCCAAGCGCTCCCTGGCGAGGCGCCCCTCGGCGTCCCGGAGGTCTGCCCCAAGCCAATCAAGCGCGGCTTGAGCATCGGCCAGAGCCCCGCGGCTGGGCAAGGTGCCATAGCTCACCAACGCGCAGGTGCGGCCTAGGACCGGCGCCCCGACACCCGGGGCCGCCATGGCTGAAAGAGTCGTCGAGTCCTCCCCCGTCTTCATGCCCGTGCTCGCGGCGGGCTCAGTGTGGGGCACACTCCCATCCCCTGGAAGTGACCCCTGGGGCCGGTAGGCGGCGGAAGGGACGGTCAGCACCCTCCCCTCCTGTAGCTCCGGAGGGGTGCTGGGCGCTTCTGCTGAGCTCGGGCGCCCCGTTGCGGTGCATGGGGGCGCAAGATCTTCCCGCGCCGCCCGAGGCTCAGGTCGGGCGACGACACCTCTTCAGGACAGGAGGTGTCTTCAGCCCGGCCGTCTTCTTCTTCTTCACCTCCGGGTCGTCGCCCGGGCACCTGCATCGGCATGAGGTCAGCTAGAGTCGCGCCAAGTCACGGGCGCTAGGCGCAAGAGTGATCCCAAGAAACTTACACGTCGTGCGCGTTCCACTTCCGCTTCTTCTCAGCGGCGGACGGTTCACCGCCGCCACCCTCGTGCGTCACCCCGGCACCATCCGGGGTTGGCCTCTGTGGGCCCAATTGAGTGTCCATCCTTGGCGGGGGTCTTGGGAGGCCCTTGGAGGGACTCGGCCAACGTGGGTGCGACCACGGCCTCGCCGGAATTGCCCCCACCATGGGTGCCTGGTCGGCCGCGGTGCTGGCCTCGCTCTCCCTGCCGCTTCGGCAGCGCGGGAAACGCCGCCTAGGGCCGCTCACCCGCATTATCGTCGTCGTCGTCGTCCTCGAAGTCGCGAAGGCGGTGGTGTGGTGGCGCTCGACTGATGCCATCCTTCTCCTTCGTCTCCTCCGAGCCCTCGCCACTGTTGTCTTCGCTGGAGGACAGCACCATGATAGAAGGGTTCCTGCGAGGGCAGCCTCGCCCAGTCAACACAAGCCCCCATTCATCAAAGGCGGGCATCACTGCGGCCAGCTCTGCCTTCTCCTCGTAGTTGTACAGCGGGGATGCGGCCTCAGGAGGGTCCTCAGGGACGAAGCTGAGCAAGGACCCCGGGGGACCATTCAGCTCTTCGGCCGTTAGGCCGGCGACGTGCAGCCTCATCAGATCCTCCGTACCATCGAGCTGCCACGTGAGTTGCGAGTGCGCCTGGAACGGAGCAATGCGCTGCCCCAAGAACTCCTTGACGATCATCGCCCCCGACAGATTTGCGACCCCGTGCGCAGCAATCCGCTCCAGGACAGGCTCCACTCGTGGGTCGGTAAGCCTCTTATGGCCCCACTCGAGGCTCTTCTAAGGTTGGGCCGCGGGGATCGTCAGGAGCGGATTGATCTGGCACGCGTCCATGAAGATCTAGCGCTGTCGATAGCCCTCCACCTTCTTCCAGGTCTTCAGGTGGCCACCCCCGCTCTTTACATCGACGAAGGAGATGCACGCAGAGCATTGATCCTGGGCGGAGAACCTCTGGCTGAAGAAGTGGCGGAAGAGCGCCACCGAGGGCCTCATGCCCATGAAGGCCTCACAATCGTGTTAAATCGGCAACGTATTTTGACCTCCGTAGATATTGATTTCCTGATAAACCAAAAACAAGCATAAAACAGGAACTAACACGGGGCCTTAGTTCATAAAAATAATGTAAAATGGTATAAAAATATATAGAAATGATAATATAAAAACATAAAACAACCAAAAATTATAGATACGTTTGAAAAGTATCAGTCGGCAACTCGTCCTCCGCGGCGGCCCGATGCCGCCTTGTTCGCTCTCTGCTATTTATGGCGAGGCGGTAGCGCGAGCAGTGGCACCCGGCACCGCCAGCATCGGCCCTTGCTACGAGCCGCTGGGTGTTGGTGCCCGCACCCTCCCCCCCCCCCCCCCCCCTCCCGCCCAGCCCGCCGGTGCGGCAGCGGCCGAGGATGTCAATGCGACGCTCCGCCTCGCAATCTGGCGGTCTTACACCTTGGCGGAGACGGAAGCCCGCCGCCGACGTCGCAAGAACGCCTCAGCTCTCCGCCGCGCGCTGGACGCATCGGCAAAGGTGGTGCGGCATAAGGAGGTAGCAGCGGAGAGAGCCACTCGGGTCACAGCGGAGCAGAACCGCACCACCCCCTTAGCTCGTCCTCGTCCTCCAGCTCAAACGATGACAGCAGCATGACGAACAACAACTTATGGCCCATCGCAGAGGCGTACGCCGTGGACAGCCGCCGAGACCCCAAGGGGAAGCGACCGACGAGGGAATGGTGAGCGCCAGCCGCTCATGTATGCTCATATTCAAGTTTTTTTATGTTTATTTAGGTAAAATTTGAATTGTTTCGACTGTTTCAAATGAACAATGTGGATGTCCGATGTCAGAAATGCTAAATTTTATGCTATATCGTATGACCGACATACTTTGCATGTGTTTGTATGAAATAGGGTTAGGACACTTTGGGTGTGTGGTTGTGGAGGGAGGAAAATGGCAATTGTCCATGCAGTGCCCGCGGGCATGGGCCTTTGGCGGTGGAATTTGCGAGTTCCGATTTAAGTTTTCGGCTTTTGCTGCACTTGTGGGCTTCATCGTGTCTAAAGTCGACTAATGTCCACGTAACTGTAACTTACCAGCTCATGAGTTGGCTCACGTGGGTATGGGGTGGTGGGCGAACATCTGGCCATCTAGCTTAGGGCATCAACAACCCGAAGTATCAAAATCCGCCACTCAAAGGTATGTGGATGTATCCGAACGCACCCGTGGATAGTGACTGGATAGCACACTAAAATTCTTTCCACAACCAGATACCTCAACTATGAAACCTCAAATCCATACAATTATATGTAATGTTAAATTTAATCTAAGCGAAGCTCGTCCAGCTTCACCGTCTACATGTCTGACAGCCAGCAGCACCCCTCGAAGTGCTGTTCTGCTCGGCGGCGAGGTAGAGTAGGACATGGAACACGCATCGGCTCAAGGGACTCGAGGCGCCACCGTCTCTCGTGCCTTACTCTTCCTCATTGGCGCTCGTGCCTTGCACGTCGTCGGTGGATGTGAGGTCGATGATAGATTCGGCTTGATCAAAGTCGGCCATGTCCACCATGATGTTGTGGTGCGAGGGGTTACCAGGCACCATACGCGGCACCGGAAAGCGCGACTCCGCCTTGCCAACATCTGTCGCGAGGGCTGTCGCGGCCTTGTGTGCCTGCTTCCTCGCACGGCGGGCACACCGTGCCAGACTTGTGTCTGGCGAGGGCCATTCATTCAGCCCCGCCCCGGCACGCCAATGAAGGGGTTACGCATCCAGGACGGCGTTCAAATGCAGACAGGCGCACTGCCTCCAGTGAGTCGGCGGCGACACACCTCGGCCAGATCCATGCGTCATTTGGGCGGATGCAATGGATTCCCGCAGAATGGAGTCCGAGCGCCGCCGTCGAGCGGACTCCTCCCAGGACCAGCAGAGCACAAGGTGGATGGTCATCACCTCCTCGGGGCCGCATGGAACGAGCTCCGGGTCAATGGATCGGTAGGTGTACGACTCGAATCCGCTACCCGTCATGCCGGAGAAGGCAGGAGATCTCCGGACAAGAGCTTGGCGAACAGGAGTGGACTAAAGAGGAGTGGAGTGGAGTGGAATGCGGGTAAAGTTTCGCCAGGAGTGCGGATAAGGCCCAATTTATGTGAGGTCGGATGGGCCACAGTGGACCGAATCCAACATGATGAGTGCATCCGGACATCCTATATCCGCCCCACATATGTGTTACATATCGGGAGTGTTTGTCAGTCCGGGCATTTGAGCCGGATTTGGGATGCCCGGTTGGATGGTAATTTTCCGTGCAGTCCGCTTGGGAGTTTGGCACCGGTATGGGAGGCCCGGTCGGACTTCCCACCTGTTGTAATTGGTGCTGTAGCCGCTGATTGTGCAGCTACTAGCTAATTGAAATGCATGATGTCCACATAAGAAAAAGGACAAAATAACTTGCACAATTCCCTTTTTTTAGTGTTTATTTATATTTATGACCTCGGATAAAGGACAAAATACCCGCACAATGTCCCCTTTTTAGTGTTTATGTAAATATCACGCTAATCAGCTGCAATTTTGTAACTTGGGAAACAAGAATTGGATTGTCATGAGGCACCAAGCGAAGTCTAGAGCTGAATTGTGTCTTTGTGTCAGTCGTGAAGACAGTAACGATAGCACAGCCCATGCACGGCTTCGACCGGTGCTTTCGTCTTTTACGTTCTCCTCCCCCTGGTCACCGCTTCACTTGCAAGATGAATGCACATGAAAATCACAAACGAAACATGATCATACTTTTCCAAATGGCCAATCATTGGTAGAATCCAGATCCGTAGAGAAATCTTGCCACCGACTCTGAACGAAATTCCAGAGTAAAACCATTGCAGAAGTAAATAGAGTAGGACGACATGCAAACTGTGAACATGTAAAACTGACATCGGAACACACGAATAAAAGGCTGCAGTGAAATATTGCCATCAAGAGTATGCTGGCATCGTGAGCGATATACTTGCATTACACAAGTCTTGCAGGCTGCCGTCAAAATCTCCCCAGTCGCCTAGCCTCCTTTGCATTTGGCGCCTGGATAACTAATGTCAGGTCAATTACCATATCAACCTAAGCCAACTCAACATCACATGAATTAAGCTCGAAACCTCAAATGCTGCTGCTGTTTTCAGTGACACCCTCCTATCTAAAAAGGGTTCCCTTCGGTACTTGAACAGGCTGATCATTCTTTACGCTTCTGCAGGGAGAACGTGCTGCCATGGCCTGTTTGCGTGCTGGGTGGCATCGCGCTGGTCACAGAAGGCAGGCCGAACGTATCGCCCTCTTCTTGGGGTCCTGCTTCCTCAACTTCTTCTGCCTGTTGGTTCCCTCCTTTCGGGCTGCTGGACTGGCTTATGTGCTTGTATATCTGGAGAGACTGGGCTATCATAGATGATGGGTTGCCAGCGTCGCTTGGAAGAAGCATTGTCGTGGTCTACATTTCATAATGAAACATCAGTACTTTGCCAAACACCATAAGGATTCATGAATCAGGGAAATGAAACTTAAAATATCTCACGTTCTTGGCCAGAGCAGCAAATGCTGTGATGTACTGTTCAGCAATTCTCAGTTTTGCAGCCTGACAGGAGAGAATGAACACAACATGAGCAGCAAAACCTTACTGTTTTGATAGACAACTTCTCCATAAGCAATTGAAATGCCAATTAAATGCGATATTAAAAATGGGAGTTGGCAAATCGTGATACCTCAGCACTGCCTTCAGCTCTCATGGACTCTGAGACCATTCTAATCCCTTCGGCGGTAGCTTGTGACTTGGAGAGAATCGCTTCAGCCTCACCTGATGTTTATTACCAAAAATAAATGAGCCCAAATGGCATACAAACTCCCCTTCAGAAAAAAAAATACAAAACAAAATGTTTCAACCTAACCAAAACAATCCACACTAGCAGCCCAATCTTCAAATGAGCAAGATGATGGAAAAGATAAATAGAATAAAGTGGATGCATGATGTGAGCACAATTATGACAAAACTTTATCAGGTGCATGCGGACCATATCTGAAGAAGAGGTTAGCACGACAAATGGGGAGATGGGCAAGTTTGAAAGCAAGGAGGGTGATGGCAGAACAAATAGCACAAACAGAACCAATGCATGCTACACAAATCAAAAGATCACGTTGTCATTGCAGCATAGAAATGATAAGGTTTGAATTGAACATACCCTTTGCGCGGTTTGCCTGATCCAACATAGCCCCTGTTAAGAATAAATGGTAAGTGTCAAACATAAAGACCCAGCTTTTAGTAAAATTTCATATAGGTCATACTACTATATGATCATGTTACCTGAGCCGCTAGTCCTCCTTGGGATCAGAGCAGTTGGTTGTATAAACTAAGGTATTCAGAATTCTAACACTATTATTGTATGAGCGCTGCTATGCACACAACGCTGTGCGGACGATTGTGCACGACAGCGCATATCAGTTCATCCATGCATACCATCAAAGTGCAGTAGACGGCTGGATTGCCTATCGTGCCACGCTGTCGTGCAGGCATGCATTGTCCGCACAGCAATTTTTTTATTGCATAGTGCTCGCATGACCTGTCCCTACTTCATAAATGTTGGGGCCCTCATCGGTCCTATACGGTCATGGCGTCAGCAGACTTTCCTGGACTGGGTGCGAGGCCATATGATCTGCTGGAGTCGTACCAACGAAGCCAACGGCCCAATTTATTGGCTGCTGCCAATTGTCCACATCAGTTTCTTTATTCTACTCTTACAATCAGCCTGCGCCCGAAACAAGAATTCAGGATCCTTATTGGGTCCGTTCGAATTTTCTGTCATACTTTGACTATCTATTTGACTAAAAATATGAGATGTATATTATAAAATCTATACTATTAGATATTTGTTCGAAAGAGCTTTTCTATGGTATAATTATTGTGACATATTAGTTCATATTTTATTAGTTAAATTTTATGATCAAAATGTAAGGGGCCCAATAAACCCCGACACAGGAAGTAGCTCATCGAAAACCTCAAATGGTCTTCTTGACATCATCGTCAGCTTTGAATCTACTTATTTGCCCACAGAGATTCCATAGAGACCGTTTCGTGAGTGGCACTTTCTCCACTGCTCCGAAGAACTCTCCAATAATGTTGTACACCTTACTAATGTTGATGTTATTCTTCCTCGAATTCCTAATTAGGTCCCTTGTGTACACATCAATGTGCTTGTGAGATGGCCAATGCATCATCTCCCTGCATATTGGTGTCAGGATGTGATTGTGCTTCACTCTGTGCTCCGTTATGTACCATCCATTGTCCACCGTGCGTAGCAGCCTAATCATCGCTGGGCATTCACACCGGCGGGACCTTGTGTTCTCACGCAATGGTTTCCCCTGTTTCTTTAACCAAGATCCTGATTAGTTACACCCCTATTTTCAGAAATGGGCACAAATATGCACAAATAGGGACTTGCCAAGTACTCGCAAACAAGATCCTAATTGTATCGGTGTGGAGAGGCCTCGGAGACATAGCGATAGTATCACTAACTAAGCTTTTCAACCTCATTTTTCGGGCAAACAAGATGCCGGGAGAATTGAGGCGGAGTATATTAGTAGCAATCTTCAAGAAAAAGGGGGACATTCAAAGTTGTACTATTTATCGTGGAATTAAGCTGATGACCAGAAAATGAAGCTATGGGAGAGTCATTGAGCGCCGCTTAAGAGGAATGACAAGCGTGACCAAAAATCTGTTTAATTTCATGCCTGAGAGGTCGACCATGGAAGCCATTTTCTTGGTATGACAACTTATGGAGATACAGGAAGCGAAAGGACCTGCATATGGTGTTCATTGACTTGGAAGGCCTACGATAAGATACCGGAAATGTCATGTGGTGGGCCTTGGAGAAACAAAGTACTCCCTCTATAAACTAGTATAAGACCGTTTATATTAGCCTACAGAGGGAGTACATTACACTCATCAAGGACATGTACAATAATGTTGTGACAAGCGTTCGAACAAGTGATGGCCAAACTGATAACTTTCCGATAAAATAGGACTGCACCAAGGGTCAGCTTTGAGCCCTTATCTTTTTGCCTTGGTGATGGATGAGGTCACAAGGGATATACAAGGAGATATCCCATGGTGTATGCTCTTTGCGGATGATGTGGTGCTAGTCGATGATGGTCGGACTGGGGTTAATAGAAAGTTAAGCTTTGGAGACAAACTTTGGAATCAAAAGGTTTAAAGCTTAGTAGAACTAAAACTGAGTACAAGAGGTGTGGTTTCAGTACTACTAGGCACAGGGAGGAGGTTAGCCTTGATGGGCAGGTGGTACCTCATAAGGACACCTTTCGATATTTGGGTCAATGTTGCAGAAGGATGGTAATATCGATGAAGATGTAAGCCATCGAATCAAAGCGGATGGATGAAGCGGCGCCTAGCTTCTGGCGTTCTCTGTGACAAGAGAGTGCCACAAAAGCTAAAAGGCAGGTTCTATAGGACGGCGATTCGACCCGCAATGTTGTATTGCATTGAGTGTTGGCCGACTAAAAGGCGACATGTTCAACAGTTGAGTGTAGCGGAAATGCGCATGTTGAGATGGATGTGTGGCCACACAAGAAAGGATCGGGTCTGGAATGATGATATACATGATATAGTTGGGGTAGAAGCGATTAAAGAGAAGCTTGTCCTACATCGTCTAAGATGGTTTGGGCATGAACAACGCAGACCTCCAGAAGCTCCAGTGCATAGCGAATGGTTAAAGTGTGCTAATAAGGTCAAGAGAGGTCAGGGTAGACCAAACTCAACATGGGAGGAATCTGTAAGGAGAGATCTGAAGGACTGGAATATCACCAAAGAACTAGCCATGGACAGGGGTGCGTTTATCATTCACGTGCCATAACCATGAGTTGGTTTCAAGATCTAATGGGTTTCAACTCTAGCCTACCCCAACTTGTTTGGGACTAAACTCTTCTCACACCAGATACCAAACCCATGTTCCCAGAAATATAGGTTATAGAAGTCACACGCCTCCGTGAGCGAGTCTAAGGTGGCACTCAACTCTGGTTTATTCACTTCGTTTCCAGGGTTGTCTACAAAGCCTTTGATGTTTTTTTTTCTAGAACCCTCATCCTGCTAGGTTATGGTGCTCTTTCAAGTGGGTTACTACCAACTCTAACCCTGTGGTAAACAAATGGAAGCTTATTTAGCGACCGACCACATCTCAACGACAAGTACCAACGACATGCTAATATGCTTATTCCTAGCAAATCCAAGTATGACATGTATACACGCCACTGTGCATCATTCACCACTTAATACATACTAAGCCAAGAAACTGATTGTTTGATCCCAAAAAAAGGCCACTGACTGTCTTTAAAATGCCCAGTGTCAGTTCAGCAATCTGTCAGTACCTTCAGAAATAATCTTTCCTACTTGGTTAACACACACCGTCTCACGGATTCAATCTACTTGTGAATATGAATGAAAAATTCATTTGCGACCCCCCATCATGCTCAGTGGCATACATAATACACACTGCGCCGTACCGATTTCCAACCTGTTCTATCTGCTCCTAAAACAGTCAGGGATTCCACACTAGCACTTACTCTCCCCCAAGTCAGAATTACGAACTGCGAATTTGTTACATTCTGGTGGTTGTTTAGCTCTTAATCCAACCCGGTGCCTGGGGATCCGGCTTGATGGCAGATTCACCGGACTCGGCGGGCGCCCTGTTTTTGCTGTTAGCATCATCCGCTTCCAACTCGCCGCCTTGCAAATCCACCGCGAGGGACGACTCCGGAACGCCTCCCACAAGCCTGCTACCCACTTCGCTTCTTGCATTCAGATCCGACCCCGACTGCTGCACTCCGTTGGGGAAGATTGGCAGACTGCAACGGCGAATGGCGCAGATCAGCTCACACAAGTGGGGGCGACAAATTCACAAGATCATATAGCTATACGCTTACTGGCACCGGATCCACATGAAAATCACAGCAGCGGCGCCATCCATTGTTGTAGGTGCGGCGAGCCCTTCCATCCTCTCCCCCTCTGCAGCACCTGTAGTCTTCCTCGGAAAGGTGGAATTCTGTATGCAGTGCGTCCAAAAAAAAAAATCTGTACCATCGTACAGCTACAAGTCAACCTCTGTACCCCGGTCCACCTGCCAGCCTCCCGTCTAAGTTGTGGGTCCTGCCCCACGTGCGCTACGAAACGTACGGAGCGCCCTCTACGTCACGAAGAACTCGTACCTATACGACTACAACGCGTACAGTTAATGCATGAATATCTGCCACTCGCGCAAATCTCATGTAATGAAGGCGGCAGCGGTCCATCGAGCAACTCGTTCGGTCAGGATAATGGGACTATATGCCGATATGAACCATATTGCCGCGTCCCAACTTTTATTATTATTTTCAAGCAACCCAACTTAAAATATCACAATCCATCACTGCTACTAAAATAGGTTAACATAGACATCACTAACACTAAAGCACTTGGGATGAATTAATGTGGTTAAGCTACAATAAAGGCGGATTCCATCTCATATGTATCCCCTTTTCAGATGAATTATTAGAGAAAACACCAATTTGAACAAAGATAAAAGATCATGTGCTACTCACCTTCTGACTGGAGAATTTGAGCACGCTTTCTCCTTTCTGCCTCTGCTTGCATCTCCATAGCATTCTTCACGCCCGGTGGAGGAGAAATGTCCCCTGCAAAGTCGGTTTAGAAATATCAGAAATTTAACAGATATAAAAATCTAATAGGTCAAAAACAGGAAAAGGTACTGATCTCAGACGAAAGTAATATGCAGAATCGGTTTAGAAACACCAGAAATTAAACAGATATAACTGTAATATGTCAAAAACAGAAAAACATACTGATCTCGTAACGAAGACACTTCAAGCCCCAGTCTGTCGAAGCCTCATTTATGGACCTCTGTCAAAAAAGAATTTCAGAAGGTACCACGTATAACTGTGCTGAAGTATGATAAGGAGATGGAAATAGTGAATCCAATTACATTAGAAGAAAAAGAGCACATGACTTTGTAAGATTAAGTTGCTTCTTGGTTAAGTTGGCTAGTTAAAAGGGGCATGATTTTAAGATACAACTACTTCATGACAGACATTTAGTGACAGTGATCCACATAAAAAGGCAATCAATTTTCAAAGGAATTGTACAATTATTCTTCAGAGAAGAGCTTTATATACAGAACTGGTAAATACAAACTAGGATGTTGATGCTGAAAACTCAGATGCAATAAAGTTATTTTACCTTTCAGGCTTTCTAAAGTAAAGACCCTACTGTTTTTGCAACTGCTCTTTATATTCCATGTTTATATTTGTAAGTTAATTCCTCGCTCTTGCAAAAATTATTTAATACATAAACCAACATTTATTTTGCCATCAGAGCAATGTAAACAACCACACTTAACAAAGTCTAGCTATTCTGAATAGATGAGATGAGAACAAGGATTTGTTGGTATATAGATGATGTACAGACCATAGTATTACAGTTAATATAAGAACACTGCCCATTACTTTAATTACTTATAATAACTTGTAGGTGCTGTTCTCTGCAACAGTTGCCTTGATATAGAAAGAAAAACAAATAGCTCAGATGCGAACAAAATGTCATACCACGATCTTCTCATTCAATGTGTCTCTCTCTTCAAAAGTCTTGTCCAAGGTTATCTTTCCAAGCTCACTTCTCATAGTTGTCTGCGCAAGTTGAATGACTGCAAAAATGGGATTCTCCACGCCATATGAAGCACGGTAGGGATCAACAATCTGCGAAGTTCAAAAACATAAAGATAAGAATTAATACTAAGGACTTGTCAATTGCCAGCAACAGTCTCTGATTTCCAGAACCTGACAGTAGAAATGCAAATCCTCACACACTTCACAAAGTAAATAATCATAACACAAATACTTGCTATATATCTTAAGTTCTTAACAAGAGAATGGAGAAATGTTCCTTTTTTTAGTTAACTTGCAGATACATAAATTAGACTAGTAAAAATGACAAGAATGCTCAATATGAACCTGTACAGTGGAAAGAACATAAACAGACATAACTAATTAATCAACTGTGACGAAGTTATCTGGAAGTGTCAGATATCCTCAACACAGATAAAGCAAGCTTGCTAACTTTTACGATCAAACAGAACATATACATACCCAGGAAATACAAATCTAACTACCAATTACGCCATTCATCACAGTAGCCATCCAACCTGAACCATTTCAACAGCATTGAATCAAAAAAAAAACTAAGTGTGGTCCCATGAAGCCTGTGAATATTACATGACAAGGAAATGAACAGTACATGTACAAATGCAACTCATTGCAATGGAGCTTTACCATCTATATCCCCAAACAATCTAAACAGGATATACCCCAAACCTGTGAAATGCTCAACAATGGACCTATAAATTACCAAGAGAGCACCTAAGTCGATTATTATTACAAATGTATGCACCCTCTGCCAATGAAATTTGAACAGCAGCATATCCACACACTTGCTTTTACAGTCAATTGTTACTGCTGTGGCCCTAGGTCAGACCCTAACACTTTTGTGCACCACAAGTCCAGAGCCTTGTTCATTATGAACCCTCATCACCTACCAGATGCACATAAGCCAGATTAACATGGACAGCAGACAAGGTACGGAAGAATGATACAAGTGCCAACATACGAGTCGAAACTAGAAGCGGTATGGAACAACATTGGTTGATATCATGTAACTGACAGGGGATTATATGATGAGGCCATGCATCATCTTAACTTTGCTAATGCTACAGTCATTGAAAGTGAGCCCATGCATTGATCACGTTAAACATAGGCCATGGCATCTACAGCTCAATGCAATCAGGAGGAGCATGCTATACCCATCCTCAAGTCCTACAGAAGTAGATCAACCTGCACCAACTGGAGACCCGGTGCCACAATAAACCCCAATATCCCCACAGAACTAGAGCAACCTGCACCAACTGGACACGCAATACCACAATAAACCCCAATATCCCATGCTGATAAATACGGAAAATGAATACTAACTATGGGATATCTTTTCTGTCCTAATACAAGGCAAGCTGACTCTGTGAATGTTTCACAGGTGGATAACTAAGGTGAACAGAAATCTTGAGTTTGCTCAGGAAGTGGCCACAAGAGGAGTAACTTACAAATATAAGCATCACACACGAAATCTGTTTTAACAACCAGATGAATTGTCCTAAACTCCAAATCAAGTATTATCTACCCGACACCAACAGCAGCAATACAGCATGAACTTGAGGCTATAAAAATCGATCATTGAGGCGCATTTCTAAGGCCAGATGATCTGTCCTAATTCAATGTGATGGTGGCTCATGACAACATATAACACGAAACTTCTACCGAAACACGCCGCATTCATCCACCATCTCCCCTAGACAACCGGAAAAGCACCAGACCCCTAGAAGTAACAGCAGAAATGCAGCCTCGCTAGTGAGGACCAAAAGGCAAGGCGAGAACGAGGTATACCTTGACGTAGAGGACGCCGTCGATCTGGATGACCACGTTATCCTTGGTGATAGCGGACTGGTCGGGGATGGGGATGGCTTCCTCCTTGAGAGAGTGCACGTAGGCGATGCGGTCGACGAGGGGGACGAGTCCGTGGATCCCGGAGTCGAGCGTCTTGAGGTACTTGCCGAAGCGCTCAATCACGAAGGCCTTCTTCTCCGGCACGATGCTCACGCCCCAGTTCACCGGCGTGCTCAGCGCGTCGAACCTGATACCACCACACGGCGAAACGTCAGACCGCTAGAAGATTCCGGAACGCGGAAGGAAGTGCTAGGGATTTAAGCGTTACCGTGAAACCTCGTCACGGGCGTAGTAGCGGGACATGGAGCGGGCGCCGCCGAGCTGGCGGGGAAGGAGGAGGAGCTGCCGCGCGGGGGCGGCGGATCGGCGGAGGAGAGTCGCCATCGTGAGAAATCGGAAGGGAAGAAAGTGCTGGGCTTTTCGGGCGACTCGGGTAGACGGAAGGAAATGCGAGGTTTTCCTCCCGTGATTTAGGCGAGTCGATACTCTTCTCTGCTCTCTTTTTCTTATTTATTTATTTATTTTCTTTTCCATCACAAAAATAATACCATTAGAAACTTCAAATATTATTCTTTCAGGCTAATCTATATATATATATATATATATATATATATATATATATATATATATATATATACATACTAGTAAATGTGCCCTGACGTTGCACCGGAAGAAAAAGTTTACCATGCCATCCATCACGTCATAAGCTAGCGGGTCGAGCAAAGTGGGACTTTTAAAAAGGGAAGTGCAAGACATATATGATTAACCTAAGGTAGTGAGACATGTAATCAATGGACCCCGTGTCATGTGAAGATGTATCGTACGAAGGCAACCACATTTCATCATATAAAAACAATAAATCCACGCGCCTCGTTGGTAAAGCCGGGAGCCAACGAGAAAAATAGAGGGGGCCAAGGTGCCGCCGGCCTGCTCAACGCGAGCCGCCGCCCTACTGCACATGTGCAGATTCAGTGCCAATCAATGTCATCCGCACGACCGTACATTGTCACTCTTATGTGCACCGTTCCAAAGAAAGAGATGAAGAGAGAGAGGAAAGGCGAAAGTGCCTTTCTGCTCCCGAGCTCATTTGAGCTCGGTGAACAGTAAAATAAAAATAAAAAAATCAAAAAATTCCAAAAAAATTCTCAGAGAAACATTGACAAAAGTTCTAAATGCTTGCAAAAATTCATCCTGAAATCACATTCCTGTAAGGCGTGGCAAAAGAAATAAATTCAGCCTCCAAAATGCTTTTGAAAGTAGCATTTTCAGAGTACCGATTTTTTTTTTGCCACGCCTTCTAGAAATGTGATTTCATGACGAATTTTTGCAAGCACTTAAAACTTTTGTCAATGTTTCTATAAAAAAAAATTGGAATTTTTTTGAAATTTTTTCGATTTTTTTTCAGTTTTACTGCTCGGGTGCAGAAACTCCACGTCCGGAAAGGCTACAACCCCCCTCAAAAGCATATAAAAGAGCATTATGAACCTTTGGCAAAACGTACATATACCTATACGCTCCTACATCCATCCTCGTGAGAATTTCCTATTTGCTTGCATCGGTGGTGTTCTATATCTTTGAGTTGTGTCTGCATCTTGCACCTTGCTAACAACCTCATTGTTGGCGCCACTCATCGCCATGGAACCACACGTGCCGTCATGCGAGCACAACTGACAGCCAAGCACACGCGCTGTCTTTGATCAAGCCTCCATTGCCCCCCACATCAGTTGCGTAACGCTCACAAATCGCCGACGCCCTACTACACACTACAGGCACTGATGCCCTTGTCCAGCCATCTTTGAGTCGTGCTTGTTGTTGTGTGCCATTCCCATCGCGTTTGTTGTCATGTGCCTTCCGCCGCCTTCCGTTACCACTCGTTGCCCTTGTAATCGAAGGGGCGCACACACGTGATTAATTGGTTAGTTTTTATTTGGCAATCATGCCCTCGTAATCGAAGAGGTAAGTTTTAATCTTCACCCTTTGATTTAATAAAAAGGATGTATTGATTTGGAAGTGCTGTTGATTTTACAACTTTATACTCCCTTTGTTTCTAAATATAAGTCTTTTCAAAGATTTCAATGCTAACCATATAAGGAGCAAAATGAGTAAATCTACACTAAAATATGTCTATATGCATCTGTACGTAGTCTTCGTTGAAATCTGTAAAAAAAGACTTGTATTTAGGAACGGAGGGACTGTCATATACTCATCCTATCCCATAAACTATACACTTTCTTTCCCGAAGAAGCTATACACGTTCTTCCCGTAAAAAATAAATTACACGTTCAAAGCTAGTCTAAAAAGCAGCTCGATTGATTTTGTAGCCAATTTTGCCCAGTTGCCGATGGTGTATGTATTTTTTTAGAATGCTCTAGATCGAAGCGGTGGAATAGGGATCGCTAGGCTCGTCGGGCAGCCTTATCTTTTGAGGACGCAACCCCACTCGTTTCTGTCCCAGTTTTTTCCCCTTCGCAGATTTTCCCCTTGTTCGGACTCCAGCATCCGGCCTCCTCTGCCTCCTCCAACCGCACCTAGAGAGGAGCTCCTCTGTGCCACAAGCCAGCCCAGCTGCCGCCGCCCCTCTCCTCCTCTCTCAGCTTTTCCCTTATCTTTCTTCACTCTCTATAATCTTTGTTTTGTCCAGGAAGAGAGTCGCGAAGGAACAACCCGCGGCACTACGGCCACCTTGGTCCTTGGAGGAGCTCGCCCCGCCGACGGGCCGGCCACCTCTCTGTCGGCCTCGTGCTCCTCCGTGTCGATCCGAACAATCCCGCACCCCCGTGGCCTTGGAGCTCTGCCCGCCTCCGACCGGCCGCCCCTCCGTCAGCCTCGGGCTCCTCCGCCTCGATTTGTCTGCCCCGTTGCTGGATCCACGCTGGAGTAGCCGGATTCGCCGCCCCGCCGCCTTGGAGCTCTGCCCGCCTCCGACCGGCCGCCTCTCCATCGGCCTCAGGCTCCTCCGCCTCGATATGTCCGCCCTGTCGCCGGATCCACGCCGGAGCAGCCAGATTTGCCGCCCCTTGTCTGTGCTGCTGTCGAGAGGAGGAGGTCGCTCGAGAGGAGCGCCCGTTTGTCTGGGACGTGGGCCACGCAGCTGGCTCCACTCCTGCCGCAGGTCTTCAAGCAACCTCGGTTCTCTCTCTGTCAACTCTCTCGTCCTCCATGATGTAGACAACCCAAATCCGTGCCGGGCACTCCATTGTTTGATTTGGAAAGTACGTTGCAGATTGAGAAGGTGTTTGGTATAGCTGCGGCGCTCCGGTGGCCGGCCGGCGCGGGGAGGCTTGAGCGCGAGCCCGCGCGTGGAGGCGCTGTGTGCGGTCAGGCGGCGGACGCCGGCAGATGCAGGGTGTTTTTTGTGAAAACGGTTTCATCAGATTCACTTAAACAGGGATTGCGGGTTGAATTCTCCGAAACAGAGGGGCTTTTGTGTAACAATGCCAATGACGTACGACAGAAACCCAATTCTCTTTATTATTATACTAGTACAATGCCCGTGCGTTGCCACGAGCCTTTTAAATTTTGTGTGGTGACATTTATAGAGATAATACATGTCAAATTTCGCATGTATAAAATAACAAATTTTCTAATTTTGAGTCGTCTATTTTTAAATTCGCTTCAGGCTATTTTTTGTGACCATCGGATCTGCACAAATCGTAGCGCTATTTGGTTTAGAGAAAAATCTAAAGCAAAACCTTTAACTCGTAGAGCCAGTTTGAATTAAATTTTAAATTTTCAATCCCTAAAATTAGCACTCCGTTA
>CM038682.1:473931661-474183743 GCA_021605205.1 Aegilops longissima
CGATCCCGGTCAATCCCGACCTTCTCCCGATCTAGACCAGTTTTGGGGTGCTGAGAAACAGATAATCCCTAGTGGGATCATAACTTCTCTCAGTGACTAAGCTAGTCCACTTGTCACACACATTTCTCCCCACATGAAGAGCACAAACATGTATGGCATGCATATCCACAATGTCAAGCATGCTAATCTCTTCCTCCACCATGCAAATGGAGAGGCAACCACTGCTAAGTAACATAATTATTATCTGCGACAAGTTAACAGTGTTGCCCGTGTATTCTTGGGTTTGCATGGTCATGCGCTAGAGAGTGAGGAAGAACATGTAGATGACACGTGAGCATCTCGTTCGGGATTGACCTTTTTCCCGGCGTGACAAACAGGTCTATAGACAGATTCACCAGGATTGACAAGTACAGGGTGCTAATTTCAAGGATTGAGGATTCAGGGTTCGTTTCAGATCGGCTCTATGAAGTCAAGGATTTTTTTTCGGAGTTTTCTCTTTCGCTCGCTCCATCTGTCCCCCTGTGTGGCGCGTGTCAAGTCTCGATTGTTTTTCTTTTCGGGCTAAGAGCATCTCTAGCAGATCGCGTATATTCAACCATTCCGGATTCTTTTTTGCGGGATCCTGCATATTTTGGGACCGTTTCCGCTATATCTATGGGAATGGGGGCCATTTTTACTGGACCTGAAAAATAAGAAACAGTTGGCAGGAGGGAACTTTCAGTTCGCGCCACGGTCTTCCCCGAGCGCGACCTCGCCTCAAAGCCTCAACGCCAGCGACCACCGCACCCTAGTTGCAACTCTGCGAGCTAGCTGCTGCCGCCGCCGCTAGCTAGCTAGGTGCTGCCGCCGCCGCCGCTAGCTAGCTAGGTGCTGCTGCAGCAGCCCGCGCTAGCTAGCTGTTGTTGCCGCCGCCACAAGATCGATACATATGAATTTTTTCTTGTTGTGAGCTCCAGCAATGGCTCTCTATCCATCCCGACGAGATCCTCGCGGTGGAAGTGGCCAAGGTGTACCCAATTGTAATTTAGCGGGCGTTTTAAGGGCGGTTGTGTAATTTTGCCGGGACCATGAAATATTTTTACAAGATCTGTTCTGCCGGAACAAAAGTACCGTAAAAATGCGCAAGAAAGCGTTTTGCAATGTCCTGTAAACTAATTTTTGCGGGATGCGGTATACCGAATCTGCTAGAGATGCTCTATGGAGTGGGGCAGGAGGTCGGTTTGTATTGCTCCGCAGCCGGATCCAGTTTTTTAGGAACGATCCATTTTCACCCACACAATTTTTTGAACTGTTTTTCGAAAAAGATAACAACTGAATTTCAGGTTTTAACGACCTTGTCCCGAAGGCATCTGTTACCGTTGGACCGTAAGCACCAATCCTGACGCACAAGGATTGCCACGTCATCAACAGGAGTCATTCGTTCTAGAGACCGACCGAATCCAATGACACGATCACTTCCTCTATCCCTCACCCATCGAAGCGGTCACACATTTCCCACTCTCCCTCACTTTCTCTCTCCCGGCGATCCCCAATTTAGCTCGATTCCAACTAATACTCCGGCGAGCTGCAGCGGCCAGATAATGGATCGCGACCAGATCCGGGGAGCGATTGGAGGGGTACCCGGTGGCGACGCTGTGGTGAGGGCGGGTGTTGAAGAACGCGGCGGGACCATGGCGCTGAATCTTGATGAGCTCCGGTCTTTGGTGGAACCTCTCCCTCTCTCGGTGATTCGGTGGAGCCCTCACCAAGATCGTCGCGAGGCGAAGCGAGGTGGGAGCACAAGGTAGAGCTGCCCGGCGCATAGCGTCCATCTTCTTTGAGTGGCCATGACCTCCATGTCCTGTCGGACAGAGTGGGCGAGCAGCGGTTCACCTAGGCGTGTTTGGTTCCTTGCATAGCCTCAGGCTGCATCGTATCCATCATCCTGGTTGAGTCTAGCCTGGCTAAGACAATGCAAAAATGAGTTAAGATGTATGTTTGGTTGTGTGCATGGTGTGGGGCAGGCTAATGTGAGATGTTGTTTGGCAGGTTGTATGAGAAATCCACAGCTACTTCCCCAAAGCACGACATCGACGGAATTCTGTCAGGCCAAACCAGCACCAAGGCATCTCCCATGCCGGGCACACGCATCTGATGCATTTTCACCATCTGGGCACCGGCGGCCGGGGTCGCAACGGAGGACGGAGCACGGACCGATGGCGGGGTTGAGGCGGACGGGGGAGCTCGAACCGGCGGCGCTCTTGATGGCGGTGCTCTTGAGGGCGGCGGCGGCGCTCTTGAGGGCAGCGGCGGCGCTCTTGAGTTCGGCGACGGCGCTCTTGACGGCAGCGGCGGTGCAAGAGGGAGCTCTCGGCGGAGGCGGTGGCGATTGGTTGGTGAGCTCGATCTAATCTGATGCGTGACAGAGGAGAGGAAAGAGAGATTGGGGAGGCTGTGATGGCAGTTCGGATGTATATCTGGAAGATATCAAGACCAAACTTATGTAACGTTTCGTTTTAAGTGAGGCGTGGAGTGCGGCCTTGGCTGCATCGGGGAAAGGCCCGATTCCTGTGTTCCTCTTAGCCGGGCTGAGAGGGGTCTTTTTGCATGAGGCGGGCTAGGCCGAGGATGCCATACAGGAAACCAAACGGACTGGATTTTGCATGCCTCATGCGGGCCAGGTGCGAGCCAGTGAACCAAACACGCCCCTACTGCTTCATTTGCTCGCGCTGGCCCTCTTTACCCACTGTTGCTATCCAAATAACAATTGTGAGGGAATAAGGAGTGCAGCAGAGGTTCGCACGGGCACGCCATGCAGGAGGTGTCGCAGAGGTTCTGGGTGACCTGTTGGAGGGAGGTGTAGGGAGCGGACAATGCGTCGGGAGAGGTAGCAGTGAACAACGCACTGGAAGGAGGTGCATCAGCAGACGATGTGTGGGATGAGCAGCAGTAACGCCTCTTTCCTGCATGAGTTTTCACAGGTAACCTGATGCTTTCTTGATCTCTAAATTCAGTAAGGGATGTCGATTTAGTAAACCATTGGAAGGATACTGATGGCTTAGTTGCTATACGAAAAATTAGGATGCTATACATGACCGTATACAAGTTTATTTGGTACCATCTTTTTTACAATTTATTAACTAATTTGCCATGCTGAAAAATTGTATCATGTACAAACTGGCCATGCTAGTTTTTAGATAACTGAAGACAGACAACATTTGGATTAAAAATTGCCATGTATTTTACAGAACACGCAAACATTTGCGGACTTGATATATAACTGAATATTAGTGCAGTAAGTTCAGTTCTCATTTGGAACCGTCACAAAATTTTTGTTATCAGCGGTGTACCCGGCGCCACCCCATCCCCGTCTGCCACGGCGAGCGCCTCAAAGTGATCTTTGTCGTTGTCATAATGAACCAAAGTCTATATAAACAGTCAAAATTCTGTAACAAGAAATCAACATTCAGAGGCATGTTAACTAACATCTCATGGAGCATTTTGAAGCAGCGGAAATATCATGACAACCTGGTTAACATGATTCTTGACTTGTTGAAAATTCTACCTTTTTCAAGCGTGACCTCCTATATGAAGTATCTTATATAACATAGCAAGGTAGCCTATATGAAATACCAATTGAGACAAAAAAGAGAGAATACGGGCTTGTTTGGATAGCGCCTGCAACCGCCCTGCCAACGCTAGGCGTGCTAACTTTTTAGCAGAAGGTTTCGCCTCTGCCGAATCGCCCCGTGGTTTGTGGAAAAACTGAATATGTTAAACAAAAATTTGGCTACATCAGAATTTTGGGCAACCATCCAAATTTTTTTTGCAGGGTTATCGTTGACTTCCATCCAAACGGACCCTACTACTCAAGCTGACCGACCAAAAACTAACTAAAATATGAGATTTCAAAATCCACCCCATTCACTAAAAATGGAAAAGCAAAACATGGACTAAATCGGTGAATCCTATAACAGCTAGGTTAGAACTACTTGATTTAGCACAATGAATCTAGATAAAACAGTAAAATCACCGGCTTGCTAGTTCTCTCTTCCGCTTTCCTATAGATCTCATTGATTGTCCAAGTAGTATAGAGATCCTCACTCTACTTAGGCAGATGATGTTATGTTAGTATAAATGCATGTAGCTCACGTTGTAATCATCGTGAGTTGAAAAGGTACAAACAACAAATATGTTACACATGCCAGTGTGTGTGCGTGCTTTGCTAGCCACCTGTTAGCTAGCCACGCTGTACCAGATTCAATCCATCTCAAGTCAAGCCAGCTTTGCCATGTTTGCGTTTTGCCATTGGCCAGGCCGAATACTTGTTTCACGGGCACAAATACGTCAAAAGGAGGTTAGAGATTACGCACCATTGACAGTGTCCTTGACGGAGGCAAAGGGCATCAAGTCCGAGCTGTTACCTTCCACACGTCCTCGCCGCAGCCGCCTGCGATGAAAACGACCAGTCAAATTCTCATAGTTTACGCCTGCCACAGACCCAAATCGTGAAAGCTGGTGTGGTCGTGTGGAGGACGACAATGGCTACGGGATGAGGTGGGCGAGGTGGAGGCCGCGGAGCAAGCCAGCCTTTGAGTAGATCGTCTTGTTCCTGAAGGTGTCCTTCGTCTAAATTGAATTAGATCAAGCTGGGCAGGACCGAGATATCTTTAGGAAAGGCATATATATAAAAGAGATTAGTGGGAAGGAGAGGATTGCATCCCAGATATTCAGAAGAAACGCATGTTAATGAGAAGGACGGGCATGTGTCCTGATTTTTTACAGGAGAGATGTGCATTAAAGGAAAGATGGATTGCGATCTGATTTTATTGGATAGAAAACAAAAGGAAAACCTGGAAACGTGGAGGAGATCGTGTGAGGGCTGGCGACTTCTTTCGATCGATGGAGAGGGGAGGGAACGAGCGAACGAAACGACTTACGTACTGAGACATTAGGAGTAGAGACTTGATTGATTGATTCCTTTTGACTGATTGATTCATTTCTTCCTTTTGAACGTGATTGGATTACCATGATTTGTTACCAATTACCAAAGATGGAAACACGGTTTAAATAGGAAACCCCAGATGGGTGGGGAGATAGCATTCCAAAAAAGTCTGTGCGAGAGTGGGAATATCGGGAGGTCTGTATGAGGAGGTTGAATGAACGTAAGAGGGAGAGGAACCTTACGTTTCTTTTAGGTAGTAGAGATATAATATAATATAATATAATAATATATATATATATATATATATATATATATATATATATATATATATATATATATATATATACTATACTAATATAAAAAGATTCAAAGGGCAGATCCAATTAATCTCGCCATCAAATCATGTCAATCCAACGATCTAGACTGCTTCAATGTCGAGCGCTCAACGCGTTTAGCGTGCAATGAATTTCATGTCAAATATAGTGCTAATTATATAATAACACGTAAATAATATCTTACTTGGTATCCGCATGCACTTAATGTACCTCCAAATTAACGTGCATTACACGTACACATTAACTAGTTACTAAACAGTATTATAACGCAGCTAGCTAGGAGCGTTCACAGCGATCTAACGCTCTACAGCATACGATTAGCTCACTCCTAGATCCTCCCGTCATCCCACCGTGTCCCCTAAGCGTTTGCTACCGCTTCCACCCGGAGCATTCCGGCCGGCCCAAAATGTTAATGGGCTGCTATTCCAAGGACCGATCTGGGTGCCCACTTGTTCACTCCAAGCTAATGTTGCGATCTTGGATTGATCGGATCTCTCGTTCCTGCAAACAATCCTCCAGAAACCGACGATGTCGCCCCTCCCCGGTCTTCACTTCGATTGAAAGGCACCCGTCTGCAATCCTATCCTAAGCAGCGGCGCCAACCGGGATACACCTGCTCCGACGCCATAGGCGCACACGCCAATTTGCCCGACGGCAGAACGAGATGGCAGATGCTCTTCCGCAGACCTGGTCGCTCCTCGATCTGGTCTAGATTACGTTCAAGGCAAGAGCCCCCAAAGGAGGCCATGGAGATGTCGCCATTGTTTTAGAGTCCGCGCACTGCAGCATCTACCTGCTCCGCCTTCTACCGCCGCGTAAGCATCCTCTCCTTCCTCTTCCCTGTTGGATACTTTTTTTCTTTGGCTGCTCAGAATCGAATTGTAGACCATGTGGCAGCAACAGGAACATAATGGCTTTGGTTCTGATAAATTTTAAGCTATGTAGCACAACAGCCGCAGCTACTACGAGAGGACGCTCCGCCATGATCACTCTTTGTACCACTTTTTTCCCTTGCTATATAAGCTCCTCGAAGGTTGAGGTTATGGAGCCTTGTTTTCTTAACTTTTTGCTATGATTGGTTCAGGGCTTCAGGCCCTGCTTAGCATTGGAAATACACTTAACACCACGGGAATGGTCTGTTATGAGTGCTTTAACAAATCCTTCAGATAGTTAGCCTGGTTGTTGTGATCTTATTGTGGTGCCATTTATGTTTTCCCTGCAAAAAAAGGTGTCAGTTATGTTTGGTTTTCATATAAATCTCATTTTGCTATCATTCAAAAAAATCCGTTTTGTGCTCGTACTGCTCATGAAGCGGCAGGGATGGCCAATATTTTCATGCTAGACAGGTTATCCACAATGAGTGTTTATTCACTTGCCATTGCACGAGAAAGTGGAAAGGAAATCGGGATGCCTAGTCCCGAAATGAAAATAGTAATAATAATAAATTCCTTAAAAAGTGTTGGTATGGAAGACATATGTGGATATGGCTAGCCATGGATTGTGAAAGAATGGTGGAAAGGAAATAAACTTTATTTTCTATTTAGGAACCGCCTATAATGTGTTTAGCATGGAAGATATTGGAAATTCTCGGTCGTTTTTTGTCACACCTTGATTCTCATGCCACTACACTTAAGCTAACAATCATGATCAAATGTGGTTTGACAAAAACTTTTGAGTGTTTTGGACCTTGCCTTGATTGGTTTTTGTCTGTTGTTTGCAAGTGCTCTAAAAATAAAATAAATCCTCCAACTCTTATAATCCTTCTCCTTGATCCAAAAACCTTTCCCAATGATCATGCAATGTGTATAGGACATAAAAATAATTTCTTGCAAAAATAATTTGGCCAAAAAGTATTTTCAAAAATTAATTTTCCAAAAACCCCTGAATTGAGGTTTGCATTGCAAGTACTTGATTTGGGATATGAAAAATATTTCAAAGAGCATATTTGAAACCTATTAGATATAGGACTTCCATAAACCACAAAATTATAATTTTAAAGTTATTTTCCTATTTTATTTAAAAGCTTTTATTAAGGCCAGAAATGGTCTTTAATAGGAAAAAAATATTTTATTGTTTTAAAAATATTTGCCGAAAATCAGGGAAACTCAGTGGGCATATATTTCCCATATATAAGAGTTTCAACACATGGTCATGTTCAAAATATTTGACAAAACCTCCCAAAACCATTTCTGCCCATTTCAAGGATTTAAAATATTTCTACAGGAAATATTTTCATAAAAATACAAGGAAAATCCAGAAAGTCACAAATGCATAATGTGATCACCTTGCAAAGCTTCATGTCAATAAAGGTCATTTTGGTTCACCAAAATTCCCCAAAACCCTCTCTGACCAGAATCAAATTTGAACAACTTTGTACTACCAACTTTCTCTCCTTGACCCCAACTTTTGTGAGCATGTTCACATGACCAAATGAGGCTACTACACCAAGTGGTTCATCAAGGGGAAGTGATTTTCTCAACTAGACCTGCACAAGTTCATTTCTGCTAATTTCTAGGGTTTACAAAAGTTGCATTGTCAACTTTGCCCAAATAAGCTCCAAATTGGTGAAAGGCCCTAATTATATGTGCCATTTCACCCTGTTGAGTCTCATGCCAAATGGAGTTCATTTGCTTAACCAAACAAGCATCAAACACCTTCTGCCACTTTACCAAAATTCCATTTTGACCACTTCCACTAATCTTCATGACCCTATGTTTTTACCACAGCTGCCCCAGGTCACCTCCTACCTCCAGTAACCCTCCCCTGGCCATTGCTCAATGATTAAGGGGTGAAACACCCCCATTTACCTCCCTGGACAACATCTTCTCTCTCTCCCTCAACTTCCCTCCTCACTCCAGTGGCTCCCCAGGGCATCCAAGGCAATATCCCACTTCTTTACTCCCCCCTAGAGCTGCCAGACATCAGCGGCCGCGCCCACAAGGCATATAATATGCCATCGCATGCCAAATGCACGCTCAGTATGGCCTTCTGATGCGGCCGAACATCATAGCCGCTATCGCCCAACGTCTCCGGCGACCTCGGCTCTCCCCACGCGCCAGCGGGGACCACCTCGGCGTCGCAACACGGCACTCTGCCGTCCCCTCCTTCCTCTCTCTCCCTGCCCGTCCACAGCGTGGGCAGGCGCCGCCCAGCTCCGCCACTCTCTGCTCAAGCACGGGTCCCGCCCGAGCTCGCTCCGCTCCTCCTCTACCTCCCCAGCAGACGTGCACCATCCCCACGAGCGCTGCAGAGCCCTCCTCGCTCGCTCCCTTGGCCACCAGAGCCATCGCTGCGGCCGCCCGTGTGCCCCGTCCACGGTGCACCATCGGCCCGCCATAAAAGGCCACCCCGAGCCCTCTCGGCCTCCGTTCGCTCCCTCTCCCTCATGCATCATCTCGACCAGCTCACTCCTCTCCCCGCCCTCCATCCACCACCATGGCCGGGCCTTGCCGTCGGCCTCCGCCTAAGTCGCACCCACCATTCCTCCTCCTCCCTCTAGACCGCACTAGAGCACCTCCACCACCACCATGAGCCTCTCCCGTGCTTCTCCCTCTCCTTCCCATGGCCGTCTTTGTCGAGTTCCATCACCACCGCCCGGCCTCGCCCGCTGCGGCCGATGATGTGCTCGCGTTCGGCCACCCTATGATCGTGGAACACCTCGGAGGATGCGGCACGCTCTCTGAAACGCGCTGGTGTCTTTGGCGCCGCAGCAGTGGCGGTGCCGCCGGGAAGAGCGCCCGCGCCGCTCGGCCTCGCCTCCTCTGTTCCCGTCGCGCCCTTGAGAGGTTGAAAGCGACTGCAGCTGGGACCCGCACGTCAGCGACCCAGTGGGCGGGCCCTGCCCGTTTAAGTGGAGACGGTTTTCGCCGGATCCGCTTTCCCTGTGCGTAGGCGCACTTCCGGAAGCCGCTTTCGATGTCACCTCCTCTGCCCGTGCAGCCGAGCCGCTGGGCCGGCCCAGTGCGCTGCGGTGCTAAGCCGCGCCGAGGGCACAATTTAGTTGACGAAGTAGAGGAAATGCTCGGAGTTGGACCAGAAGACTTGAAGACTCTGATGAGCCAGGCAAGCAGCCCTTTGACCATGTCTATGAAACCCTTTTTTTGCATGTCATATAGCACCATATTGTTGTTGCAACGGAATCATGATGAGGTGGTAACCACTTTGATGGTTTTCCACCGTACTTCCTCGTTGATACTTGCATTGTGCATGACCCTACCTTCTTATGAGGGTTAAGCCGGTGGGAGTAGATAGGATGCTAAAGTAGTTGCTACGCAAAGTGGGCCAGGGTTATGCATGGAAAGAAACAAGTGTGGTGACATACTTGCAAACAACCCCAGAGGCCCCAGAGGGTGCCACTGATGCCCCTGGGAGATGATGATGAACTAGGTCAATACTTGGTGGAGAAGTAGTGTACCGAGGCTTGATAAAAGTGTTGTTTATAGAGACGGATTAGATTTAAGATTTGTCGACCGTCCCAACAAAACATGCGCAACCACTCTACCCTTATATGGTAAAGGGCATTATTGATTACCTAGGCCGATACTAGCTTGGAGCCCGCATTACTAGTGACGGGGAGAGTTGGTGCTCTCTCTCGGGGACGGGTCGTGCTAGGTAGGCGACCATGGCTGTCTTCACAGGCACCGGACACACCGTTGGTACCCGTGCTTGTGGTATGTGATGAATATGGGAGCGAGGCTCCACAATTTTAAGATGTGAAATGTTGGGCATGGGGGTTACTACCAATCGAGTGGACTCTATGTTAGTGTCATCTAGGGAAACATAGTGATTGGGTGCTTATCCCGGGTACTTGAGGTACCGCAGGTCGTGGATGACACGGAAGTTCCCCGGATCTTGTGGGTAAAGTGTGCAACCTCTGCAGAGTGTAAAACTATTCGAATAGCCATGTCCACGGTCAAGGACAGTTGGGTGGTGCTGCTTAGACTATGTCCATATGTTTCTGACAAACAACACGGTTTGGTAAATCTATCGACGTGATTCGTGAGGAAGTCACGATGAGCTTGAGCATGAGTTGTTCATAACTCTCTCTCTCTCGATGATGATGTCTATAACCTCCTGATACTTGTTGCAGACGCATTCATATCCTTGACAAATTATGATCATATTTGCATGAGAAAAACCAGCTTTCCGCAAAAATGCCAAATTAGCAGTAGATCCTTACATAATTATTCTGTTATCACTCTTGGGTTGCTTGCGAGTACATTCAAAGTACTCATTGGCTTGCCGCTGGTTATTTTATTGGCCAGGCATGAAAGAACAGGTGTAAGATGAGGATTTCTTTGGTGACGAGCATGCGAGCTAGGGCGCTTCAGTCGAGAAAGCTTTGTAGGGTTAAGGCAGATGGCATGGGTCCAAGTTACGGACGAAGATTTCCGCTGCGATGATACACTCAAGACTTGACCATAATGGTCCTACTTGTGTAAAATGGTATGTATGGATGTAAGACTCTTGTTATTCAGCTTCTGTGTGTTCAGTGAGCATTGATCTCTGGGATCACTGTACACGTACATTCGGTGATCTCGACTTATGAGTCGGGGTCCCCACATCTTTGTTGACAGGAAAAACATGCCTCTCAAAATAATTTTATCTCTCTATTTTAAACCCTAAGCTCTGACACCTCTACAAATCTCTGCTTCCCTTTGTGAATTTGTTGGTGAACGTAGTAATTTCAAAAAAATTCATACGCACACGCAAGATCATGGTGATGCATAGCAACAAGAGGGGAGAGTGTCGTCCATGTATCCTCGTCGACCGTAAGCGGAAGCGTTATGAGAACGCGGTTGATGTAGTCGTACGTCTTCACGATCCGATCGATCCAAGTACCGAACGCACGGCACCTCCGAGTTCATCACACGTTCAGCTCGGTGACGTCCCACGAACTCATGATCTAGCAGAGCTTCGCGGGAGAGTTCCGTCAGCACGATGGCGTGATGACGGTGATGATGATGCTACCGACGCAGGGCTTCGCCTAAGCACCGCTACGATATAACCGAGGTGGATTATGATGGAGGGGGCACCGCACACGGCTAAAAGATCAATTGATCAACTTGTGTGTCTATGGGGTGCCCCCCTCCTTCGTATATAAAGGAGTGGAGGAGGGGAGGGGCCGGCCCTCCTAGGCGCGTCCCAAGGGGAGTCCTGTTCCCACCGGGAGTAGGACTCCAACCCTTCCAAAAGTAGGAGTAGGAGAGAGGGAAGGAGGAGAGGGGGAAGGAAAGGGGCCGCCCCCCTCCTTGTCCAATTCGGACTAGAGGGGGAGGGGGCGCGCGGCCTTCCCTGGCCGCCCCTCCTCTTCTCCACTAAGGCCCAATAGGCCCATTACACACCCCGGGGGGTTCCGGTAACCCCCCAGTACTCCGGTATTTGTTCGAACTTGCCCGGAACCCTTCCGAAGTCCAAACATAGTCATCCAATATATTGATCTTTATGTCTCGACCATTTCGAGACTCCTCGTCATGTCCATAACCATATCCGGGACTCCGAACTACCTTTGGTACATCAAAACACATAAACTCATATTACCGATCGTCATCGAACGTTAAGCATGCGGACCCTACGGGTTCGAGAACTATGTAGACATGACCGAGACTCATCTTCGGTCAATAACCAATAGCGGAACCTGGATGCTCATATTGGCTCCTACATATTCTACGAAGATCTTTATCGGTCAAACCGCATAATAACATACGTTGTTCCCTTTGTCATCGGTATGTTACTTGCCCGAGATTCGATCGTCGGTATCTCAATACCTAGTTCAATCTCATTACCGGCAAGTCTCTTTACTCGTTTCGTAATACATCATCTCGCAACTAACTTATTAGTTGCATTGCTTGCAAGGCTTATAGTGATATGCATTTCCGAGAGGGCCCAGAGATACCTCTTCGACAATCGGAGTGACAAATCCTAATCTCGATCTATGCCAACTCAACAAGTACCATCAGAGACACCTGTAGAGCACCTTTATAATCACTCAGTTACGTTGTGACGTTTGGTAGCACACAAAGTGTTCCTCCAGTATTCGGGAGTTGCATAATCTCATAGTCATAGGAACATGTATAAGTCATGAAGAAAGAAATAGCAATATACTAAACGATTGAATGCTAAGCTAACGGAATGGGCCAAAGTCAATCACATCATTCTCTAATGATGTGATCCCGTTAATCAAATGACAACTCATGTCTATGTCTAGGAAACTTAACCATCTTTGATTCAACAAGCTAGTCAAGTAGAGGCATACTAGTGACACTTAGTTTGTCTATATATTCACGCATGTACTAAGTTTCCGGTTAATACAATTCTAGAATGAATAATAAACATTTATCATGATATAAGGAAATATAAATAACAACTTTATTATTGCCTCTAGGGCATATTTCCTTCTGTCTCCCACTTGCACTAGAGTCAATAATCTAGATTACACAGTAATGATTCTAACACCCATGGAGTCTTGGTGCTGATCATGTTTTGCTCGTGAGAGGGGCTTAGTCAATGGGTCTGCAACATTTAGATCTGTATGTAACTTGCAAATATCTATGTCTCCCTCCTTGACTTGGTCGCGGATGGAATTGAAGCGTCTCTTGATGTGCTTGGTTCTCTTGTGAAATCTGGATTACTTTGCTAAGGCAATTGCACCAATATTGTCACAAAAGATTTTTATTGGACCAGATGCACTAGGTATGACACCTAGATCAGATATGAACTCCTTCATCCAGACTCCTTCATTTGCTGCTTCCGAATCAGCTATGTATTCCGCTTCACACGTAGATCCCGCCGCGACGCTTTACTTAGAACTAGACCAACTGACAGCTCCACCGTTCAATATAAATACATATCCGGTTTGTGACTTAGAGTCATCCGGATCAGTGTCAAAGCTTGCATCGACGTAACCATTTACGACGAGCTCTTTGTCACCTCCATAAGCGAGAAACATATCCTTAGTCCTTTTCGGTATTTCAGGATGTTCTTGACCATTGTCGATGATCCACTCTGGATTACTTTGGTACCTCCTGCTAAACTAATAGCAAGACACACATCAGGTCTAGTACACAACATTGCATACATGATAGGGCCTATGGCTGAAGCATAGGGAACATCTTTCATTTTCTCTCTATCTTCTGCAGTGGTCGGGCATTGAGTCTGACTCAACTTCACACCTTGTAACACAGGCAATAACCCTTTCTTTGCTTGATCCATTTTGAACTTCTTCAAAACTTTATCAAGGTATGTGCTTTGTGAAAGTCCAATTAGGCGTCTTGATCTATCTCTATAGTTCTTGATGCCCAATATATAAGCAACTTCACCGAGGTCTTTCATTGAAAAACTCTTATTCATGTATCCTTTTATGCTATCCAGAAATTCTATATCATTTCCAATCAACAATATTTCATCCACATATAATATTAGAAATGCTACAGAGCTCCCACTCACTTTCTTGTAAATACATGCTTCTCCAAAAGTCTGTATAAAACCATATGCTTTGATCACACTATCAAAACGTTTATTCCAACTCCGAGATGCTTGCACCAGTCCATAGATGGATCAATGGAGCTTGCACACTTTGTTAGCATCCTTTGGATCGATAAAACCTTCAGGTTGCATCATATACAACTCTTCTTCCAGAAATCCATTCAGGAATGTAGTCTGTACATCCATTTGCCAAATTTCATAATCATAAAATGCGGCAATTGCTAACATGATTTGGACGGACTTAAGCATCGCTACGGGTGAGAAAGTCTCATCGTAGTCAACTCCTTGAACTTGTCAAAAACCTTTTGCAACAAGTCGAGCTTTGTAGACAGTACCATTACCGTCAGTGTCAGTCTTCTTCTTGAAGATCCATTTATTCTCTATGGCTTGCCGATCATCGCGCAAGTCAATCCAAAGTCCACACTTTGTTCTCATACATGGATCCCATCTCAGATTTCATGGCCTCAAACCATTTTGCGGAATCTGGGCTCACCATTGCTTCCTCATAGTTTGTAGGTTCGTCATGGTCAAGTAACATGACCTCCAGAACAGGATTACTATACCACTCTGGTGCGGGTCTTACTCTGGTTGACCTACGAGGTTTAGTAATAACTTGATCTGTAGTTACATGATCATCATCATTAGCTTCCTCACTAATTGGTGTAGGAGTCACGGAACAGATTTACGTGATGAACTACTTTCAATAAGGGAGCAGGTACGATTACCTCATCAAGTTCTACTTTCCTCCCACTCACTTCTTTCGAGAGAAACTCCTTCTCTAGAAAGGATCCATTCTTAGCAACGAATGTCTTGCCTTCGGATCTGTGATAGAAGGTGTACCCAACAGTCTCCTTTGGGTATCCTATGAAGATACATTTCTCCGATTTGGGTTCGAGCTTATCAGGTTGAAGCTTTTTCACATAAGCATCGCAGCCCCAAACTTTAAGAAATGACAACTTTGGTTTCTTGCCAAACCACAGTTCATAAGGCGTCCTCTCAACGGATTTAGATGGTGCCCTATTTAACATGAATGTAGTTGTCTCTAAAGCATGACCCCAAAATGATGGCGGTAAATCAGTAAGAGACATCATAGATCGCACCATATCTAGTAAAGTACGATTATGACGTTCAGAGACACCATTACGCTGTGGTGTTCCGGGTGGCGTGAGTTGCGAAACTATTCCGCATTGTTTCAAATGAAGACCAAACTCGTAACTCAATTATTCTCCTCCACGATCAGATCGTAGAAACTTTATTTTCTTGTTACGATGATTTTCCATTTTACTCTAAAATTCTTTGAAATTTTCAAATGTTTCAGACTTATGTTTCATCAAGTAGATATACCCATATCTGCTTAAATCATCTGTGAAGGTGAGAAAATAACGATACCCGCCGCGAGCCTCAACATTCATTGGACCACATACATCAATATGTATGATTTCCAACAAATCATTGTTCGCTCCATTGTTCAGGAGAACGGCGTTTTAGTCATCTTGCCCATGAGGCATGGTTACTTAAGTACCAAGTGATTCATAATCAAGTGATTCCAAAAGTCCATCGAATGGAGTTTCTTCATGCGCTTTACACCAATATGACCTAAGCGGCGATTGCCACAAATAAGTTGCACTATCATTATCAACTCTGCATCTTTTGGCTTCAATATTATGAATATGTGTATCACTACTATCGAGATTCATCAAAATAGACCACTCTTCAAGGGTGCATGACCATAAAAGATATTACTCATATAAATAGAACAACCATTATTCTCAGATTTAAATGAATAACCGCCTCGCATCAAACAAGATCCAGATATAATGTTCATGCTCAACGCTGGTACCAAATAACAATTATTCAGGTCTAAAACTAATCCGAAGGTAGATGTAGAGGTAGCATGCCGACCGCGATCACATCGACTTTGGAACCATTTCCCAGCGCATCGTCACCTCGTCCTTAGCCAATCTTCGGCAATCCGTAGTCCTGTTTGAGTTGCAAATATTAGCAGAACCGGTATCAAATACCAGTGCTCTGCGAGCATTAGTAAGGTACACATCAATAACATGTATATCACATATACCTTTGTTCACCTTGCCATCCTTCTTATCCGCCAAATACTTGGGGCAGTTCCACTTCGATGACCAGTCCATTTGCGGTAGAAGCACTCGATCTCGAGGCTTAGGTCCATACTTGGGCTTCTTCACTTGAGCGACAACTTGCTTGCCGTTCTTCTTGAAGTTTCCTTCTTCCCTTTACCTTTTTCTTGAAACTGGTGGTCTTGTTGACCATCAACACTTGATGCTCCTTCTTGATTTCTACCTCCGCAGCCTTTAGCATCGCGAAGAGCTCAGGAATTGTCTTATTCATCCCTTTCATATTATAGTTCATCACGAAGCTCTTGTAGCTTGGTGGCGATGATTGAAGAATTACATCAATGACACTATCATCGGAAGATTAACTCCCGGTTGAATCAAGTGATTGTTATACCTAGACATTTTGAGTATATGCTCCTTGTGAACTATTCTCCTCCATCTTGCAGCTATAGAACTTATTGGAGACTTCATATCTCTCAATCCGGGCATTTGCTTGAAATATTAACTTCAACTCTTGGAACATCTCATATGCTCCATGACGTTCAAAACGTCGTTGAAGTCCCGGTTCTAAGCCGTAAAGCATGGCACACTGAACTATCAAGTAGTCATCAGCTTTGCTCTGCAAGACGTTCACAACATATGGCGTTGCTCCTGCACCGGGTTTGGCACCTAGCGGTGCTTCTAGGACGTAATTCTTCTGTACAGCAATGAGGATAATCCTCAAGTTACGGACCCAGTCCGTGTAATTGCTACCATCATCTTTCAACTTTGCTTTCTCAAGGAATGCATTAAAATTCAACGGAACAACAACACGGGCCATCTATCTACAACAACATAGACATGCAAAATACTATCAGCTACTAAGATCATGATAAATTAAAGTTCAATTAATCCAATTACTTAAGAACTCCCACTTAGTTAGACATCCCTCTAATCTTCTAAGTGATCACATGATCCATATCAACTAAACCATGTCCGATCATCACGTGAGATGGAGTAGTTTTCAATGGTGAACATCACTATGTTGATCATATCTACTATATGATTCACGCTCGACCTTTCGGTCTTAGTGTTCCGAGGCCATATCTGCATATGCTAGGCTCGTCAAGTTTAACCCGAGTATTTTGTGTGTGCAAAACTGGCTTGCACCCGTTGTATGTGAACGTAGAGCTTATCACACCCGATCATCACGTGGTGTCTCGGCACGACGAACTTTCATAGCAGTGCATACTCGGGAGAACACTTATACCTTGAAATTTAGTGAGAGATCATCTTATAATGCTACCGTCGGACTAAGAAAAATAAGATGCATAAAAGATAAACATCACATGCAATCCATATAAGTGATATGATATGGCCATCATCATCTTGTGCCTTTGATCTCCATCTCCAAAGCACCGTCATGATCACCATCGTCACCGGCGCGACACCTTGATCTCCATCGTAGTATCGTTGTCGTCTCGCCAACTATTGCTTCTACGACTATCTGTACCGCTTAGTGATAAAGTAAAGCAATTACATGGTGATTGCATTTCATAGAATAAAGCGACAACCATATGGCTCCTGCCAGTTGCCGATAACTTGGTTACAACATCTCATACAATAAAATTTAGCATCATGTCTTGACCATATCACATCACAACATGCCCTGCAAAAACAAGTTAGACGTCCTCTACTTTGTTGTTGCACGTTTTACGTGGCTGTTACGGGCTGAGCAAGAACCGTTCTTACCTACGCATCAAAACCACAACGATATTTCGTCAAGTATGTGTTGTTTTAACCTTCACAACGAGCGGGCGTAGCCACACTCGATTCAACTAAAGTTGGAGAAACTAACACCGCTAGCCCACGTATGCGAAGCACGTCGGTAGAACCAGTCTCGCGTAAGCGTCTGGCGTAATGTCGGTCCGGGCGCTTCATCCAACAATACCGCCCGAATCAAAGTATGACATCTTTGGTAAGCGGTATGACTTATATCGCCCACAACTCACTTGTGTTCTACTCGTGCATATAACATATCGCATAAACCTGGCTCGGATGCCTTTGTTGGTGAACATAGTAATTTCAAAAAAATCCTACGCACACGCAAGATCATGGTGATGCATAGCAACGAGAGGGGAGAGTGTCGTCCACGTACCCTCACAGACCGTAAGCGGGAGCGTTATGAGAATGCGTTTTATGTAGTCGTACGTCTTCACGATCCGACCGATCCAGAAATCGAGCATACGGCACCTCGAGTTCAGCACGTTCAGCTCGGTGGCGTCCACGAACTCATGATCCAGCAGAGCTTGGCGGGAGAGTTCCCTCGGCCGCGATGGCGTGATAGCGGTGATGATGATGCTACCGACACGGGGCTTCGCCTAAGCACCGCTTCTGATATGACCGAGGTGGATTATGGTGGAGGGGCACGCACACGACTAAAAGATCAATGATCAACTTGTGTGTCTATGGGGTGCCCCTCCTCCGTATATAAAGGAGTGGAGGAGGGGGAGGGGCGGCCCTCTAGGCGCGCCCAAGGGAGTCCTACTCCCACAAACCCTTCAAGAGTAGGAGTAGGAGAGAGGGAAGGAGGAGGGGGAAGGAAGGGGGGCACCGCCCCTCCTTGTCAGTGGGACTAGAGGGAGAGGGGGCGCGGCCTGCCCAGCCGCCCTCCTCTTCTCCACTAAGGCCCAATAGGCCCTTACACTCCCCGGGGGGTTCCGGTAACCCCCCGGTACTCCGGTATTTGTCCGAACTTGCCCGGAACCCTTCCGAAGTCCAAACATAGTCATCCAATATATCGATCTTTATGTCTCGACCAATTCGAGACTCCACGTCATGTCCATAACCATATCTGGGACTCTGAACTACCTTTGGTACATCAAAACACATAAACTCGTATTACCGATCGTCATCGAACGTTAAGCATGCGGACCCTACGGGTTCAAGAACTATGTAGACATGACCGAGACTCATCTTCGGTCAATAACCAATAGCGGAATCTGGATGCTTATATTGGCTCCTACATATTCTACGAAGATCTTTATCGGTCAAACCGCATAATAACATACGTTGTTCCCTTTGTCATCGGTATGTTACTTGCCCGAGATTCGATCGTCGGTATCTCAATACCTAGTTCAATCTCATTACCGGCAAGTCTCTTTACTCATTTCGTAGTACATCATCCTGCAACTAACTTATTAGTTGCATTGCTTGCAAGGCTTATAGTGATGTGCATTTCCGAGAGGGCCCAGAGATACCTCTTCGACAATCGGAGTGACAAATCCTAATCTCGATCTATGCCAACTCAACAATTACCATCAGAGACACCTGTAGAGCACCTTTATAATCACCCAGTTACGATGTGACGTTTGGTAGCACACAAAGTGTTCCTCCAGTATTCGGGTGTTGCATAATCTCATAGTCATAGGAACATGTATAAATCATGAAGAAAGCAATAGCAATATACTAAACGATCGAATGCTAAGCTAACGGAATGGGTCAAAGTCAATCACATCATTCTCTAATGATGTGATCCCGTTAATCAAATGACAACTCATGTCTATGGCTAGGAAACTTAACCATCTTTGATTCAATGAGCTAGTCAAGTAGAGGCATACTAGTGACACTTAGTTTGTCTGTATATTCACACATGTACTAAGTTTCCGGTTAATACAATTCTAGCATGAATAATAAACATTTATCATGATATAAGGAAATATAAATAACAACTTTATTATTGCCTCTAGGGCATATTTCCTTCAGAATGGCCTACCTATTTTACTTTTATGCTATTATTATTTTAATCTAAGTCTCCATCTTCTCTTATAAAGCATCAATTGGAGGGCACTATTGTCATACTTGTGCATTGGGTGTAGCTAATATTGAGTGTGTTCCATGAATGGATTAATGACTGAGCATAATGGGCTAGGGATAACTTTCTTTAGCGTTGATACTTTGAAATACATGGTTGCTTGTTGGTATACTTGAGTATTTATGTTTTCGTCAAACTATAGGCTATTGCTTTGAATCACTCAAGTCCAAATATCGATGCCACAAAAGAAAAGATTATATGATGAATATGATAGGTAGCATTCTACATAAACAAATATGTGTTTATCATTTACCTACTCGAGGGCGAGCAGCAATTAAGTTTGGGGATTCGTGATACGTCTCCAACGTATCTATAATTTTTTTATTGTTCCATGTTATTATAGTATCAATCTTGGATGTTTTATATACATTTAGAAGCAATTATATACCATTTTTTGGGACTAAACTATTAACTTAGTTGAAGGAAATATGCCCTAGAGGCAATATTAAAGTTATTATTTATTTCCTTATTTCATGATAAATGTTTATTATTCATGCTAGAATTGTATTAAACCAGAAACTTGATACATGTGTGAATACATAGACAAATAGAGTGTCACTGGTATGCCTCTACTTGACTAGCTCGTTGATCAAAGATGGTTAAGTTTCCTAGCCATAGACATGAGTTGTCATTTGATTAACGGGATCACATCATTAGAGAATGATGTGATTGACTTGACCCATTCCGTTAGCTTAGCACTTGATCGTTTAGTATGTTGCTATTGCTTCTTCATGACTTATACATGTTCCTATGACTATGAGATTATGCAACTCCCGAATACCGGAGGAACACTTTGTGTGCTACCAAACGTTACAACGTAACTGGGTGATTATAAAGGTGCTCTACAGGTGTCTCTGATGGTACTTGTTGAGTTGACATAGATCGAGATTAGGATTTGTCACTCCGATTGTTGGAGAGGTATCTCTGGGCCCTCTCGGTAATGCACATCACTATAAGCCTTGCAAGCATTATAGCTAATGAGTTAGTTGCGGGATGATGCATTACGGAACGAGTAAAGAGACTTGCCGGTAACGATATTGAACTAGGTATTGAGATACCGACGATCGAATCTCGGGCAAGTAACATACCAATGACAAAGGGAACAACGAATGTTATTATGCGGTTTAACCGATAAAGATCTTCATAGAATATGTAGGAACCAATATGAGCATCCAGGTTCCACTATTGGTTATTGACCGGAGACGTGTCTCGGTCATGTCTACATAGTTCTCGAACCCGTAGGGTCCGCACGCTTAAAGTTCGGTGACGATCGGTATTATGAGTTTTTGTATTTTGATGTACCGAAGGTAGTTCGGAGTCCCGGATATGATCACGGGCATGACGAGGAGTCTCGAAATGGTCGAGACATAAAGATCGATATATTGGACGACTATGTTTGGACACCGGAAGTGTTTCGGGAGGTTTTGGACATTTACCGGAGTACCAGGGGGTTACTGGAACCCCCCGGGGAGTATATTGGGCCTAATGGGCCTTGGTGGGAGAAGAGGAGGGGCGGCCAGGGCAGCCGTGCACCCCTTACCCTCTAGTCCGAATTGGACAAGGAGGGGGGCGGCGCCCCCCTTTTTCCTTTTCTTCCTCTCTTCCTTCCTTCCCTTCTCCTACTCCTACTAGGAAAGGAGGAGTCCTACTCCCGGTGGGAGTAGGACTCCCCCCTTGGCGCGCCCTCCTCCTGGCCGGCCGCCTCCCCCCTAGCTCCTTTATATACGGGGGCAGGGGGCACCCTAGGACACACAAGTTGATCATTGGTCTCTCCCAGCCGTGTGCGGTGGCCCCCTCCACCATAACCCACCTCGGTCATATCGTAGCGGTGCTTAGGCGAAGCCCTGCGTTGGTAGCTTCATCAACATCGTCACCACGCTGTCGTGCTGACAAAACTCTCCCTCGAGCTCTACTGTATCGTGAGTTCGCGGGACGTTACCGAGCTGAACGTGTGCTGAACGCGGAGGTGCCGTACGTTCGGTACTGAGGATCGGTCGATCGTGAAGATGTACAACTACATCAACCGCATTGTCATAACGCTTACTCTTAACGGTCTACAGGGGTACGCGGACGACACTCTCCCCTCTCGTTGCTATGCATCACCATGATCTTGTGTGTGCGTAGGATTTTTTTTGAAATTACTACATTCCCCAACAGTGGCATCCGAGCCAGGTTTATGCGTAGATGTTATATGCACAAGTAGAACACAAGTGAGTTGTGGGCGATACAAGTCATACTGCTTACCAGCATGTCATACTTTGGTTGGCGGTATTGTTGGATGAAGCGGCCGGACCGACATTACGCCAGACGCTTACGCGAGACTGGTTCTACCGACGTGCTTCGCTGCAATTGGTCTGGCGGTGTTAGTTTCTCCAACTTTAGTTGAATTGAGTGTGCTCGCCCGCATTCGTTGTGAAGGTTAAAACAACACATACTTGACGAAATATCGCTGTGGTTTTGATGCGTAGGTAAGAACGGTTCTTGCTCAGCCCACATCAGCCACATAAAACTTGCAACAACAAAGTAGAGGACGCCTAACTTGTTTTGCGGGGCATGTTGTGATGTGATATGGTCAAGACATGATGCTAAATTTTATTGTATGAGATGATCATGTTTTGTAACCAAGTTATCGACAATGGCGGAGCCATATGGTTGTCGCTTATTGTATGAAATGCAATCACCATGTAATTGCTTTACTTTATCACTAAGCGGCACAGATAGTCGAGAAGCAATAGTTGGCGAGGCGACAACGATGCTACGATGGAGATCAAGGTGTCGCTACCGGTGACGATGGTGATCATGACGGTGCTTTGGAGATGGAGATCAAAGGCACAAGATGATGATGGCCATATCATATCACTTATATTGATTGCATGTGATGTTTATCCTTTATGCATCTTATTCTGCTTTGTTTGACGATATCATTATAAGATGATCTCTCACTAAATTTCAAGGTAAAAGTGTTCTCCCTAAGTATGCACCGTTGCCAAAGTTTGTCGTGCTAAGACACCACGTGATGATCGGGTGTGATAAGCTCAAAGTTCATCTACAACGGGTGTAAGACAGTTTTGCACATGCAGAAATACTCGGGTTAAACTTGACGAGCCTAGCATATGCAGATATGGCCTCGGAACACTGGAGACCAAAAGGTCGAGCGTGAATCATATAGAAGATATGATCAACATAGTGATGTTCACCATTGAAAACTACTCCA
Source organism: Aegilops longissima (assembly GCA_021605205.1). Classification (NCBI taxonomy): domain Eukaryota; kingdom Viridiplantae; phylum Streptophyta; class Magnoliopsida; order Poales; family Poaceae; genus Aegilops; species Aegilops longissima. The sequence continues at coordinate 473,954,562 of CM038682.1, forward strand.
TCTCACGTGATGGTCAGACATGGTTTAGTTGATATGGATCACGTGATCACTTAGATGATTAGAGGGATGTCTATCTAAGTGGGAGTTCTTAAGTAATATGATTAATTGGACTTTAATTTATCGTGAACTTAGTCCTGGTAGTATTAGCATATCTATGTTGTAGATCAATAGCTTGCGTTTAGCTCCCCTGTTTTATTTTTGATATGTTCCTAGAGAAAAACTAAGTTGAAAGATGTTAGTAGCAATGATGCGTATTGGATCCGCGATCTGAGGATTATCCTCATTGCTGCACAGAAGAATTATGTCCTTGATGCACCGCTAGGTGACAGACCGATTGCAGGAGCAGATGCAGACGTTATGAACGTTTGGCAAGCTCGATATGACGACTACTTGATAGTTTGGTGCACCATACTTTATGGCCTAGAATCAGGGCTTCAAAGACGTTTTTGAAATGCCATAGAGCATATGAGATGTTCCAAGAGTTGAAATTAGTATTTCAGACTCATGCCCATGTCGAAAGGTATGAGACCTTTGACAAGTACTTTGCCTACAAGATGGAGGAGATTATCTCAGCTAGTGAGCGTGTGCTCAGAATGTCTGAGTACTACAATCACTTGAATCAAGTGGGAGTTAATCATCCAGATAAGATAGTGATTGACAGAGTTCTCTAGTCACTATCACCAAGTTACTAGAACTTCGTGATGAACTATAATATGAAAGGGAAAATGGAAACGATTCCCAAGCTCTTCGTAATGCTGAAATCGACGAAGGAAAAATCAAGAAAAGCATCAAGTGTTGATGGTTGACAAGACCACTAGTTTCAAGAAAAGGGCAAAGGGAAGAAAGGGAACTTCAAAAGAACGGCAAGCAAGTTGCTGCTCCCGTGAAGAAGCCCAAAGCTAGACCCAAGCCTGAAACTGAGTGCTTCTACTGCAAAGGAAATGGTCACTGGAAGTGGAACTGCCCTAGATATTTGGCGGATAAGGATGGCAAAGTGAACAAAAGTATATTGGATATACATGTTATTGATGTGTACTTTACGTGGCTCTAGCAACCCCTCGGCATTTGATACTGGTTCAGTTGCTAAGAGTAGTAACTTGAAATGGGAGTTGCAGAATAAACAGAAACTAGTTAAGGGCGAGGTCACGATGTGTGTTGGAACTAGTTCCAAGATTGATATGATCATCATCACACACTCCCTATACTTTCGGGATTAGTGTTGAACCTAAATAAGTGTTATTTGGTGTTTGTGTTGAGCATGAATATGATTTGATCATGTTTATTGCAATACAGTTATTCATTTAAGTTAGACAATAATTTTTGTTCTGTTTACATGAATAAATCCTTCTATGGTCATACACCCAATGAAAATGGTTTGTTGGATCTCGATCGTAGTGATACACATACTCATAATATTGAAGTCAAAAGATGCAAAGTTAATAATGATAGTGCAACTTATTTGTGGCACTGCCGTTTGGGTCATATTGGTGTAAAGCGCATGAAGAAACTCCATTCTGATGGACTTTTGGAATCACTTGATTATGAATCACTTGGTACTTGCGAACCATGCCTCATGGGCAAGATGACTAGAATTCCGTTCTCCGGAACTATGGAGCGAGCAACAGATTTGTTGGAAATCATACATACCGATGTATGTGGTCCGATGGATATTGAGGCTCGCAGTGGGTATCGTTATTTTCTCACCTTCACAGATGATTTGAGCAGATATGAGTATATCTACTTGATGAAGCATAAGTCTGAAACATTTGAAAAGTTCAAAGAATTTCAGAGTGAAGTGGAAAACCACCATAACAAGAAAATAAAGTTTCTACGATCTGATCGTGGAGGAGAATATTTGAGTTACGAGTTTGGTCTTCATTTGAAACAATGCGGAATAGTTTCGCAACTCATGCCACCAGGAACACCACAACGTAATGGTGTGTCCGAACGTCGTAATCATACTTTACTAGATATGTTGCGATCTATGATGTCTCTTACTGATTTACCGCTATCATTTTGGGGTTATGCATTAGAGACAGCTGCATTCACGTTAAATAGGACACCATCTAAATCCGTTGAGATGACACCATATGAACTGTGGTTTGGCAAGAAACCAAAGTTGTCGTTTCTTAAAGTTTGGGGTTGCAATTTATGTGAAAAGTTTCATCTGATAAGCTCAAACCCAAGTCGAGAAATGTGTCTTCATAGGATACCCAAAGGAGACAGATTGGGTACACCTTCTATCATAGATCCAAGGCAAGACATTCGTTGCTAAAGAATGGATCCTTTCTAGAGAAGGAGTTTCTCTCGAAAGAAGTGAGTGGGAGGAAAGTAGAACTTGATGGGGTAACTGTACCTACTCCCTTATTGAAAAGTAGTTCATCACAGAAATCTGTTCCTGTGACTCCTACACCAATTAGTGAGGAAGCTAATGATGATGATCATATAACTTCAGATCAAGTTACTACTGAATCTCGTAGGTCAACTAGAGTGAGATCCGCACCAGAGTGGTACGGTAATCCTGTTCTGGAGGTCATGTTACTTGACCATGACGAACCTACGAACTATGAGGAAGCGATGATGAGCCCAGATTCCACGAAATGGCTTGAGGCCATGAAATCTGAGATGGGATCCATGTATGAGAACAAAGTGTGGACTTTGATTGACTTGCCCAATGATGTGTTGTGTCGGGGGTTGGGTGCGACATATGCCAAAGGATGGCTTATCATGGAGGGGGCGAGTAGAACGTCGCGGTGCACGAAGCAGGATGAGGCGAAGACATGCACGCCGCGAATCTTACCCAGCTTGGGGCTCTCGAGGAGATAACACCCCATCTGCTGCTGCAGGGGTCTCCGCATGATCACTATGGCAAAGTGAGTACAAGATGCTCCTTGAGCTGTTGGGTGAGGAAGGAGAAGGCACGGCTAGCTCCTCTCTTCCCTCTCGTGTGTGTCTAAAACTACTAGGTTCCAACCCTTCGCATGGGTGCCCGGGGTTTATATAGGCCTACCCCGGGTACAATGTAATCCGGCTGGGCGGGGTCCCAGCCGTCAGTCTCTTAGGTCGCCGTCTTCTCCTCCGCCGACTCACAGGGCCCTTGACGGTCCAGCATGGGGCCGACAGCCCTCGTCCGCTTTGAAGCGGCTCTTGCCGGCTGCGAAAGTTATTTGAGTCAAGCGCTTGTAATGGCGTGAAAGTCGTTATATCGACTAGAGGGGGTGAATAGGCGATTTTATGAATTCTTCATCGAGGAATTTGCGGTGAGGAAATTCCTTAGCGAAGAACTACTTGCTGCGGAATAAGTACTCGAAGTAAGCATAACAGATTACAAGCATTGTCATCATGATGAAATGGAGACAATCACGAGCACGTAAAGCGTAATCACAGGATAACACAAGATGAAGACAAGCAGATGAAGAAATTGAAGCGAGGAAATTGAGAAAGTCTTGATCAAAGTCTTCAAACACAGATATGAACAAACACTCAACACAATAATGAGGAAATGAAAGGGTTGAGGAAATAGAACCGATTAGGTTGGTGAAGACAATGATTTGGTAGACCAGTTCAAGCTGCTATCTCGGTTATGCGTGCGGTTGGAGCGGTGAGTATTTAAACTCGAGGACACACAGTCCGGACACCCGATCATCGAGCACGCAGCTCGGGACACCCAATCCTCACCGTATTCTCCTTGAACTAAGGCCACATAGACCTCGTCCAATCACTCGTGGTAAGTCTTCAGGCGACTTCCAAACCTTCACATACTTGGTCACTCGGCGATCCACAATTCCTCTTGGATGCTCTAGACCTTGACGCCTAACCGTCTGGAAGAAGCACAGTCTTCAAAGGTAACAAGCGTCGGATCCACGCAGGATCAATTTCTTCAGTGATGCTCAATCACTTTGGGTTTGTTGGGGTTTGGTTTTTGGGTTTTTCCTCACTTGATGATTTTCTGTAACATCCCAAATTTTCAATTTGGAATGTTATACATTAGGTCATCATGCATATCATATTTTCTCGCATTTTTCCGATCCTAGAAATTTCACGCAACTCAAGGACCCTCGGAGAGAGTTGGAAGTTTCATAATTTTCATATTTGGGATCTCTCAAATTTTGAAAATAGGATCATTGGATTATTTAAATTATCTTCATAAAGTTTTCCTATAAAAATATTTTGAGAGGGAATAATATGACTTTCCCAAGCAATTAGGAAAAATGAAGATATTATAAATAAACCAAATTTGTTTTTGGAAGATTTATTTTGCTTAGGCAAAAATGAGCATAAAAAAAAATTATGCATGTATATTGTTTTTAAAGTTCATTTTGTTCGACTCATTTTTAGGAGTCGGGAAAAATTTGTTTTATTTAAATCCGAGATCGTTTGATATTTTTTTTATTTCGTTTTGGTTTAATTTTATTTAAAAAAAAAAACAGCGCCCCCCCCCTGACCGAGGCCCAGCCGGCCCAAGCCAGCCAGGCCCAGGCCAGCGCCCCGGCCCACCCCGCCTCCTCCCTCGCCTGTGGCCGCCCGCCGGTCTCCCGCCGCCGCCCGCCCGCCGCCACCTGAAGTCCGACCCCAGCGCCCCTTGCCCCCTCCCAAGCCACCGCCCCCCCCGCCTTTAAATACCCCCTCTCTCTCCCAACCAACCCACGGGCCGCCCCACCCACCCGACCGACTCACCGCCATGGGGGCGCCCGCCTTGCGCCGCCCCCGCCGCCCCGCCGCCGCCCGCGGACCCCGCCGCCCTCGGCCTTGAACCTCCCGAGCCCCCGCCGCCCACGGACCTCGCGGCGATCGCGGAGGTGGCGCCCCCCGCCGCCCGATTCGGTTTCTCCCCTCGAACCGATCCGGTTTATTTAAAAAAACATGTTTGGTTTTTTAAAAAAACCTAGATTGGTTTTATTTTTCGGTTTTCTTAACTAACGAACGTTCACCGAACCGTTCGTTTCAATGAACGCGTTCGTTAGATTAGATTACATTAGCGAACGTTCGCAATTTAACTCGTTCGTCGTTTTCTTTTAATCGAATTAATCCCTTATTTTACGATTTGATTTGAGATCCGATTTTCAAAACTGTTTTATTTCTCGCTCGTTTATCGGAATCGGGTGATTCAAGCGCTGGAGTTTAAAATGAAACCGCCGTTCGACTACCCTACTTTCACGAGTTTTGCTACTGTGAAATTTTGACCTAATTTCAGATCGCTAAACCGAGGCGTTCTCTCTCGAGTTTCGACTTTCGGAGTTTGTTTTGATTCGATTCTTTTGTAACAGGGTTCTTTAGTTGAACTTTCTGGTTAGATCTTTTATTCGAGATTTCCTGTGCATTAGATGAGTACTTATTGTATGCTTGTTGTTTGTCTGCGTTAGATCACCGGTCGCCGCTTGTTATTTGAATCTCTAGGACTCGCGGATCATCGGCAAGGCAAGTAACACTTGATCATATCTTTTCTCATACCCAGTTTTGTGCATTAGATCTATTCCTCAAACACTTGCATGTTTAGGATCAAATTAAATTGTGGGTTTGGGAAGTAGATTGAGTAGTACCCATTACTGCTTTTACTTATGAAACCTTGGGAGTTACTTCTCGTTTGCTTGTTCATGCCATGCTATGCTAGTAGGCGTGGATTGGGTGAGTGAATATCCATGACAGATGTGAGATTGTTAATTAATGGTTTATCTAAGGTGGCAACCTAAACACACATCTGGGTGGATTGAGGCACTGGTTTCCATCAGGACTTGCTGTATTTCTTGGACCGCCACCGGGCTCTAAGGGATCATAAGATTTTTCAAACTGGAAACTTCCGTGTGCAGCCACAAGCCAATTATGGGCTCTGGCGTAGTTGACTAAGTTGTGCGAACTCTTACGGGTAGGCTAGCTGATGTAGGGGATGTAGGTTGGTACGGTCTACCCACATGTAAGGTGCTAGCGCTTCGAAGACTATGTCTCGGTCATCCGTTTCTCAAACACCATGTAGTCACGAGAACCAAGCGGAGGCGATCGAGTCTTGTGGGGAAAAGTCATAAACCTCTGCAGAGTGTAATAAACTAATCATGATTAGCCGTGTCCCGGTTATGGACAATTTGAGTATCCGGTACTTGATTATCATGTGAATCTCAACATGTTACTTCTAAATAAAAGTTATTGGGTTTTGATGAGTACTTTTAATTGGGATTGAGGATGTGTCAACCATTCTCAATGTTTAACAACCACCATGATAGTTAAATAAAATTATTCCTTTGATGTAGGGAAAATCAGCTTTATGCAAATGTAAGTAGAGCCTTACCACCAGCCAAATATGCATGTAGTATAGGCTTATTCTTTCATTGCTCTTATGTGTTACATTGCCAAGATATTCCATGTCTTGACCCGTTTTCGGGCTGCAACTTTTCACGTTGCGAGACTTTTCGAACGACAGTAAGGTGTTAGGTCGTGGTTCTATACTCGGTGATGCCGTTGGAGTTGATGGACTCGCTTATCTTCCAAGTTTTCGCTGTTATTATTAGATGGCCTTAAGCCATATTAATGTATTCAGTTCCCTTGTGGACAACGATGTAATAAGTGTGTGATTGCTACTCTGCTATAAATCCTTGAATCTTGTGTGGTGTCAAGATTCTCGATCCAGGATGACACGAGCACGAGCGCTAGATCCATTCGGTCTGGTCGCTCTGAGAGAATGGTATCGAGCACACGGATCGTAGGACACGACCACTAAGTTAAAGCCATAGATCACTCTCTCTTCATTTTCTAACTCCTCATCTTTTCTACTCTCCTTAGGATGACGGACGCGAAGATCAAGTACACCCAACCGGATGAAGGCACACCTTTTGGATTTCACTTGAAGGAAGTTACTAAGTACCGAACATTGGATTACCAAGCTTCACGGGACTTTCAACGCCACTCTGCAAGAGGAGCGCTGGAAGATTCATGCTCACGTTCGGGAAGGACATTCGCCCCAATCACCAAGCCAATAGATAGTGTTTTGATTGCACCAACTTGGAGTGTGGGAAAGAGCATGGCAGCTCACATCACCATGGGACGCATTGGAGAAGTCTATCAAGAAGATCTCAAGGACACCATCTACCAGATTTGCGGACGCCGAGACGACAACTGGGACGTCGTCAACACCAAGAAGGATAGGTCCATTGCAGCTTTCATCCAGAGTTAAACCAGCACATTCGGCGCCGGGAGAATCAAATGTGCAATGACATGTTGGAGTTGCGAGAAGACGAAGGAAAGGATCATCGAATTGGAAGAAGAACTAAAGACTACACGCAAGGACTACATGGGCGAGATCGTAGCTCGGCAAGACACAATAACGATCTTAAGTACGAGATCGAAGAGCTCAAGAAGAAGTTGGCGCCAGAATGAAGACCAGATGTCGAACACCCAATCGACTACATCAACATCGACGACACAGATTCGGATCCAAGTGAACCCGATTTTGAAGGCGACGGTGGAGCAGACATCATGGAGTCTTCCACCGGTTCAAATTAGTAGAAGTCCCCACATATTAGTAGTATTCCTCCATGTAAACCTTTATAGTACACGCACTTTTGCGATAGTTAGATCGTAAGCCCTTGTTTGATTGAATGAAGTGAATTTGTGTGCATTTGCTCATGTGCATTTGGGTAGTGATTCCCCTTAGACCTCATTCTATTCTACATTCTCTTCTTTTCTAAACCCATCGATGCCTCCGAGACGCGACCCGGATTCGTTTTCCGCCAGAGATCACCCAATTGATCCAGCAGAGAATACCCCGATTCAAACATTGGTGCGAACAACAACAACAACAACAACCCACCGCCACCACCACCACTGCGGATCATCGACTCGTTTCCTTAGATCGAACCGCGGTGTAATCCGAGCACCGAGCCGATTGTAGCAGATGGTGGCTCCGCAAGATAGGAAGGAGCTGACCACTGCAGGATGCACGGATGGTGAAAGAGTGAAGTTTGCAGCACATCAGCTTGAAGGACCCGCAGAAGAACATGGTGGGAGAATTTCACAGCCACTTATCCGTGAAGAACATCACATGGGATCAGTTTGACAAGCTTTTCGCACAGCCCATGTTTCAGCAGGAGCTATGGCCATGAAGAAGCGTGAGTTTCGCAACTTACGCCAAGGAGGAAGGACTGTTGGCGATCGTGGATGACTTTAGCAAATTAGCACGTTATGCCCCGGATAGCGTTGCTACGGATGCAGCTAAGCAGAGAAGTTTCTAGAAGGACTAAATGATGAGTTCAAGATGCCGTTGATGGTAGCAAGTTTCAATAACTACCAGGAGTTAGTAGATCGAGCTCTCATGATTGAAGGAAAGCAAAGAAAATTGAGAACATAGCGGAAGTATGGACAAGGGAAGTATAACTCTGGATCCCAAAGCGAAGCCTCGTTATACCCTAAATCAGAATTCAGTTTCAGCATACCCATGGAGGAAGTAATTAGCATAACCATAATGGCACCAAGAATGGGAGCGGAATGGAGGAAGCAACGACGAACCGCACCAACCCGTCTACACCATCCAAGGTAGACTGAGTCACATTACTTGCTTTAAGTGCCGCAAGATCGGGCATTATGCAAATGATCTGTCCAAAAGGCCGAATGGAAATGGCAATGGAAGCTCGAAAGAAGCCCAACCCTTTCAATAGGGGACAAGTGAACCACATTGATGTGGAGGAGGTTGAAGATCAGCCCGATCAAGATGTCGGTAAGTTTTTGATTAAGTCATTTCTGCAGTTGTTCTTTTTGATCTTGGTGCATCGCATTCATACATATCAAGGGATTTGTGGATAAGTACATGTTACCAACCCAAGCCCTTAGGTCACCCATGCTAGTAACCTCACCGGAGCAGAGTACATGGCTAGTAAATGGTGTGATCGATCGCCACTAAGGATTGGACACTATGTTTTCCCCTCGGACCTAATAGTTACGGAATCCCAAGGATTGGATGTGATATTAGGAATGGATTGGTTATCAAAGTATGGAGGAAACATAGATTGTACCACAAGGTCAATTTTGCTCACCACACCGAAGGAAGAAGGATTAAGTATGTATCACGGCACGAGCGAGGAGAGCACAAGTTAATTGCTTATCGGAGTGGTGCGGGAAGAAGTACCAGTGGTGAGGATTATCTGATGTATTTCGGAAGAGTTGCCGTGAATGCCGCGGATAGAGACATTGAATTTTGATCGAGCTGTTGCGTGAACAGGCCCGATATCGAAACGACCATCTGGGATGCCCGCAAAGGATTTGGCAGAAATTAAGAAGCGATTAAGGAACTATTGGATAAAGGTTTTATTCGCCCAAGTTCTTCACCTTGGGGATCACCCGTTTATTGGTGGAGAAGAAGGATGGATCGTTGAGAATGGTTGTTGATTATCGTGGATTGAATGAAGTAACAATCAAGAACAAGTACCCACTACCGATGATAAATGATCTGTTTGATCGCTTGCAAGGAGCCAAAGTGTTTTCTAAGATCGACTTGCGATCGTGGTACCATCGATTGAAGATTCGGGAGCAAGATATACCCAAGACAGCATTTACCACGAGATATGGACTGTATGAGTATACCGTTATGTCATTTGGATGACTAACGCACCAGCCTATTTCATGAACTTGATGAACAAAGTGTTTATGGAGTTTTTGGACAAGTTAAATCGTGGTGTTCATTGATGACATTTTGATTTTCTCGAAGAATGAAGAGGAACACAAGGAACATTTGCGATTGGTTTTGGAGAAACCGAGGAACACCGGTTGTATGCCAAGTTCAGCAAATGTGAGTTTTGGCTAAAGGAAGTTGGATTTCTCGGACATGTTATATCCGGAGAAGGGATAGCGATTGACCCCACAAAGGTTGAGACCGTAACCAAATGGGAAGCACCAACGACAGTTGGAGAGATTCGAGTTTCCTTGGACTCGCAGGATACTACCAAGATTCATTGAGAATTTCTCAAGGATTGCAAAGCCTATGATGAATTGTTGAAGAAGGAAAACAAATTCATATGGACCGAGGACTGTGAGGCAAGTTTTCAGGAGTTGAAGAAAAGATTGGTTACCTCACCGGTTTGATATTGCCGATCAAACTAAGGATTATGAGGTGTATTGCGACGCTTCACGTCGAGGACTTGGAGCAGTGCTTATGCAGGAAGGAAGAGTTATTTCGTATGCTTCACGACAACTTAAGCCCCATGAGTTGAATTATGCCACCCATGATTTGGAGTTAGCAGCCGTTGTGCATGCCTTGAAGACGTGGAGACATTTTCTCATTGGAAATCATTGTGAAGTATATACGGATCACAAAAGTTTGAAGTACATCTTCACACGAATGAATTGAATCTCGACGGAGGAGATGGTTAGAGCTAATCAAGGATTACGATATGAGATTGCATTATCACCCGGAAAGGCTAATGTCAGTAGCAGGCGCATTGAGCCGTAAGAGCCACGTCAATACCCTAATGATGGGAGGAATACCCAATGAGTTAGCCGAGGACCTTGAGAGCTATGTTTGGAAATAGTTCCGAGAGGCTATGTAGCAGCATTGGAGATTCAGTCGACACTGATGGACAAAATCAGAGAAGCCCAAAAGGCAGATAAGGAAGTTGCCTCTATAAAGGAGAAAATGAGCAAAGGAAAAGCTAAAGGATTTCGAGAGGACGAACACGATACCCTATGGTTTGAAGACCGTGTTTATGTGCCCTATGACCCGTAGATCGGAAGTTGATTTTACAAGAAGCCCATGATTCACCTTATTCGATTCACCCAGAAATACCAAGATGTATTTGGATTTGAAGAATATTTTACGGTGGACCGGAATGAAGAAGGATATTGCGGAGTATGTAGCGATCTGCGACGTATGTCGAAAGTAAAGGCGAGCATCGAAGCCAGCAGGATTGTTACAACCATTGCCGATACCGAATGGAAGTGGGATAAACTAGGCATGGATTTCATCACAGGTTTGCCAAAGACCCGTTCGGGATATGACTCAATTTGGGTCATAGTCGACCGTTTGACCAAGGTAGCTCATTTCATTCCAATCAAGACTACCTATAGCAGTGCTAAGTTGGCAAAGATATACATGACCAGAATTGTGTGCTTACGGAGTTCCAAGGAGCATTGTATCGCATGAGGAACCCGGTTTACTTCAAAATTTTGGAACCGGTTACACGAAACATTGGGAACCCGATTGGAATTCAGACAACTTTCCACCCACAGACCGATGGATGATCGAGAGAGTCAATCAGATTTTGGAGGACATCTTTGAGAGCTTGTGCACTAGATTATGGATCTAGTTGGGATGACAATTTGCCGTATGCAGAATTTTCCTACAATAACAGCTACCAAACCAGCTTAAAAATGGCACCTTCGAGGCCTTGTATGGAAGAAGGTGTAGGACACCATTGTCATGGGACTAAACGGAGATCGTCGATTGTTTGGACCAGATTTGATTAAGGAGTCCGAACAGAAAGTTAAGTTGATTCGAGACAGGCTCAAGGTAGCCCAGTCCGCATGTAAGAGCTATGCCGATTCAAAGCGCAGCGATTGAGTATGACGTTGGAGACAGAGTATATCTCGAGTATCCCCGCTCGAGGAGTTAAGCGTTTTGGAGTTAAAGGAAAGTTAGCACCCGTTTGTTGGACCATATAAGATTTTGCAACGCATGGGAGAAGTTGCGTATAAGTTGGAATTGCGGAGGGACTGTCGGGAGTTCATGATGTATTCCATGTTTCTCGATTGAAGAAATGTCACCCGAGATAGCAGAGGTACCGTTAAGAGACACAAGTGCCACTGGAAGCAATTCAGTTGAAGGATGACTTGACATATGAGGAAAAACCGTTAAGATTCTCGATTATGCCAAGCAGAGTTACCCCAGACAAAGTTATCAAGTTTTGCAAAGTTCATTGGAGCCACCACACCGAGGATGAAGCCACCGGGAAAGAGAGGAAGTTTTGCTTAAGGACCACCTCACCTATTTTCTAGCCAACCCGAATCTCGAGGGCTAGATTCATCTTAAAGAGTAGGTTTGTAACATCCCAAATTTTCAATTTGGAATGTTATACATTAGGTCATCATGCATATCATATTTTCTCGCATTTTCCGATCCTAGAAATTTCACGCAACTCAAGGACCCTCGGAGAGTTGGAAGTTTCATAATTTTCATATTTGGGATCTCTCAAATTTTGAAAATAGGATCATTGGATTATTTAAATTATCTTCATAAAGTTTTCCTATAAAAATATTTTGAGAGGGAATAATATGACTTTCCCAAGCAATTAGGAAAAATGAAGATATTATAAATAAACCAAATTTGGTTTTGGAAGATTTATTTTGCTTAGGCAAAATGAGCATAAAAAAAATTTATGCATGTATATTGTTTTTAAAGTTCATTTTGTTAGACTCATTTTAGGAGTCGGGAAAATTTGTTTTATTTAAATCCGAGATCGTTTGATATTTTTTTATTTCGTTTTGGTTTAATTTTATTTAAAAAAACAGCGCCTCGACCGAGGCCCAGCCGGCCCAAGCCAGCCAGGCCAGGCCCAGCGCCCAGCCCACCCCGCCTCCTCCCTGGCTGCCGCCGCCCTTGGGAGTCTCCGCCGCCCGCAAGACGCCGCCGCCACCTCTAAGTCCGACCCCCCTCGCCCCCTTGCCCCCTCCCAAGCCACCGCCCCCTCGCCTTTAATACCCTCTCTCCCCAACCAACCCCACGGAGCCGCCGCCACCACGCCCGACCGACTCGCCGCCGCGCCAGGACGCCCGACGCCGCCACGGACCCGCCCTCGACCTTGAACCTCCCGAGCCCCCGCCGCCACGGACCTCGCCGGCGATCACGGAGGTAGCCCCCCCCGCCGCCCGATTCGGTTTTTCCCCTCGAACCGATCCGGTTTTTTTTCAAAAAAAAAAATATGTTTGGTTTTTTTTAAAACCTAGATTGGTTTTATTTTTTTCGGTTTTCTTATTTAACGAACGTTCACCGAACCGTTCGTTTCAATGAACGCGTTCGTTAGATTAGATTCATTAACTAACGTTCACAATTTAACTCGTTCGTCGTTTTTCTTTTTAATCGAATTAATCCGTTATTTTTCGATTTGATTTGGATCCGATTTTCAAAACTGTTTTATTTCTCGCTCGCTTATCGGAATCGGGTGATTCAAGCGCTGGAGTTTCAGAATGAAACCGCCGTTCGACTACCCTACTTTCACGAGTTTTGCTACTGTGAAATTTTGACCTAATTTCAGATCGCTAAACCGAGACGTTCTCTCTCGAGTTTCGACTTTGAGTTTGTTTTGATTCGATTCTTTTGTAACCGTGGTTCTTAAGTTGAACTTTCTGGTTAGATCTTTTATTCGAGATTTCCTGTGCATTAGATGAGTACTTATTGTATGCTTGTTGTTTGTCTGCGTTAGATCACCCGAGTGCGCCGCTTGTTATTTCGAATCTCTAGGACTCGCGGATCATCAGCAAGGCAAGTAACACTTGATCATATCTTTTCTCATACCCAGTTTTTGTGCATTAGATCTATTTCCTCAAACACTTGCATGTTTAGGATCAAATTAAATTGTGGGTTTGGGAAGTAGATTGAGGTAGTACCCATTACTGTTTTACTTATGAAACCTTGGGAGTTACTTTACGCTTGCTTGTTCATGCCATGCTATGCTAGTAGGCGTGGATTGGGTGAGTGAATATCCATGACAGATGTGAGATTGTTAATTAATGGTTTATCTAAGGTGGCAACCTAAACACACATCTGGGTGGATTGAGGCACTGGTTTCCATCAGACTTGCTCAGATTTCTTGGACCGCCACCTGTGCTCTAAGGGATCATAAGATTTTTCAAACTGAAACTTCCGTGTGCAGCCACAAGCCAATTATGGGCTCTGGCGTAGTTGACTAAGTTGTGCGAACTCTTACGGGTAGGCTAGCTGATGTAGGGGATGTAGGTTGGTACGGTCTACCCACATGTAAGGTGCTAGCGCTTCGAAAGACTATGTCTCGGTCATCCGTTTCTCAAACACCATGTAGTCACGAGAACCAAGCGGAGGCGATCGAGTCTTGTGGGGAAAAGTCGCAAACCTCTGCAGAGTGTAATAAACTAATCATGATTAGCCGTGTCCCGGTTATGGACAATTTGAGTATCCGGACTTGATTATCATGTGAATCTCAACATGTTACTTCTAAATAAAAGTTATTGGGTTTTGATGAGTACTTTTAATTGGGAATGAGGATGTGTCAACCATTCTCAATGTTTAACAACCACCATGATAGTTAAATAAAATTATTCCTTTGATGTAGGGAAAATCAGCTTTATGCAAATGTAACAGAGAGCCTTACCACCAGCCAAATATGCATGTAGTATAGGCTTATTCTTTCATTGCTCTTATGTGTTACATTGCCAGCATATTCCATGTGCTGACCCGTTTTCGGGCTGCAACTTTTCACGTTGCAGACTTTTCAGACGACGAGTAAGGTGTTAGGTCGTGGTTCTATACTCAGTGATGCCGTTGGAGTTGATGGACTCGCTTATCTTCCAAGTTTTCCGCTGTTATTATTGGATGGCCTTAAGCCATATTAATGTATTCAGTTCCCTTGTGGACAACGATGTAATAAGTGTGTGATTGCTACTCTGCTATAAATCCTTGAAATCTTGTGTGGTGTCAAGATTCTCGATCCAGGATGACATCGAGCACGAGCGCTAGATCCATTCGGGTCTGGTCGCTACATTTTCGCTCAAATTCCTCAGAGGATGGGTTGCTCTCAAATGACAAGTGTCAAGTTCTCTCGGAGCAGCCAACCAACTAGTGGTTGTAGGGGGCGGCTATTTATAGCCTAGGGAGCAGCCCGACATGATAAGACATAAATGCCCTTCAATGATATGACCGTTAGGTGGATAAGATATTTGGGACAGCCGGCAAGAAGATAAAGAACGGTCGGAATTTTGAATATCAAATTCCTCGGCTATCATGTTCCTCATTGTGTAGGCAATTCGACTGGCGAATTCCTAACTCCTCGATCGAGAACAAATTCCTCGGTGACTGTAAGAGCTTCGTCTCATCATCAAGAAATTGGTGAATCTGTATGAGATTTCAAAAGCTTCACTCAAGGGATTGGTAGGTGTAGGATTTTGAGTTGAGCATCAAATGGAAATTTTTCCTTAGTATTTCCTCGACCCCTTTAATGAAGACGGTGTTTCCTATGACTCAAGAAAGAGAAAATGAAACTACGAAAACAAAAGTCTTCACGCTTCATGTTCCTCAAATGAATACCAAGTCTTCAAGGTCACACCAATTTCTTCACTTTCAAAGTCTTCTAAAGTCTTCGAATATCAAAGTCTTCATTGAAGAACTTCATTTTTAGGGTCGACTTTCTCTGTAAATATCAAACTCCTCATAGACTTATAGACCTGTGTACACTCACAAACGATTAGTTCCTTAACCTATAAGTCTTCAATACACCAAAATCACTAAGGGCACTAGATGCACTTACAATCTCCCCCTTTTGGTGATTGATGACAATATAGGTTAAGTTTTCAACGGGATAAACATATGAAGTGTAAATCGATAATGAGGAATTTGATTGCAAGATATAGAAGAACTCCCCCTGAAGATGTGCATAGTGAGGAATTTGCTTTTGAGGCAATGCACATTTGAAGAAATGAATCATGGAGATCTCCCCCTATATCTTGTAATTCATACACGCATTTATCATATTGTATGAAGAATTTGAAATGCATGATGAAATATGATGCTTTGTTATGCAATGTAACGCATCAAGAGTATCAGAGCCCAAATCGATTTGCTATGAAGATTTTCAACGAGCTCACGAGAATCGAGCATAACCATCAGAATCGAGCATAGAGCAAGAGCATAATGCATCAAAAGTATCAAAGCACCATCGGGTTTAAGATTACAACTCGATCCAATAAAAGGTTTCAGAAGAACGAGAGTTGTAACTTAATAAGATACGGTATATAGACAAAAAACTAGACCCGCTCGAAGACTAACTCAAATTTCTCCCCCTTTGTCATCGAATGACCAAAAGGATCGAAACTGAGGACTAACGCTCTTGAAGAATTTCAAGTTGAAGACGGAGCGCCAGCATTGTTGGGGTCGGTTGTCGAAGTAGGACCAGCAGCAGTGTCTTCCAAATCTTCATTTTCATCAGTGTCGCGAGATGAAGAATAGGAGCTGGCCACCAAGGAAGGTACTTTGACCTTCTTGAATTTCTTCGAGGAGGTGCGATCACCAAATTCTTCCTTGAGTCCCATTGATGCAGTTCTTCTTCATTTGTAGACATGTGAAAGAACAGCCCAGTGCGCTTGAAGGTTTCATGGAGGTAGTAGTGGTTTTCTTCACCGCATTGTGTGTGGAGGTCATGTTGTAAAGAAGAGTACCAAACCGACGTTTGACCCACTTATGATTGCGATCAACCTTCCGATGAAGACCGAGGAGTAATTCACGATCATCATCACCACAGGTGCGAGAGCTTGAGGACTATGCTTGACCGAGGTATTTTCTTTGAGTCATGTGTGGCGAGTCATCATTGGTGGAGTAGGATGTGCTTTGCTAAACTGTCCATCCAATGGACGAATGCCTTCATCTATCACAGCAGCAGTCTTGCCCTTTTCATCACCGAGGTAATCGTCCGCTTGAGGACTTCAATCGGGGCAGGTAGCTGCAGTGGTTCAAAGTATCGACCTTGTAATTCAAAGTGAAGATCTTGACCGATGAATCTCATAATCCAAGGCGCATAAGGTTTCAGCTCAAAAGGTGACATGGCAATGTTAGCGAGTCCTCATGAAGAAATCATGGAAATTGACGGAACGCCATGGATGATGTTGAAAAGCATATTCTTCATGATGCCAACGACTTCTTCATCGCTCGAAGTCGTGGCCTTTGATAGGACTCATAGTCTTCGCCGAATCCGATAGACTGTCCGAGGCACATATAATAATTCCTTGACGAGGAATTTGGTTCTTGGGGCCTGCCTTGGCTTCAAAGGCTTCATCAAGACTTGCATATAGTGATTTGAAAGTTCTTTTCTTCGAGATACGACGTGCACCATCAAGCGGAGGACCGAGTGGTAGGGCTCAAGCAATTCATTTCTTGGTGCCTTATAGTGGGTATTTTCAGTCATCCAATCTAAGACCCATGAATTCACATCTTTAGCGCCTCCGGTGATGTGCGAGGTTGCATAGAACTCAAGAATTAGCTCTTCATTCCATCCATGAATATCGGTGCAGAAATTTAGAAGGCTGCCGTGAAGAACACCGAGGACTGGCTCAAAGCTCGGCAGCGACTCCATATCCACATGAGGAATATGAGCATGATCAAGATTTTGTCCTTGTTGAAAAGCACCGAGGAATAGAAGTTGGCTTGGTGGCAGTCCGTAAACGCCTCTTCCTAATGCGAGCAGTAATCATAAGGATTATATTCATGAAGAACACGTGCTCGCAAAGAAATCTTCAGCCTTGAACTTTTGCTTGGTTGAGAACGGATTCTTTTGCTTGGGCAGAGGGTGTCGATGAGTTGCATCACCACCTCGGGAATTGTAAGTTCAGGTTCTTCACCGAGGAATTTCTTGTTCCTCAACAAAAGTGCGATCGAGGATTAGCAAGAGCAGTAGTTTCATCAAGACTAGCGGCTGGAATTTCTTCATGCACGTAACCAAAGTGGGTTGATTTTCTTGAGTCCATTTGGACTGTTTGTGCAGGGAGTGAGGAACTTGTTGGAGCGGGTGAAGAGAGGAGTATTGGGATCTGACTTTCCCAAAAGTCATCATTTATCACCGGAGTGGTGCATCCAATATCCACATCTTCTTTTTCAATTTCCTCAAGACCAGCTTGAGGAATTTCATAGTCGATGAGGAAATAAGCGGGGTTGAAGGATTGCTTTCACTTCAATTTCTTCATCAATTTTTCTCGACGAAGCAAAGCAGATTGATGTTCTTCATCGATCCGATTGGGATCTCATAGTCTTCTCCAAAAGGAACGACTTCCTTTGATGGTATGGAGGTAAATGGAACAGCATCAATTGGGTTTTCAAATGAGCTGGTCATTGGCTTCATTTTCTTCGCAGTGAAGAATCGACGCAGCTGATGCTTTCCTTTTATTCATAGCAGCTCGCTCGCAGCCTTGGTTTTCTCACATGTAGCGGATGGAAGAATTGGAGTTGGAGTTGGCGCAGGAGGAGCTGAGGAATTTGGTGCGCTTTCTTCAGAGCAATCGATGCAGCTTCTGCCTTGAGCAATTTCTTCAGCGCACCACTAGTGGGCGCCCGGCAGTTTCTTCGGCCGGCCGGGATGGGATCATCAGCCTCGAATCAGCATTTTCTTCAAAGAGTTGAACGTCATCAGCGGGCTTGGCATTTTCATCAAGAGGCTGAGCTGAAGCTCCACTGAGGAATTTCATGTTGCATCGGGCAGCAACACTTAGAATTTCTTCGTCGTTGATTGCGAATCTGGTCTTGGCTCCTTGCCAATCAGCATAGTAGGAATCAAGTTTTGCCGAGGTCTTGAATTTCAGTTTGACCTTGAGAAGCTCCTCGGTGTCATCTTGACAACGCTTTTCTTCGTGAACTTCTCCTTCCTGTATTGAGCCTTTTGATTTCCCTCGCCTTCTCAAACTTCCATTTTCTTGATGATGAAGTGAGTCAGCATGACTTTGACCAGTGTCGATGAAGATTAGGCAGTAGAGGGTATTGGGATCATTGTGCCAAAGATCAATATAGTCGAGGACTTTCTTGGATCCAATAACAAGGGCACAGATGTACCTTTGGCTCTAGCGGCCTTCACTTGACGGTCTCGATGATTTCTTCAAGTTCTTCATCGATGCCTCATCATCGATGGTACATGGAATACAACCGTTTCTTCCTTGGCTAGGCCGAGGACCTCGCCCAATTGTTGCTTTGGTCTTGGTGAGCTGGGCCGATGAAGAAATGGGGCACCGAGAACTTGCAGAGATGCCCGAGGCAATTGAAAACCAGTGGTCCTTTGACAAGTAGCAGTGCACATGAACTCAAGGTTTTGACGGAGCTGTTGAGGACTTTGGTGGAACGGCAGCAAGGTGAGGAAATTGCTTGGAAGGTGTCTTTGAGGAACTTGGCCGTGAGGGCACAGATGATGAAGCACTTGGCTTATGAGCAGGCTTCTTTTGCATTGATTTCCTCGGTTTGACCGAGACCTCAGTGGCAGTAGCAGCAGCAGAATCCTCATTGAATTTCTTCACTCCTTCCTTTGCTTGTTTTGCCAACTTTGCTTGACGTTTAGCCCATTCATCAGGAAAGTCCTCACCTCGTTTGATGCTTGTGGGATCAGCTACTTGGCCAGGTGCCAAAGGAGCTCTTGGGCATGGAGGATTTAGAGCAAATTTCTTCATGTACTTAGGAGTTACATATCTGTATTCCTTCCATTCCCGTGCCCATCTCCGTTCAATCTTCTGAATACGCACCTTGCGTTGATTTTTGCTTTCTTCATCCGGAGTGTAGTAGTCAGCATATATTTCCTCGTGGATTTCAAACGCTGTCATAACCTCGTGTTTCTTTCCTCCTTGTGTGGCTTCTTACCGTCGCCATTTTCTTGCTTGAGGAAATTGAACAATTGAGTTCTCTCAAGAAGTGTGCAGTTTTTCTTCGAGGAACGCTGCAAATGAGTTAAGTTGATGAGAACCTAGGGATTCAGCGGACATTTGTACCTGTGAACAGAGTATAGGTGCGAGGAATTTGGAGAGGTCATATCGTTCTCGTAAGGTTTTCAAAAGAACAAGTTTTGAGGATTTTGACCAGATGAGTTTTGAAGAATTTCACTAAGCGTTCTTTGTCTTAGGTTCCAGAGTTGTATAGATCGAGGATCCACACAATTGAGGAATCTTGAAGAAAATCATTGCTTAGAGAAACGAATCAAGAGATTTGAGGTGTTCATATGTGTGAAGAATTTGAAGAATAAACACCTTTGAAGAATTTGAAGAAGATTTGAGAATCAAAGCGAGTAATAAAAGTAACTTTTAATTTACCCAAGTGAAGAACACGATTAACCGAGAAGAACAGTTGGGAAGTTCGTCTGCTCAGATCTTCCACGCCCTAACTTGGCAGAGGAAATCAGCTACGGCGACGGGCGGAGTGAAGATTTTCCACGGTCGGCGCGAGTACGCCGGGCGAAGAGGTCAAGGCATGAAGCTTTTCTTCACCGGCGACGATGGAGAAGCGCGGCGCTTAGGGTTTGAGGAGCTCGAGCGGGAGAGAGAGGTCGGAAAGGTAGAAGAGTGAGGAAGGAGAGAGGGTATTTATAGACACGGTGAAAAACGGATCGTCCGAAGATTTAGGACGAACGTGCCCCTGACCGCTTCCCTTCTCACGACATGTGTCACCCACGTACTGTGTAGTGGAGATCGTGTACGATCGTGAGTGAATAAAGTAATGCATCGTGGGATGCGGAACGGTTTGAGCGGTAAGAATGAAGGTTTGAATAGGATTTGTTTTAAAGTTCCGTTGCAATTTCTTCACTGTCAAGGACACAAAGTGAAGAATTTGAACGAAGTTTCAAAGTAGAACGCACATGAAGAATTTGTGAATGGATTGGGTTGAGTATAGCATAGAGGGGAAGGGTCGATCACATTCACTTAGCGAAAAAACGACTTGAAGAAATAGCCATAAGTGAATGTCTGAGAGGACATAAACTCATATATATATATATATATATATATATATATATATATATATATATATATATATATATATATATATATATAGCCAATAAAGAAAGACGACGGAAACAGTGAAGATTTTGCAAAGTTGAAGAATTTGAAAACTCAAGAATTTCAAAGCGAGGAAAACTCAAATTGAAGATTTTCAACTTTGGTGGTGGCGTGACCCACCATATAAGAATGATGATTTCAGACACCGCGCATAATTGTCGAGGGTTTCGAGAATCAAATTCTTCATTAATTTCTTCACACTTAGAGTGTTATTCTTCATTGATTGAAGAAAACGTTTCTTCATGTGTTGCACATCTAAGTCATCAATTTTGCATAAGTGTTAGGATGTGTATCTTTTCAAAGAACATTCAAGATTCTAAGATATTTAGCTCACACCGCAACTTGCTAAATCTCTTCTCATCCAAGGGCTTAGTGAAGATATCAGCTAGCTGTTCTTCATCTTCACATGCTCGATGGAGATGTCGCCTTCAACACATGATCACGAAGAAAATGATGAAGAATTTGAATGTGCTTTGTCTTCGAAAGTGCTGAACTGGGTTGTGAGCAATCTTGATGGCACTCTCATTGTCACAATAGAGAGGCACATTCTTCACGTTGATGCCGTAGTCCTTGAGGGTTTGCTTCATCCATAGTAATTGAGCACAACACGAGCCAAAGAAGCAATGTATTCAGCTTCCGCGAAGGGACAAAGGATACGCATTCTGCTTTCTTCGAGGACCAACAGCACCAAAGATCGTCCGAGGAAATGACAAGTACCAGATGTTGACTTGCGGTCCACACGATCACCAAAGATAGTCGAGTCGAATATCCAATGAGATCAAAAGTAGAGCCCTTGGGGTACCATAATCCTAGTGTTGGTGTGTGAGCTAGATATCAAGAATATGCTTCATGCCTTATGGTGTGATTCCTTCGTGTAGCTTGAAATCGGGCACACATGCAAACACTAAGCATTATATCTGGCCTAGATGCACATAAGTACAATAAAGAACCAATCATGGAGAGGTATACCTTGTGATCAAGTCAATACCATTTTCATCAATTGCATAGATGGCCATTTGTGGGCATAGGAATTTTGACACCTTTGCAATCTTGCATGCCGAATTTCTTCAGACATCTTTGAGGTATTTCTCCGAGATATGAATATGCCATTGTGTTGTTGATTTAATTTGAAGACCTAAGAAGAATTTCAACTCTCCCATCATAGACATTTGATATTCTTCACTCATCATATAGGCATTCATCACTATAACGTTGGTCAAGACAGCCAAAGATAATATCATCAACATATATTTGGCACACAAACAGTTCACCATCATAAGATTTAGTAAAGAGAGTAGGGTCGAGTGAACCGGTGTGAAGCCATTCTTCACGAAGAATTCCTTCAATGTATCATACCACGCCGAGGGCTTGCTTGAGGCCATAGAGGGCCTTATTTAGTATGAAGACTTTGTCGATTCTTTGGATCTTCAAAACCCGGGGTTGAGCAACATATACTTCTTCCTCAAGCTTACCATTGAGGAATGCACTTTTCACATCCATTTGATATAAAGTGATATTGTGATGGTTAGCATAGGCGATTAATATGCTAATAGACTCAAGTCTAGCGACAGTGCAAAAGTTTCATCAAATCAATTCCTTCAACTGCGTGTAGCCTTGAGCTACTAGTCGTGCCTTATTCCTCACCACAAGACCATTTTCATCTTGCTTGTTGCGGTAGATCCACTTTGTGCCAATGATATTATGCTTGCGAGGATCTGGACGTTTGACCAGTTCCCTGACGTTGTTGAGCTCGAATCGATGTAATTCTTCTTGCATGGCCTGAATCCACTCCGGCCCGTAAATGCTTCATCTACCTTAGTGGGCTCGTGATAGAGACAAAAGCATAGTGCCACAAAAATTAGATAAATGTGAAGCTTTTGAGCGTGTGAGAGGACCGGCGCTTTAATGTCATCGATGATCTTTTCCACTTGTACTTCTTTTGCAACGCGAGGATGAGCTGGTTGTCGCCGAGGAATTTGATCATTTTCCTCAAAGACCATTTTCTTCAAAGATTATCTTCAGTGCATCAGCTTGACGTTCTTCGCAGACAGAATGAATTCTTCAGCAGTTTCTTCAAGAGGAATGACATCCTCGCTGCCTTGAACCTGATAGAGTCCTCGGTGCTGGTTCGCCTAACATGAAGGTAGGTGCTCTTTGCAGCCATTAGTTTCATCGAACCGCACATCTACAAGGTCAACAATCTTGTGAAGAGTGATGTTGAAGACTCAGAGGTGTGCGAGTCCTTTCCGTAACCAAGCATAAAACCTTCATGTGCTTTCGGTGCAAATTTAGAGGTGTGGTGAGGATCTCTAATCCAGCATTTAGCAATCAAGACTTTGAAATAACTTACATTAGGTTTCTTGTCGTTGAGGAGTTCATAGGCGTCTTCTTGAAGAATTTGTGAAGATATACTGTTGATGATGTGGCACGCAGGTCAATTGCTTCAATCCGTAAACGACAGCGCGTTTTGTATTCATCAAGCATAGTGCGAGCCATCTCAACAAGAGTTCTGTTCTTGCGCTCCACGCACGCCATTTTGCCGAGGAGTATAGGGAGCAGATAACTCATGAGTAATACCAAGTTCATCAAGATAGTCATCAAGACCGAATTCTTGAACTCAGTTCCATTGTCACCCCGATGTGCTTGATCTTCACACCAAAGTTAGTTGAAGCCCTCAAGAAAATCGCTTGAAGATTTCCTGCACTTGATTTTTGTAAGTAACAATGTGTACCCATGTGTAACGAGAGTAATCATCAACAATAACAAAGCCATATAGTGATGCTTCATTAACGATACCTGAGTAATGATTGGGACCAAAGAGGTCCATGTGAAGCAATTCAAGGACGAGTAGTGGTCATGATAGTCTTCACTGGATGCTTGGCCTTGGTCATCTTTCCAGCTTCACAGTTCGATAGGTGATCCTTGAGGAATTTGACATTTTCAATGCCAATGACATGCTTCTTCTTCGCAAGCGTGTGCAAATTCCTCATGCCTGCGTGACCAAGTCGTCGATGCCATAGCCAGCCTTTTGAAGCTTTTGCAAGTAGGCACACGGCTGGTTGTGGTCCTGTAGAGAAGTCAACAATATACAAGTCTCCTCTCCTAAAGCCTTCGAAGACTTTGGAATTGTCAGCTTCCATAATCACAACACAACGATATTTGCCAAAGATAACAACCATATCAAGATCACAAGGCATTGAGACCGACATGAGGTTATATCCTAAAGACTCAACAAGCATGACTTTGTCCATGTGCATGTCCTTAGAGATAGCAACCTTACCAAGACCCAATACCGACTTTTGCCTTTGTCAAGAAAGATGATATGCTTCAGATGTGACGGTGATAAGGTAGCATCCATCAATAGATTCTTGTCACCAATCATGTGATTTGTACATCCACTATCGAGAACCCACTCGGCTGGTTTTGGGTTGATCATCCCGCAGATGAATTAGTATAACTTACGATCTCATATACTTCATCGGTGAAGAATATGATATCAAGTTCATCGATGAATTTCATCACCAAGATCAATCGATAAGCAAGATGAGGACGTGAAATGAAAGTTCATTTCATCATGATTAGCCTCAAGGCCCTTTCAGAAATTTTGTCGTGCCCCAAAGAAATTCTTCAGACGTTGAGGCACGCCCGAGACCTGACCCTGCATAAGAGATTAGTTTTTCTTCACCACCCACATCTCAAGGGGTGGCAAAGAGTTCATCATTCTCATGAAAGCATCATATGAGAATGGTGGCATAGAAGCCAAACCATTTCGCTTCACATAAGAGGGGTTAGGTAAGCATATGAATAAGCGTAGAAATTCTTCGAGGACTTATGAACATATTGGTTTGAAGAATAATGCACATATTCATAGCCCTTAGCTCTACCTCTGTAAACAGAGTTGTTAGCACGATGATAATCATATGAGAACTTTGATCCTTTTGAGGGATTTGATCCATGTGAGGAATTTGGTCCGTATGAGGACTTGGATCCATATGAAGAATTTGGTCCATATGAAGAGTTTGATCTGGGGTTCCTATTCTTCATGTGTGGTGTCATGAGGACATTCACTGAAGACTTTCAAGGCACTTCTTGGGAACCCAGATTTTCTTCATAGGGGAACCGCTCTGCAGCTTAGTGCCAACATATCTAGCAAATACTTCACCATTCTGATTTTTGAACAGCTTAAAGTTTGAGTCAAATGACTCATCAATGTAATGAGGAAATTCGCATGTGAAGTCAGATAAGGTAGATGGATCAACTGGAGGTCCCTTTGCAGAACCCATGAGGTTTTGGGATACCGCCAAAGCTTCCAAAGACGCTCCATCAAGATTGAGTTTCTCTCAAAGGCAATACCTCTTTCCTAGGGTTCTGTTGAGGATCTGCATTTTAAGCACATCACAAAGAGTCTGATGCCCTTTGAGGCTTTTGTACATGCTCGTCATGTACAATTCCTTCATCCTGCATCGTTAGTGATACTAGCAATGTCCTCGATGAGGAATTAGTGATAGCAGAGGCAGGTGAAGAATTTGTAATAGTTGAAGCATTTGAACATTCAGTGAAGAATTAGCAGATTCACGCTCAATGCACTTTAAGCATGGAGGAACAAATTCTTCTTGAGAAGCGCTGATTTGTTGAGCAAGTAATGAATCGCGCTCCTTCAAGATCTTCATAACTCGCCTTAGCTTCTCAAGATCTTGCTTTTGAAGAAATTCATAAGAAAGTTTCTCATGATCGCTAGGAGAGTGTTATGATGACCTTGAAGGCTGTCAAGCCTAGATCAAGTCTCTCAAGATTTTCAATCGTGGCTTGAGTGCGATCCATTTCTTCACCTAACATATCATCACTCTTATCTAGCATGTTTTGAACCTTTCAAAAGCCCTTTGTTGTTTTATAGCAATCTTAGCAAGTTTAGAGTAGCTGGGCTTGAGATCCTCATCGATTCATTTTCACTAGATTCAGAGGAGGTGAAATTGAGTACCTTGGCACCTTTTGCCATGAAGCAATAGGTGGGAGCGAGTCATCATTTTCCTCATCGCTTGTCGGTGAGTCAGCTTTCTTCAAGTTGTTGAAGATGGACTTGCTAACATAAGCAAGAGCAAGAGCCGACTAGCCACACCAGATTCGGATTCTTCTGCATTCTCCTCTTCCTCATTTTCCTCGATTCAGCTTCAGAGTCCATTTCCTTGCCAATGAATGCCCGAGCCTTTTTGGAGCTGCTCTTCTTGTGAGAAGAAGGTTTTGAGGATTTTGATGATGAAGATTTTGATGATTTCTTCTTCTTCTTCATGTCATCGTAATTGTAATCCTTGTGCTTCTTCTTCTTTAATTCCTTTTCCCATCGAGGACAATCTTGGATGTAGTGACCAGGTTTCTTGCATTTGTGGCAAAGTCTTCTTATAGTCACTAGATGAGGAATCACCGCTTCTTGAGGATTTTCCAAAGCGACCACGCCTTGTGAATTTCTGGAATTTCTTCACGAGCAAGGTTAGCTCTCGCCAAATTCTTCAGATCTCCAAGGCTACTACCGAGTCTTCACTCTCGATTTAGATACAGCCTTGGCCTTCGTGGCACGTGTTTTTCCATAGCCGTAACCATAGAGATCTCTCTTTCAAAGAAGTCGAACTCGTGAGTATTTAGCCTTCGAGGATATCAGCAGGATCAAGAGACTTGTAATCAGCTCGCTCTTGTATCATCGCGCTGAGTATCAAATGAGGAATCGCTTATCTTAGTAATTTCTTCACCACCTCATGGTCGGTGATGTCAAGGGCACCCAAAGGCTTGAAGCTCATTTGAGATGTCGTGAGGCGATCAAGGTTTGTTGAACATTTTCGTTGTCGAGTCTTTTGAAGCGTTGAAGAGATTCCAAGAACATCAACTCGAGAGTCACGCTGAGTTGAAACACCTTCATTTACTTTGGACAGCCTCGTCCCAGATGCGCATTCCAAAGCACTCACTCTTCCATATTGACCTTTGCTCGATGGCCACATATGATATTCTTCGCTGAGAATCGAGTTGCTTGAATCTCTTCACATCAACATCATTCGTAGAGGGTGTGACCGAGGAAACACCTTTTTCACAACATACCGTAGATCGTTGTCAATTGCTTCAAGATGCATTCGCATTTTGTTCTTCCAAGAGGGGTAGTCCGTCCCATCGAAGGTAGGACACCCCGCCGAGACCTTGATCATACCTGCGGTCGACATATAACTAAAACCTGTGGTTAAACTAAAATCAAATGTAACAAGGAGTACCTTGCTCGATACCAATTGAAAGTGCGTTATATCGACTAGAGGGGGGTGAATAGGCGATTTTATGAATTCTTCATCGAGGAATTTGCCGGTGAGGAAATTCCTTAGCTAAGAACTACTTGCAGCGGAATAAGTACTCGAAGTAAGCATAACAGATTACAAGCATTGTCATCATGATGAAATGAAGACAATCACAGAGCACGTAAAGCGAATCACAGGATAACACAAGATGAAGACAAACAGATCAAGAAATTGAACCGAGGAAATTGAGAAAGTCTTCAACAAAGTCTTCAAACACAGATATGAACAAACACTCAACACAAGAATGAGGAAATGAAAGGGTTGAGGAAATAGAACCAGTTAGGTTGGTGAAGACAATGATTTGGTAGACCAGCCCAACTGCTATCTCAGCTTGTACGTCTGTTGAGCGGCTGAGTATTTAAACTCGAGGACACACAGTCCCGGACACCTACCACCGAGCACGCAGCTCAGACACCCAATCCTCACCGTATTCTCCTTGAACTAAGGCCACATAGACCTCGGCCCAATCACTCGTGGTAAGTCTTCAGCGACTTCCAAACCTTCACATACTTGGTCACCGGCGATCCACAATTCCTCTTGATGCTCTAGACCTTGACGCCTAATCGTCTGGAAGAAGCACAGCCTTCAAAGGTAATAAGCGCCGGATCCACGCAGGATCAATTTCTTCAATGATGCTCAATCACTTTGGGTTTGTTGGGGTTTGGTTTTGGGTTTTTCCTCACTTGATGATTTTCGCCAAATTCCTCGTGAGGATGGGTTGCTCTCAAATGACAAGTGTCAAGTTCTTCGGAGCAGCCAACCAACTAGTGGTTGTAGGGGGCTATTTATAGCCTAGGGAGCAGCCCGACATGATAAGACATAAATGCCCTTCAATGATATGACCGTTAGGTGGATAAGATATTTGGGACAGCCGGCAAGAAGATAAAGAACGGTCGGAATTTTGAATATCAAATTCTCGTGGCTATCATGTTCTCATCGTAGGCAATTCGTGATCTGGCGAATTTTAACTCCTCGCCGAATAAATTCTCAATACTGTAAGAGCTTCGCCTCTCACATCAAGAAATTGACCGAACTGTATGAGATTTCCAAAAGCTTTACTCAAGGGATTGGTAGGTGTAGGATTTTGAGTTGAGCATCAAATGGAAATTTTTCCTTAGTATTTCTAATTCTTTAACAAGACGGTGTTTTATGACTCAAGAAAGAGAAAATGAAACTACGAAAACAAAAGTCTTCACGCTTCATGTTCCTCAAATGAATACCAAGTCTTCAAGGTCACACCAATTTCTTCACTTTCAAAGTCTTCGTAAAGTCTTCGTAATATCAAAGTCTTCATTGAAGAACTTCATTTTAGGGTCGACTTTCTCTCAGAATATCAACTCCTCATAGACTTATAGACCTGTACACTCACAAACGCATTAGTTCCTTAACCTATAAGTCTTCAATACACCAAAATCACTAAGGGGCACTAGATGCACTTACATGACGCGAGCTTGGTCGCGGGGGCATGGCAACAGTAAGCCGCCACCGGCGGCCGATCACCGCTGCCATTTCGCCTTGTCCGTTAATGGCACACGGAGCTCGCTGGAGGGTCGGCGCCGATTCCAACGGGTCCGTCTTTTGGGGCGTTTCACCGCTCTTTCAGACTCTCGCCGACAAAGCGGTCATGCCGCCTTCGGTCGCATGCACACAGCCATCGTGGGTACAGGAATCTGCCCACGGGCTGACGCCGTGGCCGGTGTGGCTAAAGGTTGCGCCGACGGAGATCTCCCTGGTCGGCGCCTGCGTGGCTATGCTCGCCTTTTATGAGCGGGCGGGGACCGCCGCGAGGCGGCTTTTATCCCATCCCGCCAGAAGTCGCCATGCAGGAGAGGACGGAGTCGCTGGCCGACTCCTCGTGAGCCGCTTCATTGGAGGTCGCTGGCTTGGAGTCGGCTTGTCCCGAGGCCGCCTCGGGACTCCGCCCAGAGGGGCGCTGGCGCTCTGCCGCCACTCTCAAGGCGCTCTTGTCTGGGGTCTTGAGGGGCACACCGCCTGATGTTTTGAAGGTCCAGGGCTCGGTCCGCTTACCCGCGGGCCCATTACTCGACAGTAGTCCCCGGTTGGTGAGGCGCCGAGGGCAACATGTCGAGGAGCCTCGGCAGCCTTCATCCCTTTGGTAGAAGAATCGACTTGGCTCGCCGCTCCATCTTGAGCCGATTAGTCGAGTCGGCCTCGCAGGGGCCGCCTTTGCTCTTCAAAGGTTTCAAGGTCGCAGCGGATCCGGCGGCGGCATGATAAGCTTCCCAAGCAGCGCCGCTGCGGGCCCGCCACGCGACGCCACGCGGCAGGGCCTCGCCAGCCCACGCGTGACAAGACAGGCCTGTCAGCGGGGCCGCCACTACCACGCCGGCGCTGCAGCGGATCCGCCGCGGTCGTGGTTGGCGAAAAAGTTTTCACGCCGCTATCGCCGCAGAACGCTGCGGGTTAAATCGGGGTGGGGACGGGCGCAGCGCATCCCACGCCGCCGGCTTCGCAGCCAAGGTGCCTATAAGTAGGCGGGAGGGAGGGCGGCGCACGCGCACCTCTCTTCCTCTCCTCTTGCTCCTCGCCTCGCCTTCTTCCTCGCCTCCGCTGCGCCAACTCGCCAAGGCCATGAGATGAGCTCATCCGCCGCAAGGCTTCCCCACCGCGCCCGTGGCAGGGACGGCTCCATCATTGACGCACGACATCATCGAAGTTTCTTCACAAACGCGCCGCATCCCCGCAACCACCTAGTGTGGACTCGCCACACGGAGGGCTAAATCACGCCGGCACCGGAGGAGGGCGAAGCGGTCATTTTCCGCCGCACTCATGCGCTGGCTAGGGCTGCCGGGCGAGCGGCTTCTTCCGCTGTTTGAGTTCTTCGCTCCACCAAGACCACCTCACCCCAACACGGTGTGTGTTGGCCCGCCAGATCCTTATGCGAGGGCTTTCGGCGCTCTCCCCACCATCGAGCTGTGGGGAATTCTTCCAAGCCAAGCTCGACCCACGCCACTCGCAGGCGCTCGGCTCAGGCGGCACGCTCATCGCCAAGAGGAGGCCGGTGCCCGAGAACCCTTTTCCCGCCATCTCCTCATCAAGTCGGTGAAGATGTGGCAGCGACATACTTATATGTTAAGAACGCCTCGAGGGCGATCGGGTCAACTTGCCACCTTACGGGCGGCGAGTTGGCGGGCCGACTTCAGCCTGGTCCTATAGGGCCCGGACGCTGACTTCAGAGGCAACGCCGCCGTCGCTGCTGCCCGCGTGATGACGCGGTCGGAGGGCCTGATCGGGCAGACTTGTTGCCGCCTTCGGGCGCGCCGAAGTTCTCCTCTTCAAGGCCGACCTCATCCGATCCGCCGATGAGCCGCCGACCCCACCGGCTGTGCTCCAAAGACATGCCCCACGCGGAGGTGGTGGACACGGTGAACTTCTTGGCGAATCGCGGCCTCACGGAGGAATGGCAGTTCGGCAAGGAGCCATACTGCCGCCAACCCCCGCCATTGGTAAGTCGCCTTGCTTCTCTGCTTCTTCTTCACCAATCCGCTCTAATTTTCCTTGGTCTTCTCCGATTCAGAATCCCCTCATGCCGCCTTCGCCGGCGCCTGGGGGGCCGGGCTCGTGAATTGCCCTCGATCGGGCGGAGAGCGACGCCGACGACCCCGACTTGGGCGTGGCGGCGATGGAGGCCGACGCCGAGGGAGGAGGAGGGGCCGACGACTTCAGGCCTTCGGCCACTTTCGTCGATTGGCCTCACAACGATGGTGAGAAGGAAGTCATCGCCGCCAGCCAGAGAAGCCGCCATCCAGCGCGAAGTTCCTCCGCCGCTTTGGTGGTCGAGGCGGCGCCAAGAAGCGCCTGGCCGGGCTGAGTCCGCCAGCGGCCGGGCCAAGAAATTCAGGGAACGGCCGCGACTCAGCCTGAAGAGGCGGTCGCGAAGGCTAACCGCCTGCAAGGAAGTGAAGAGGCCACCGCTGGTCTCCGCGTAAGTATTTTTTATTCTGCCTTGTTTTCTTCCGTCCGCCTTGTCCGAAGTCTTCTCATGTCTTTTTTTCATCGTGGCCTCACCTTGAGAGGGTCGCCGCGCCCGCTATGGGGGTCGATGGAGACGCCCGCCAATAGTCGGCGGGTTGACCTCGCGCCGCCTCTTCGGGAGGCAACGGAGCGGAATGCGCAGGAGAAGCGCGACAGGAGGAGGCCGCCTGCCTGGAGAAGGCGGAGATCGAGAAGGCGGCGCTTCCGCCTGTAAGAATTGGAGGAGGTCAAGCCGCCGCTGCAGCCAAGAGGCGAAGCCGAGGAGGCCGCAGGCTCCGGGCCGACGCTGCTTGTCACCCCGCTGAGTTTCGCGCCACCGCCGCCGGAGTTCACGGGGCTGGAGGGAGTCGGCGGTGAGGTCCCCTGCCGCAGGGAGGGAAGGCGGCGAGGTCTCCCTACCGGCACGGCCGCCGCCACCTCCGCCGCCCACCGTAGTCCGAGATCGCGCGAGGCAAGCAGCCGGGCGGACCTGCTGTGCCACCGACCGACGACGAGGCCGCGGGCGCAGCTATTTCTTCAAGTCGCCGCCAGGCGACGCCGTTTGAGAAGGCGATTTCGCGCCGCGCCTTTGAGACCGGGCGCCGCCAGCTCGCTATCTCGACGCCGAGGCGATAAGCGCCGCCTGCTGGTGGGTGCGAGGAGGCGACACGGGCCCGCTGAACACGGCGCCCTGGACGCCCAGCGGTTGCGGGCTGAGGGCGACGCCATCCGTAACTCTCCAAGGCGCACTGGCATCGCGATCCGCCGCAGCGGTATGTTTTTTTTGAACTTTTTCGTTTTTTCTTTGGGGCGCGCCAACATGACCCACTGGTAGTCCTCGAAGTTTCGGGCCGGCACGAGCAAAGTGCTCGAACTCTATTTGCTTACTTCCAAGTTTTTATCTCTGTCTCGATTCTTGTCGCAGAGTATCACAACCTCCGCGCCACGCTTTCAACCGCAACG
This sequence comes from Aegilops longissima, assembly GCA_021605205.1. Classification (NCBI taxonomy): domain Eukaryota; kingdom Viridiplantae; phylum Streptophyta; class Magnoliopsida; order Poales; family Poaceae; genus Aegilops; species Aegilops longissima. Next base: position 473,986,562 of record CM038682.1, read on the forward strand.
CTGAGGAGCTGAGCAAGTTGGCTGCTGACTTGGCGAGGAGCCAAGGTGAGTTTTTCAAGGGCGCACGGGCGCACCTGCGGCTATAGTCCTCGAGATTCGGCCGATCACAGCAGCCGGGCCGATCTTCCGGCAACCTTCTTAGCCGACGACTTCACGCCCTTCTTCTTTTTTTATTATTCAGAGTCCAACGCCGCTCTTCGGGGGCAGCTGGGTACGGCCGAGACCGCTTTGCGCGCCAAAGAGGAGGAGTGCGGCAAGCTCGCCGCAGAGCGCGACCTGCTGGCTACGCAGTGGGCGGAGCAGAGGGAGCTGCTCAAGGCGGCGCAGGCCGAGGCGGAGAAGAAAGAGGCCGCTCTCCTGGCTGAATTTGAGAGCGAAGCGCCCGCCGGACCGGCTGTGGAAGCGCCACGACCGCCCACGAAATCAAGATATCGTCGATGGTGAGTTTGCTTTTACTTTTTCTTTTGGGTTGCCGACTATGGGTCAAGCCGACTTCTGTTTTTCTGACTTGCTTCTTCTTCTTCTTGGCAGACTTCTTCCCCGGTCACACGCAGCGCCAATCGCACCATCGAGGCTGAGCGTGAGGCGCGGAGGGCGGTGGTGCCGAGATCGCAGCCAACGCCTCGACCCTTGACGAGCAGCTCCTCGAGCATTGAGGCTCGCCCGCGCCGCCCATCGATGTTGCGCCGCTTCGCCGCGGTCGGCGCCCAGGAGATCGCTGCTCGGGCCGGACATGCCGGTTTCGCAGATTCTCACCGGACCGCCGACCGGCCGGAGGTCGCGGCTGGCCGCCTTGAGGCTTGAAGGGTTCCACGGCTCGGCCGGAGCTCGCCGAGCCTCGGAGTTCATCAAGGCATGGTATCTGTGGCTGGATCTCGACCGCTGGCCGCTCCGGCCGAAGCCCAGCGGAGCTGCTGGCCACGAGGACGCCTCGCCGAAGGCGGCGGGCGGCGATCACCGACTACACGGACACCAGCGTGTTCGCCCTCGAGCAGTCAAGACGGGGAGGCACCGCCGGACTGGTTCGGGATGAACCCGGACTACGGCGAGGACTCGGCGGAGGTGATCGACTCCAGCGCCGAGGATGAAGACGAGGAGGAGGACGGAGACGGCATGGAGGCGCCAGAAGACGGAGCGGGCGACCAGCCTCACCGACCACGCCCCAAGAACGAGCCGCCGCTTATCCGGCCGGCTGCCGCCAAGACGATCAAGCCGAGATCGCCAGCAAGCCGCCCGGGCCGACGCCGCCGCCCGCCTTCCAACCCCACCCGCTGCTTCTTAGGCCGCTGCCTTGCCTTTTTAGTTTATCTGCTTGCTAGTCTTTAAAAGAACTTGTTAATTTGCACAACCCCACCCGCTGGGTGTATTCTCAACCTCTCGTTCAAGATCCGCCAAGGGCCTAAGCTTGTGTAAATATTATTCTAATTTTATCTTTCCTTGCTTATTGCTCTTGTGGCTTTTTTCCTTTGCCGCTTTCCTTAGATGCCGCTTGCCCATCGGGCAACCGCTCATGGACTGCCGCCTAGGTCAAGTGCTTGGCTACTTTTGAGAAGGCAAGTACTTGGCCATTTTTAGAGTCATAAGTTGGTAGAAAGCGGCAAGCCGGCTACTTAGGAGTCGGTTTTACGAAACGGGCTGGAAGCCGATTTAAACTATGTTTATGCTTTGGGTCTGTAACGCCCCGGATACAACTTTCCATATTCGTAACTCCGACTCTTGCCTTTTCCGGAGATGCTAACTTGTAACGCCCTCGATGCGGCTATATCTCCCACGTGTCGAAGCACGACTTAGAGGCATAACCGCATTGAAAGCAATGTCGCAAGTGAGGTAATCTTCACACAACCCATGTAATACATAAGGGAAAGAGATACATAGTTGGCTTACAATCGCCACTTCACACAATACATGAGTAAAGCATTACATCATACAGATACAACCAAGGTCCCACTACGGAACCAAAATAAAAGAAGACTACCCCAAATGCTACACAGATCCCCGATCGTCCCAACTGGCTCCACTACCGATCCAATCAAACGAAACGACAAAAAGAACAAGATCTTCATTGAGCTCCTCCTGAGCTCGGTAAAAGGCCACCTGCACGGTTTCATCGGCACCGCAAACTGGTTTTGAAGTATCTCGTGAGTCACGGGACTCAGAATCTCACACCGCGAGATCAAGACTATTTAAGCTTAAAGGTAGGACAGGGTAGTGAGGTGGAGCTGCAGCAAGTTTACTCAGCATATATGGTGGCTACATACGCAAATGAGAGCGAGAAGAGAAGGCAAAAGCATGGTCGAATAACTATGATCAAGAAGTGATCCCAAACTACTTACGCCAAGCATAACTCCAACATCTGTTCACTTCCCGGACTCACGAGAAGAGACCATCACGTTACACACGCGTTGGTGTATTTTAAATAAGATCAACTTCGGGTTTTCTACAACCGACATTAACAAATTCCCATCTGCCTCATAACCGGGCACGGCCGAAAGATAATACCCGCAGGGTGTCCCAACTTAGCCCATTATAAGCTCTCACGGTCAACGAAGGATATTCCTTCACCGAAGACCCGATCGTCTCGAATCCGGACTACAAGACATTTCGACAAAGAATAAACAAGACCAGCAAAGCCGCCCGGATGTGCCGACAAATCCCGATAGGAGCTGCACATATCTCGGTCTCGTGGCACACCGGATGAACACTACGACGGCAACCGACGATACCCCAAGTTGCCTCGGGCGGCACCGCAAGTGGTTTAGTTTGACCAGCACTCGGAGGAGAACTGCCCGGGTTTAAAATAAAGATGACCTTGAGTCTGCAGTAACCCAAGGGAAAAGGCTTAGGTGGCAAATGGTAAAACCAATGTTGGGCCTTGCTGGAGGAGTCTTATTCAAAGCGAACTGTCAAGGGGGTCCCATAAATCACCCAACCGTAAGGAACGCAAAATCCGGGAACATAACACCGTATGACGGAAACTAGGGCGGCAAGAGTGGAACAAAACACTGTGCATAAGGCCGAGCCTTCCACCCTTTACCAAGTATATAGATGCATTAATTAAATAAGAATATTGTGATATCCCAACAAGTAAACATGTTCCAACAAGGAACAACATCTCCATGTTCCAACAAGGAACAAACTTCATCTTCACCGCAACTAACAACGCTATAAGAGGGCTGAGCAAAGCGGTAACATAGCCAAACAACGGTTTGCTAGGAAAGGATGGTTAGAGGCTTGACATGGCAATATGGGAGGCATGATAAGCAAGTGATAGGCATCGTAGCATAGGCATAGCAAAAGAGCGAGCATCTAGCAAGCAAAGATAGAAGTGATTTCGAGGGTATGGTCATCTTGCCTGAAATCCCGCAAGGAAGAAGAACGAATCCATGAAGAAGACAAACGGGCGAGTCGAACTAATCCTCACAACTCCGAACGTAAACCGGTTAACGAGAGAAGCAACCCGAAAGACACAAACAACATGGTAAACAACCACCACATAAATATGTCATGATGCACCAACGAGTATGATGCATGTCCGTTTAAATAGCATGGCATGGCAAAGTGCAACAAACAATACCACAATTATGGAGCTCAATATGCAACGAGTTGCATATTGACGAAACACCACAACAATTATTTAGTTCTCTCTCGGATATGTACCCAACAATATTAAATGTTGATTATCATGGCAAGGGGTGAAGCACAACAAAACTACCTAACTAGGCAAGTTTAAATGAGGCCGGAAGCAACGAACAACAAGTCCGGGAAAATCCTCATATGCATATTTCGAATTAGGTACTGTTCTGCCCTAAACACAATTTTAATGTTGTTAAACATGCAAAGTAATGCTACCATGTTAATCTATGCATTTTTCTACCCCATTTACATATATAATTTATTTAAACTGAAGTTACGGTTATTTAGTTATGAAATAAATCATTTTAGCATGGCATTTAAGCAAAATTAATGCAATAGAATAATAATGGCAAGGTTTTGAGGGGTTAGAGGTTTTTGATCTTTCTTCTCACTTCCATTCAAATCATTTGAATTTAAATTCAAATGAATTTGAATTCAAATTCAATTTTGCCTTTCTTTTTGAATCAGTTTTTTCATTTCGAAAATTCTTCTCCTCATTCTTTCTCATTCTTTTTTCACGTTTTTTTCTTTTTTCAGCCTTCGCCTTCTGCCTCACTCACCAGCGCCACTGCTGACGTTCGCCACGCCCGCCAGCGCCGCTTTTCTGCTTTGCCGCCTTCGCCTTTCGTCGCCTTCGTCTTCGCCCGTTCGCTCGCCGCTTCGCTGAGCTCGCAGCGTCGCCATCGCCCATGGCGCACATCGTCCGACCTTCTTTTCGCCTCGCCCGCTCGGAGCCGGTCACCTGCCTTTCAGCCTGATCTTCGCGAGCCAAGTTCGCTGCTTTCTTCTCGTTGTTTTTCCCGCCGCCTCGCGCCACCCGGTTCACGCCTCTTCCGTGCCATTTCCGCCCACAACTTCAATCCGCAGACGCCGTTTTTCGATTGCGGTCACGCTTTTCATTTTCGCTCAGCCTCGCCATCGTGCAGTCAACACACGCCATTTCTGGCTGTCGTCATGATCTGTTCATCTGCATTAATTTTGCTGTTGTCTAACGTCAACATGCCTCATGATTTTCTTTCCTCACTTGTTGCCAATTCATCTTTGCCATTTTCCATCTTTGCTCTTTTTGCTTCAGTTTGATGTTGTTTGTGTCTTTCGGGTTGCTTCTCTCTTGAGCCGGTTTAGTTTCGAACTCATCTCATGTTCTGCTATGCCTATCTCTGAATTTGCTGGATCTGTCAAGCGTTTAGTTTTCTTACCGCTTTGCTCAGCCCTCACCATGTTCACTTGTTACACATGCTTGTACAGCTGACACGGGAGATATAGCCGCATCGGTATGCTATGTTGCTATATCTCCCACGGTCGGGCACCACTTAGAGGCATAACCGCATTGAAAGCAATGTCGCAAGTGAGGTAATCTTCACACAACCCATGTAATACATAAGGAAAGAGATACATAGTTGGCTTACAATCGCCACTTCACACAATACATGAGTAAAGCATTACATCATACAGATACAACCAAGGTCCCACTACGGAACCAAAATAAAAGAAGACTACCCCAAATGCTACACAGATCCCCGATCGTCCCAACTGGCTCCACTATCGATCCAATCAAACGAAACGACAAAAAGAACAAGATCTTCATTGAGCTCCTCCTTGAGCTCTAAAAGGCCACCGCACGGTTTCATCGGCACCGCAAACTGGTTTTGAAGTATCTGTGAGTCACGGGACTCAGCAATCTCACACCCGCGAGATCAAGACTATTTAAGCTTAAAGGTAGGACAGGGTAGTGAGGTGGAGCTGCAGCAAGTTTACTCAGCATATATGGTGGCTACATACGCAAATGAGAGCGAGAAGAGAAGGCAAAAGCATGGTCGAATAACTATGATCAAGAAGTGATCCTGAAACTACTTACGCCAAGCATAACTCCAACACCGTGTTCACTTCCTGACCGCCAAGAAGAGACCATCACGGTTACACACGCGTTGGTGTATTTTAAATAAGATCAACTTCGGTTTTCTACAACCGACATTAACAAATTCCCATCTGCCTCATAATCATGGGCACGGCTTTCAAAGATAATACCCGCAGGGTGTCCCAACTTAGCCCATTATAAGCTCTCACGGTCAACGAAGGATATTCCTTCTACCGAAGACCCGATCAGTCTCGAATCCCGGACTACAAGACATTTCGACAAAGAATAAAACAAGACCAGCAAAGCCGCCTTGGATGTGCCGACAACCTGATAGGAGCTGCACATATCTCGGTCTCGTGGCACACCGGATGAACACTACGTGACGGCAACCGACGATACCCCAAGTTGCCTCGGGCGGCACCGCAAGTGGTTTAGTTTGGACCAGCACTCGAGGAGAACTGGCCCGGGTTTAAAATAAAGATGACCCTTGAGTCTGCAGAACCCAAGGGAAAAAGGCTTAGGTGGCAAATGGTAAAACCAATGTTGGGCCTTGCTGGAGGAGTCTTATTCAAAGCGAACTGTCAAGGGGTCCCATAAATCACCCAACCGTAAGGAACGCAAAATCCGGGAACATAACACCGTATGACGGAAACTAGGGCGCAAGAGTGGAACAAAACACTGCATAAGGCCGAGCCTTCCACCCTTTACCAAGTATATAGATGCATTAATTAAATAAGAATATTGTGATATCCCAACAAGTAAACATGTTCCAACAAGGAACAACATCTCCATGTTCCAACAAGGAACAAACTTCATCTTCACCGCAACTAACAACGCTATAAGAGGGCTGAGCAAAGCGGTAACATAGCCAAACAACGGTTTGCTAGGAAAGGATGGTTAGAGGCTTGACATGGCAATATGGGAGGCATGATAAGCAAGTGATAGGCATCGAGCATAGGCATAGCAAAAGAGCGAGCATCTAGCAAGCAAAGATAGAAGTGATTTCGAGGGTATGGTCATCTTGCCTGAAATCCCGCAAGGAAGAAGAACGAATCCATGAAGAAGACAAACGGGCGAGTCGAACGAATCCTCACAACTCCGAACGAAACCGGTTAACGAGAGAAGCAACCCGAAAGACACAAACAACATGGTAAACAACCACCACATAAACATGTCATGATGCACCAACGAGTATGATGCATGTCCGTTTAAATAGCATGGCATGGCAAAGTGCAACAAACAATACCACAAATTATGGAGCTCAATATGCAACGAAGTTGCATATTGACGAAACACCACAACAATTATTTAGTTCTCTCGGATATGTACCCAACAATATTAAATGTTGATTATCATGGCAAGGGTGAAGCACAACAAAACTACCTAACTAGGCAAGTTTAAATGAGGCCGAAGCAACGAACAACAAGTCCGGAAAATCCTCATATGCATATTTCGAATTAGGTACTGTTCTGCCCTAAACACAATTTTAATGTTGTTAAACATGCAAAGTAATGCTACCATGTTAATCTATGCATTTTCTACCCCATTTACATATATAATTTATTTAAACTGAAGTTACGGTTATTTAGTTATGAAATAAATCATTTTAGCATGGCATTTAAGCAAAATTAATGCAAACAACAATTATAAACATTTAAATGTTGTTATCATGATGCGGATGACATATACAAGTTTTATGCAATTTTTATGAAAACGTTGACAAGAGCACTATGAAGCATTGTGTCACCGTGGTGGAAGAAAGGGGTGCCACGGCAACATATCGGTTCCGGTAGCTCACGGAGATACCGGAGCAAAAGAAGTGGGCGTGAGCGTGTCATGCGAGGATGGTGGGTGCTCCCGACACCGGGTTCCCACGGAACGGTGGCATGACAAAAGAGGGCATCGCAAGGATGATTCGATCACGGTCGGTCATCTCGGTGGTTATACCTTCAAGCGCATGCTCGGGCGGAAAGCGCAGAGAGGGAAGTAGACGCTCGCGATGGTCGCCGAGGGAAGTAGTCGAACACGGCGAGGGGAAGTAGATCGCTCATGTCCCGTGGATGTTCGGGGTCCACGGGTCTTCGAGGGTCGAGTAGTGGTTCACGCTCGCTTTCAAGAGGTACTTGACGGGTCCGAATCCTTCGGGTTGTCGGGTACTTGCGATCTCGCGATGGTAGTGGTACACGTTAGAGAGGAACTTGATGTTCCCATGTGCTTCACGGTCGCCGTTGAACTTGATTTAAATCCATCCACGGTAGCCGTCCGTGGTCGTTCTCATGTTGGCGGCAACAAGATGGTCTCGAGGTTCAGAGTCAACTTCGCGGTCCAAAACGCTCATCGGGCGGTAGTCGTGGTACTTGGTGAATTCGGAGACTGCAGAAGATTTAACTTGGCGGTCCTCGCTGACCTGGGACTTGTCGAAAAAACTCAAGATGGCCCCGCGCCCTGGTTCGGTGGCTGTGGAGGCAGGGGACTCACGAGAAGAGCTCCAAGAAGGGGGGACGCCGCCGGACGAGAGGAAGCGGAGATGGCGCGGAGCAGCGCCACTGTGGTCGCCGGCAAGGGCGATGGCCGGACGGGTCACGCGGAGATGGCCTGGAGGGAAGAGGGACTTGACGGGCGGCGCTGCTTGAAGAAGATCGGGCGCGGCTGGGACGGGCTGGCCTGTGAGCTCGGGTGAGGGACGAGGAAAGGGGACGCGAGGACGAGGCGGACGGGCAGAGGACGAGGAAGCGCTTAGCTCGGGGTGGCGCCGCAAAGGAGCAGCTCAAGCGATGGGATGCCACAACAAGGCCAAGACGGTAGGGGGCGAGGAGGGGAGCGACGGTGTTGGGCTATGGTGCCAAGACAGGACGGGCGCGGTTCGAACGACGATGGGGTGGAGGAGGCCGAGGGGAGGAGCGAGGGAGACGGCGACGCAAGGAGGAGACGGGATCGGGCGCTGGTCGGCGCTTAGGGAGGAGACGAGGAGAGAGATGCGGTGTGCGGAGGCTAGGGTTAAGGGCAGGGCCGGCTGGGCCTTGACCTTGGGCCGGTTTAGATGGGCTGGCCGGTGTGGGCTAGAAAGAAGTGCATGAGGCCTGGCTGACCTTGGGCCTTGCTGGATCTTTCTCTCTCTCTTTAAACTCTTCAAAAAAAAATAGAAACGCAAAGAAAGAAAGGGAGAGAAAAGAAATGAGTGGACAAGAATAGGGTATGAGGGTAATTTTTCCGGACTCGCAAAAATATGCTTGTTCCAAGAAAAATAGAAAGGCCAAAATTGAAGATTTGAATTCAAATTCATTTGAATTTAAATTCAAATGATTTGAATGGAAGTGAGGGTTTGGGAAGGTCCAAAAATGTTCGGATTTTTGGTGGAACTCCGGAAAATGATAGAATAATAATGGCAAGGTTTTGAGGGGTTAGGAAGGGGTTTCGGGACCTTCGATCGCGATCGAGCGGCTCCTGACAGAGGGGAAAACTAGGTGGGCTGCAGGTGGCTGTGACGAGAGGGTCTGACTGAGGGGAGAGAATAGAAATGCAGCCTTATTACACATTTTGGAGACCAAACATCCGATTTAATATACCGACTACGGTATCGCTTATGATCAACGGTTAATATCGATGGACTAATGCGATTTAAACTTGGCAAAGCGGCCTGTCTACACTATAATAAGACCGCACGACAAGTTGCAACCCATTCCGAGAACATTTTATGCCACTAATAAATAATATTTTGAGAAAGGTATGCTGCAAGAGTGGACGGCTCAGAACGGACAACGGAGAGAAACGGCGAATCGAACGGATGCAAGTTTTGAAAACATGCGGATGAAATGCAGATGATGCCATGAGATGAGATGCATAACAAAAACAAAAGCAAAAACAACAGACAAAACCCAACCACGAAGGAAATATCATATAGCATCTCCGAAAAGGCAAGAGTCGGAGTTATTTAATATGGAAAGTTGTATCCGGGCGCTACAACACTCCACCACTACGAGAGGATCTCGCCCCGAGATCTAGGATGGCACCGAGGGAAAAGGAAGAGGAAGATGAGAGGTAAACCAAGTTGCTTCTTTTACAAACGAGTGAAACCAAAGAACCTTGAGAGGTTGAACAAAATGAAAGAAAGAACACGACGAAGATGAACAAGGTTGAAAACACTCTGTTAGAAAAGAGGAACATGGGATACGACGAGAACCAAGAGGTTTAGTGATAACATAGATATGGAAACCACTCCGGTTAAAACTAGATAGAGAAGGAATAAGATTGATAAAATTTGGACAGCACTCCGACTAAAAATGGGAGGAATTAGAATCATGAACTTGAGAAGATGGGATGATAGTTGATGAAATCAACAACACACGCCTCCTAACTATTGAAAGAATGGCACAAGGTAAGAAAGATTTCGACAGCTCTTCGTTGAGGAAGCAGGCAAAACTTGATAAGATGAGAGAACTCGAATGAAAACATGACACCGTTAAATGGATAATGCAAGAAAAGAACATGATCTTGACAAAACGAGACGATGGGTCAAGAGAGCAACATCACAATGCCTCCGATAGAAATGAAAGAATGCAATGAAAACTAAATGGTTGGAAAGAAAAGAACGGAGAAGATAATAGTAACTTCTACCACAATTGAATTTGGGAAGCATCCTTGCCAAGAAGGTTAGAGCGGAGTTGTTGGAAAACCAACAACTAAAAGCACAAGCTTGTTGTGGGCTTATGGCAAACATCTCAAAATTATGAGGTGAGCTTCTGCCACCAACGGAAACAAATGATTGGATTTATATCAACAAGGAGACGAGAAACTTATTTCACCGATAGGACAAATGAAGAACTTGGGTCATTTATAAGCACCATAAATAGCCACAATCCTTAGGGAAAGCTTTAGGTGAAATATAGCCCAAGATAACTCCAATGAAGAGATTGATGGATTTAAAATATATCATTCTTGACCAATCATGAAACACGAACTCAAATTGTCGAGAATGACATAACACCACCTCAAAAGATAAGATCGAAAGAATTGCACTTCGAATGCAAGAAGAAGAATGTTGAACTCCTCAAAACAAAACATGTGTTGGAACACCCTGTTCAATTTTGAGTATGGCTTGACGGATCTTAACTCCGAGAAATCTTGATGAACAATTGAAGAATGAAAAGAATCCTTGACGAACCATCATGTAGAGCCTCCATGAAGAACTCCGTAAACAAAAGGATGATAAAAGAAAGAGAAGTTGACAACACAATGTGAAGCCTTGCAGTGACAAGATGAAGCTTTGAAATGATATAGCCGAGAAAACTTGGAACTCCGGAAAGAAAGATGACTAAATGAAATAAAGAATTTTGATGAACCTCCGGAATAAGGAATTAATCACTTGGATGAAACAAGAACAAGAATTACATTATGCTGATCCTTCACCACTTAAATTGATGACAAGCAATGGATTTGGCATACTACTTATTCTCATTGAAAAATGATTACAGATAGAGATATAGCGAAACTTGAGAAGGTCTTCAACAATTCACCGTAGGATTTGGGAAGGACGAATGAATCTATATGATAACGAAGGAAGAGAACTCTTGAACAAACCACCATAATAGTTGAGAATGAACGTAGCAAAGGCACAATTCACCGGAAGAATTGGAAAACGAATAAAGATGCTTGACAAAATTTAGATACATTAGAACTAAGAGATCATGAACTGATTAGAGGATATTTCACGATGCACCGTGAGATTTGGAAAACGAGAGCTTAAAGCTGGAATGAATAATTCGAGAAGATGGGCCTTAGAATCAAACTGAAAAGACTCCTGAATTGCTCCGGTGGGTGAAAAGAATTTCACAATCAAAACAATTATGAGGATGGCATCAAGCTAAAACCATGAATCTTGAAGAGAAAGGAGCGAGATTAAAGAGAAACTCTTCTTCGGTCTTCACATGTTGAGACCGACGATGAGAAACACCACCATGAATTGTTGAGATACTCCGGATGAAAATTAGAAAGGTTGAACCACAAGATGAAAAGAATTTGAAAATTCTTGGAGAAAGCCATATGACTGATGATAATTCATTCTACGCCAAATTTAGAAAAGAATTTTAGAAGCTCTGGGAAAATTAGAAGTGTCGTAAGATCCTCGAAAAGACCCGTGGGTTAGGGCCCACTCAAAAGAACCACCGCTGAACAATTGTTTGAAATAGATATTGCACCGTAGAATTAAATGACTTGAATGAGATAATAATCTCCTAATAGTTTGAACGGATCTTGAATGAAAAGACAAGCCTTCCGAGAAATATTAAACACTCGAGAACGAAGGAATATCGAGAAGTGAATGATTAAGAGGCACCGCAAACGAAAGCATTGTGAAAAGAGGAAAAGGATAAGATCAACACCGAATCTTGAACTAAATCCACCGGAAAAGAAAATTAGAATGGAAAAATGATAAGGTTGAAGCTTCCTTAGCATCTTCATGAGGCATCAGCGGATAAAACATTAAAGGAAAAGAATGAAGAAACTTCACTCAATAAAATGGATACTTGATTAAGAAATCTGAGTCCTTGAAGAAAAGGTGGAGGGCGGAAAACAAAGACAACTTGGGACGGATGAAACAAACACCGCTGAGAAAACTTAGAGTTGATCTTGCTAATGTTGAAATGATCGGATCCACTTGAAGAGAAGCACACCGTTGAGAAAAGAATTGACATGACAAGCTCATTGATCAAGAAGGATTAGTATTCACATAGAAATATGAGAACACCATTTAGAAGAAGGTATGGAATCAACACTTGACTTCAAGCAACTCAATACCACAAAACAAAACAAAACAAAGGATTGGCTTCAAGAATGAGCCGAACAAACACATGATAGAGATTTCGCCAAAGTGTTCGTGGTGGGGCCTACACGGACACGACGATAGCGGACGTCACGAATGACAAACAAGACGCCCCGAATCAGCATAGCCAAGGATTCTTTAAGACGCCTCACACCATCAGAATCGACCGTGAATGGGCGGACCACTAGACGTTGAACCCCAATCTCAAATCATACATCCGCCGGAAAGAATATCCCGTAAGCTACTAGAATTCCACCTATAAACTCCCAAACTTTTGGTTATGCAATCTGTGTTGGGGATACAGGGACACAAAATATATCACCCAAACTAACAATACCTAGATCCAATTGTATCCATCCGCCAACACATAACCAAGAAATCTCGGAAATCGCTTACCTCGACCTTCAAAAACATCCGTTATACAAGTCATGGCAATATCTCAAGACTCGCCACAAGATCGGGCTATCAGGTTATCTCACCAACAACTGCACAAAAGAGATTTCGATGTCGGCAAAACTCGTATTCCAGAATCGCAACGATAAAATTGTGACGACAACACCTCGGAGCTCAACTCCCGGACACCGCCACAACCCCTAAATGTCGAGGCACCAAGAACAATGTTCTCGCCACAAAACCATCGGAACGATTCCAAGATACCCACGTGATCCTAAAAAAATTTAGTGAAATTTGAGAAGAGAAGAGTCAAAACTCTACGCCAGATACCTCACCAGAGCGATTTAAGGACCGAGGAGTAAAAAGAATCCTACTCCGATATATATAATCCTAAGACTCAAAACATTTTCCATTCTAGACTCAACAACGCCAAAGAAACAAACAAGTAGGGGCTCTAAGTCGGGAAGGCTCGATTACCAACTTGTAACGCCTCGATGCGGCTATATCTCCCACGTGTCGGCACGACTTAGAGGCATAACCGCATTGAAAGCAATGTCGCAAGTGAGGTAATCTTCACACAACCCATGTAATACATAAGGAAAGAGATACATAGTTGGCTTACAATCGCCACTTCACACAATACATGAGTAAAGCATTACATCATACAGATACAACCAAGGTCCCACTACGGAACCAAAATAAAAGAAGACTACCCCAAATGCTACACAGATCCCCGATCGTCCCAACTGGCTCCACTATCGATCCATCAAACGAAACGACAAAAAGAACAAGATCTTCATTGAGCTCCTCCTTGAGCTCGGGTGCGCCACCGCACGGTTTCATCGGCACCGCAAACTGGTTTTGAAGTATCCGTGAGTCACGGGACTCAGCAATCTCACACCCGCAGATCAAGACTATTTAAGCTTAAAGGTAGGACAGGTAGTGAGGTGGAGCTGCAGCAAGTTTACTCAGCATATATGGTGGCTACATACGCAAATGAGAGCGAGAAGAGAAGGCAAAAGCATGGTCGAACAACTATGATCAAGAAGTGATCCTGAAACTACTTACGCCAAGCATAACTCCAACATCAGTTCACTTCCCTGACCACGAGAAGAGACCATCACGGTTACACACGCCGTTGGTGTATTTTAAATAAGATCAACTTCGGTTTTCTACAACCGACATTAACAAATTCCCATCTGCCTCATAACCGCGGGCACGGCTTTCAAAGATAATACCCGCAGGTGTCCCAACTTAGCCCATTATAAGCTCTCACGGTCAACGAAGGATATTCCTTCTACCGAAGACCCGATCAGTCTCGAATCCCGGACTACAAGACATTTCGACAAAGAATAAAACAAGACCAAGAAGCCGCCGGATGTGCCGACAAATCCTGATAGGAGCTGCACATATCTCGGTCTCAGGGCACACCGGATGAACACTACGTACGGCAACCGACGATACCCCAAGTTGCCTCGGGGCGGCACTGCAAGTGGCTCTAGTTTGGACCAGCACTCGAAGGAGAACTGGCCCGGGGTTTAAAATAAAGATGACCCTTGAGTCTGCAGAACCCAAGGGAAAAAGGCTTAGGTGGCAAATGGTAAAACCAATGTTGGGCCTTGCTGGAGGAGTCTTATTCAAAGCGAACTGTCAAGGGGGTCCCATAAATCACCCAACCGTGTAAGGAACGCAAAATCCGGGAACATAACACCGTATGACGGAAACTAGGCGGCAAGAGTGGAACAAAACACTGCATAAGGCCGAGCCTTCCACCCTTTACCAAGTATATAGATGCATTAATTAAATAAGAATATTGTGATATCCCAACAAGTAAACATGTTCCAACAAGGAACAACATCTCCATGTTCCAACAAGGAACAAACTTCATCTTCACCTGCAACTAACAACGCTATAAGAGGGGCTGAGCAAAGCGGTAACATAGCCAAACAACGGTTTGCTAGGAAAGGATGGTTAGAGGCTTGACATGGCAATATGGGAGGCATGATAAGCAAGTGATAGGCATCGAGCATAGGCATAGCAAAAGAGCGAGCATCTAGCAAGCAAAGATAGAAGTGATTTCGAGGGTATGGTCATCTTGCCTGAAATCCCGCAAGGAAGAAGAACGAATCCATGAAGAAGACAAACGGGCGAGTCGAACGAATCCTCACAACTCCGAACGAAACCGGTTAACGAGAGAAGCAACCCGAAAGACACAAACAACATGGTAAACAACCACCACATAAACATGTCATGATGCACCAACGAGTATGATGCATGTCCGTTTAAATAGCATGGCATGGCAAAGTGCAACAAACAATACCACAAATTATGGAGCTCAATATGCAACGAGTTGCATATTGACTAAACACCACAACAATTATTTAGTTCTCTCGGATATGTACCCAACAATATTAAATGTTGATTATCATGGCAAGGGGTGAAGCACAACAAAACTACCTAACTAGGCAAGTTTAAATGAGGCCGGAAACAACGAACAACAAGTCCGGGAAAATCCTCATATGCATATTTCGAATTAGGTACTGTTCTGCCCTAAACACAATTTTAATGTTGTTAAACATGCAAAGTAATGCTACCATGTTAATCTATGCATTTTTCTACCCCATTTACATATATAATTTATTTAAACTGAAGTTACGGTTATTTAGTTATGAAATAAATCATTTTAGCATGGCATTTAAGCAAAATTAATGCAAACAACAATTATAAACATTTAAATGTTGTTATCATGATGCGGATGACATATACAAGTTTTATGCAATTTTTATGAAAACGTTGACAAGAGCACTATGAAGCATTGTGTCACCGGTGGAAGAAAGGTGCCACGGCAACATATCGGTTCCGTAGCTCACGGAGATACCGGAGCAAAAGAAGTGGGCGGAGCGCAGTCATGCGAGGATGGTGGGTGCTCCCGACACCGGGTTCCCACGGAACGGTGGCATGACAAAAGAGGGCATCGCAAGGATGATTCGATCACGGTCGGTCATCTCGGTGGTTATACCTTCAAGCGCAAGCGCTCGGGCGGAAAGCGTCAGAGGGAAGTAGACGTTCTCGCGATGGTCGCCGAGGGAAGTAGTCGAACACGGCGTAGGGGAAGTAGACGTTCATGTCCCGTGGATGTTCGGGGTCCACGGGGTCTTCGAGGGTCGAGAGTAGTGGTTCACGTTCGTTTTCGAAGAGGTACTTGACGGGTCCGAATCCCTTCGGGGTTGTCGTGGTACTTGCGATCTCGCGATGGTAGTGGTACACGTTCGGAGAGGAACTTGATGTTCCCATGTGCTTCATGGGTCGCCGCTGAACTTGACGTAAATCCATCCGCTGGTAGCCGTCTGCGTGGTCGTTCTCATGTTGGCGGCAACAAGATGGTCTCGAGGTTCGAGTCGAACTTGGCGGTCCAAAACGCTCATCGGCGGTAGTCGTGGTACTTGGTGAATTCGAGACCGCAGAAGATTTAACTTGGCGGTCCTCGCTGACCTGGGACTTGTCGAAAAAACTCAAGATGGCCTCAAGGCCCCGGTTCGTGGCTGTGGAGGCAGGGGGACTCACGAGAAGAGCTCCAAAGAAGGGTGGACGCCGCCGGACGAGAGGAAGCGGAGATGGCGCGGAGCAGCGGCCACCAGGGTCGCCGGCGCGGGCGATGGCCGGACGGGTCACGGCGGAGATGGCCTGGAGGGGAAGAGGGACTTATTGGCGGCGCTGCTTGAAGAAGATCGGGCTGGGACTGGGACGGCTCGAGCCCGTGGAGCCTGGGTGAGGGACGAGGAAAGGGGACGCGAGGACGAGGCGGACGGGCAGAGGACGAGGAAGCGCTTGGGGCTCGGGTGGCGCCGCAAAGGAGCAGCTCCGGGGCGACAGGCCAAACAAAGGCGCCAAGACGGTAGGGGGCGAGGAGGGGGAGCGACGGTGCTGGCTATGGAAAGGCCAAGACAGGACGGGCGCGGCTCCGAACGACGATGGGGTGGAGGAGGCCGAGGGGGAGGAGCGAGGGAGACGGCGACGCGAAGGAGGAGACGGGGATCGGGCGCTGGTCGGCGCTTAGGAGGAGATGAGGAGAGAGATGCGGGGTGTGGAGGCTAGGGTTAAGGGCAGGGGGGCTGGGCCTTGACCTTGGGCCGGTTTAGATGGGCTGGCCTGGTGTGGGCTAGGAAAGAAGTGGCCAGAGGCCTGGCTGGACCTTGGGCCTTGCTGGACTGGCTCTCTTCTCTCTCTCTCTCTTTAAACTCTTCAAAAAAAAAAAATAGAAACGCAAAGAAATAAAGGGAGAGAAAAGAAATGAGTGGACAAGAATTAGGGTATGAGGGTAATTTTTCCGGACTCGCAAAAATATGCTTGTTCCAAGAAAAATAGAAAGGCCAAAATTGAAGATTTGAATTCAAATTCATTTGAATTTAAATTCAAATGATTTGAATGGAAGTGAGGGTTTGGGAAGGTCCAAAAATGTTCGGATTTTTGGTGGAACTCCGGAAAATGATAGAATAATAATGGCAAGGTTTTGAGGGGTTAGGAGGGGGTTTCGGGACCTTCGATCGCGATCGAGCGGCTCCGGACAGAGGGGAAAACTAGGTGGGCTGCAGGTGGGCTGTGACGAGAGGGTCTGGACTGAGGGGAGAGAATAGAAATGCAGCCCGGCACGATTTTGGAGACCGAAACATCCGACGAATATACCGACTACGGTACCGCTATGATCAACGGTTATTATCGATGGACTCAATGCGATTTAAACTTGGCAAAGCGGCCTGTCTACACTATAATAAGACCGCACGACAAGTTGCAACCCATTCCGAGAACATTTTTATGCCACTAATAAATAATATTTCGGAAAAGGAAAGGGCGCTGCAAGAGTGGACGGGCTCGTAACGGACAACGGAGAGAAACGGCGAACTCGAACGGATGCAAGTTTTGAAAAACATGCGGATGAAATGCGATGATGCCATGAGATGAGATGCATAACAAAAAACAAAAGCAAAACAATGCATAAAACCCAACCACGAAGGAAATATCATATAGCATCTCCTAAAAGGCAAGAGTCGGAGTTACTAATATGGAAAGTTGTATCCGGGCGCTACAGGGTCCTTAGCTATTTTTTCGTGGGCGCTTCGTTCTACCTTACTCCTGCCCACTCAAATAGCCGCTCATGAAGCCGCGGCTTCGACAGAGACGGCTTAGGCACCGCGACGTTACTTGTCCGACCGCAGGAAGCATTTCATAGCCCAGCAAGGCGGTGAGTCCCCGGCCGACTAGTCGAGCCCGTGCCAAACAGCATAATCAAAGGGTAACATACTCAAAGGCATAATTTTATCATACAGATAACAAAGAGGGCAGTCCTCGAGCTCGCCCTCTGGGGCCCGGAGTCTTGGTACTTTAAACACAAAGGGTAGCGCGGTACATACCGCATCAATCTGTAAAATCTTCGGAGGAGATTCAGATTCCATGGCCGCCTCCGCTCTTTGCCGGAGTCGCCCCTCTTATGCGTGTTTCGGGCTTCGAAAGCCGATCAGTAGTAGGAGTCGCTGCTCAAAGACTTTGTCGATGATGAATGGGTTTTCCTAAGGCGCCGATAGCTTGTGCTGGCCGGGCTGTTCACCGGATCAGCTCGAGCACAAGGTCGCCTCTAGGAATGATCTTGGCTTGACCTTCTTGTTGTAGTAGCGGCGCAGGCTCGCCGGTAGATGCCGGACCGCTGAGTGCCAACAGCCGCCCTCTTCCAAAGCAGACGACGCCATCTTGACGTGCTTCCTCCGCCTCTTCGTGTACATGGTGACTCGCGGAGTCGAACTCTATATCCGCTGGGATGACGGGCTTCGCATCAGAGACGCAGGAAGAAGGGTGAAGCCGCTGACTTGTTTGGAGTCGACGCAGACTCCGTGAGGACGGTCGGCAACCTCAAGCCAGCAGTCGCCGAACGCTTCCAATGGTTCGACTAGTCGAGGCTTGATGCCGACATGATGAGGCCGCTCGCTTGCTCCACCTGGCCGCTTGATCGCGGATGGGCAATGACGCTAAGTCCGCCGGATGCCTTGCGCCGTGCGTAAACGGGCCAGGGCGCTTTGGCAAACTTTGTGCCGTTGTCGGTGATGATGCTGTGTGGTACACCGCATCGAGTCGTGATGTCGGCGATGAAAGTCACCGCCAGAGACCATTCAACTTCTTGATGGGTTTTGCTTCTATCCACTTGGTGAACTTGTCCACCGCGACAAGTAAGTGAGTTAGGCCACCGCGCCGCTTTTGAATGGTCCCACCATGTCCAGTGCCCCAAACAACAAAGGGCCAGCGATGGGGATAGTCTTGAGCGCCAAGCCGGGCTGAAGCTGCTTGGAGCGGAACACCGCACCCTTGCATTTTTGAACTAATTCCATGGCCTCTTCTAGGGCAGTTGGCCGAAGAAACCGCGGTCGGAAGGCTTTGGCGACGAAAGTGCTCTTGAGGCTGCATGATGGCCGACCGCCTCGATGGATGTCTTCGAGAATTGCTTGGCCTTGCTCGACTCGACGCAGCGCTGGTAGACACCGTGACGCCGCTACCGACCAGCTCTCTATTGACTATAGTAGGCTGCCGCCGCGCTGTAATTTGCCGAGCCAAGGTTTCATCGCTTGGTAGCTCTCCGCCATTAAGAACTTCAGGATGGGCTGGGCCCATGAGGGTGCTGCTATTTCTTCGATCGCCAAGATCGCTACTTGGACGAGGGCGGCTGGGCTGGGAGGCGGCGGTTGGAGTCCGCAACAGCTTGTCGGGTTGAAGAAGTCCCCGGCCGACCGGGCGCAGTCCCCGGCCGAGTATTGAGTTCGCAATGGTCGCCAGTCCCCGGGCCGGGTTCTCAAGTCCCCGGCCGGCTTCGACCGCCGCGTTTGGGGGCATCTGCAAGGATTCTTGTGCCGCTCACGAGGCTTTGAGTCGGATCCGACTTCTTCGTGGGGAGCCGACACAAAATGGAGTCTCGACTGTGACGGCTTGATGATGGCTTGAGGAGGCGCCAAGGGCGACGCCGATGGTATTGCTCGCGGTAGAGCCGATTCTTGCTGTGGCATCCGCTTGGTCGTTGTCGCTTTTTGGCACGTGGAGGAATTCGTGATCCTCAAAATATCCACTCAGCTGCTGTACGAAAACGATAGCTCGCCATATTTGCATCTTTGGCGCCCTAGTCGCTGGATGATCGTTGGACCACCAAGTCGGAGTCGCCATAGCATAGGATCCGCCAATGCCAAGCTCTTTGGCATGCCGGAGCTCGGAATGAGCGCCAGATTCGGGCGACGCTGGTGGAGGCGGCGAAATGGATCTGCAGCGCTGCATTTGAGCTTGTCGCCTTTGGGGATGTGGAGGACCACGCTGCTCCCAAGCCGGTGCGCATCTTGAGCCATCAAAGTGCATCCGCCAATGGGTGGAGTCGGCCGGCGGCAGGTATCGGTCTCGCCCAATGACGAGGAAGTCGGTCTGCTTGTGACTTGATGGCAAAAGGGCTAGTAATAGATGGTGTAGGGGCCAACTCTATGGCCCATTTGGCCACTCGCCCAAGCATCCCGGCCCGATGATCTCTCTAGTGGGGCCGTGCAAACCACGGTGATTGGATGCTCTTGAAAGTAAGGTTTAACTTGGCGCAAAGTGCACGCCGAACACATCTTCCGTAGTGGGGTAGTTCTGCTTTGAGGTCGACAAGACTCGCCAGTAATACATCGGTCTCGACAGTAGCGCTTGCCTTCCTCCTTGCGCTCAACTACAATGATCAGGCCGACTACCCTACTGGTGGCGGTAATATAGTGGAGCATGGGCTCTTTTGAGTCGGAGCCGCCAAAGATCGGGGAGTTGTCAAGATTCACTTAACCGAGAAAAGCTTCGTCCGCTTTGAGTTCCATTCAAGAAGGTGGTCTTCTTCATAAGCTGGTACAGGAAGAGCTTTCGCCCACCGATCGATGAATCGGCCGATAGACGCCAAGCAGCCGTGAACTTCTGCACATCTAGCAATCGGCGGGTACTTCCATCCTTTCGACGCTTTGATCTTCACGGGTTGCACTTATGCCGCTGCTCGAGACCAGAAACCAAGGAGCCGGCAGGTCGGTACTCCAAAGACGATTTCTCGGGTTGAGCTTGATCCGAATCGCGCAGATTTTCAAAGGTCTCCTTGAGGTCTTCCAACAGCGCCTCGCTTCTCCGTATTCACCACCACATTGTCCACGTAAACGCATGCTTCGCTAAGCTGCTTGAGGAGGCACTTCGCATGCAACACCGAAGGTGGCGCCGCGCCTCGCCGAACGCCATGGTCGCAGCGTAAGGCTCCAAACGGCGGATGAAGGCGGTCTTCAACTGTCGGCCGGGTTCAGCTTGATCCGGTGATATCCTGAATATGCATCTAAGAAGCTCAATAGCTCGATCCGCTGTGGAGTCTATCACCGATCAATTCTTGGCAAAGCGAACGGGTCCTTGGGGCAGGCTTTGTTGAGGCTTGTGTAGTCAATACACATCCGCCATCGCTTGTTCTTCTTTAGTACCAAGACCGGTTCGCTAACCATTCGGAAAGAACACTTCCATGATGAAACCGCTGCGAGGAGCTGGGCTATCTCTTCTCCAACAACTCTTCTTTTTTTTCTTCCGACAGCGGCGCAAGGGCTGCCCGACGGGCTTCACATCGATCGGACATGTAACTTGTGCTCGGCGACTCCGCCAGACACCGGCATGTCTTTGGGGACCATGCAAAGATGTCCCGATTCTCACGGAGGAAACCGACGAGCTCGCTTTTCCTATTTGTTGTCGAGGTTTGCACCCCACGACATCGTGATCTCTCCGGTGCTCCGGTCCAAGGGTATCTTCTTGGTCTCTTTGGCCGCTTGAACGAGCCCTCACCTTCGACTCCTTGGGGTCGGGCGATATCTCTGGTTGCTTGCCGCCATTGCCACAACCCGATCCAGAGTCGCTTCACCGCGATCACTAGGGACTCGCCAGCCGGCTGCTTTCACCGCACAGCGGACGACTTTTTCAGAGTTGCCGGCCACGGTCGAATCTCCTTGGTACTGCATCTTCATCTTGAGGTAGGCGAGTGGGGGATCGCCATGAACTTGGCCAGAGCAGGTTGGCCAAGCAGCATGGTAGGGCTTTCGAGGTCCACCACTCAACCAGACCGCCTCGGCGAAGTGATCCTTGTCCCCAAAGAGGACGCTCTATCGTAATCTTGCCAATCGGTGAGCGTGAAAGGCTGTACAACCTGCGGAACACAAATCCCGATCGGTCAAGCCGCCGTTGCTTGATTCCTAATCTCCATCGATCCTTGTACTGTGATGTTGATGCTGCTGCTCCGCTCATCAAGACTCGCGAGAAGCGAGCGCCCGCCTATCCGCTGCAAGGGTGGCTCCAAGACCCAGGCGAGGAGCCCGGATTTGGCATCACCTGGGTGATCAGCCCGGCCCAACCGATGGGCTTCTCGCACCAGTGCATGAATTCTGAGTATCCGATGCTACCGCATTCACTTGCTGTTGCTGCCGCCGCGCGCGATCGCCACCACACCGTAAACACTACATAGGCACCATGCTCTTCCGGTACTGTTTTGTATCGCGCCGACCGGCCCGACAATGGCTGCCGGGCGGTGGTGGAGGCGGCGCCCAAAGCAAGCGGAGGAGGGCAAGGCCGCCTCCTTGGCGATCCCGGTGAGCCGCTGGCACTTCCGGTGGTGTGATTTGACGGCCAGCGCCGCTATGGAACTTGCAGGTCCGCCCAGAGTTCTGCCAGAAGAGAAGGCCGCAACCAATTGACTTGCCGCTTTTCGCCGCTTGGTGAGGCTGCCCTCCGCGCCGGTTCGATCACGCCACCGCCGGGCTGTTGGAAGCCGCTGCGGGCCTTGCGCTTGTGATCATTCTGTTGTTGCCGCCGATCGGGCGCCGCCACCGGAGTTCGGGAGCATGAGGAGCCACCTTGCTGGCCAGACGACTTCGATCTCCGACTTCATGGAGGAGTCGGCTGTATGCATTTGTTCCGCTATGATCAGCAGCTCGTCGAGGGTCTCCGCCGCCGCAAAGGAGCTTGTGCTTGAGGAGGGTGCCTTCTCGCACCCGCGGTGAAGTACTCGATTGCTTGCACCTCATGCACTCCTTCGCAGGAGTTCCGGAGCTCGCCCCAGCCAGCAGGAGGTAGTCACGAGTAGACTCGTTGGGGCCTTGCACGCACAAGGACAGCCGACGAGGCTTGGGAGGTCGCCTGTATGTGCTCGTGAAGTTGCGGAATGAAGGCCTCGGTGAAGTCGACCCAGCTGTTGATGCCGCAGGCTTCGTTGTTCAACCATGTCCGCCGTGCCTCGAGCATGAGGGGAACATACTTTACGGCAACGCGCTTGTTGCCGCTTCGCTATGCCGACGGCCGTGGAGTAGTCCACCAGCGTCCTCCGCTTCACGGAGCCGTGTATTTGGGTGTGTCTCGGGAGGGTGAATCCTCGGGAAGGGCTCGCTCGGATGCGAGGTCCAAACAGGCGGGCCCAACTCGCCTTCTTCTTCCAGCGCCAGGATCGGTGGAGTCGCCGATCCGATGGCGGGCGCTGTTTTCTCGACCTCTCGGCGCCAAGGTGGTAGCCGAGAGTCGGATGCTCGACGGGTGGCGGGAGACTCGCTTTTCTCGCGGGAGGAGGAGGCGATAGTCGCCCCACCGCCCATCGCTCTCGGGCAGCCGCTTCGTCGCGCCGATGGAGATGTGAGTCCGCTATGGCCGACAGCCGGATCCTTTTTTTTTTTCGCGGACGCCGCCAGCCGGCGTCGAGACGCCGCGCTTTGATCTCGGGCGGGAGGCAAGTCGCCGTGTTGTCGCCGCTTGGCGCCTGCGGCGGCAGCTGCTTCGTCTTGCGCAGCTGCCGCGCCGAGGAGCTGCCGGACTCGCCCGCCATTAGGGCGGCGCCTCACTCGGTTATCCAGTTGCTCGCCGCTACGGCGCGGATGTTCTCCACGGGCGTATGCATATGTGGCGACCGCCCCAAACAGATCGGGCGATGGCTACGCCGCTGCTGGACCGCGCTTAGGCGGTTAGGCTGGGCCGAGCCGGGCGAAGCCGCCACGGCGCGATCCATCTCGGCTGGTAGGCTTCCGACAAGCGCCTCATGCTTGCCGCCTTCAGGCGCCACGAGGAGCCGGAGGCGGCGTGTTTCCAGCGCCCCATACGACGCTCTTCCGGAATGGGGCGGCAGTGTCTTGCAGAATCGCCGAGAGGGTCACGAGCTCCCTCGCTGGAAGGCTCGCCGTGACCGATGACGAGCACCTCGGACGGTAAGCTTCCGCCGCCTCCGCGAGGGAGAGGTTTGCCGAGACCACCACGCAGGGGAACGCGCCGAGCGACGCGGTGTCGAGTCGACAAAGATTGGGTCAGTGGAGTTTACGGACTGTGTCGGCGGCGGGCTCGCCGGCGACGTGGAGCTGCTCGAGGAGGCCCACGAGGAGGCTTTCGGGGCCGTCCGCTCAAGGCCGGATGCAGGCTCGCTTGAGAGGCGAACCTCGCCGACAAGTTCGGGCGAGGCAGCTCCGCCAAGAAGCGACCTCAAAGACCATGCAAGGCCGGGCGCAGACCCGTCTGGCGCGTTGGCTGGCTGCGCCGCCAGGAGGAAGAGGGTTCCCGCCCGCAGCAGGTCTCCGGACGACGGTGCACCTAGCCCCACGGTGAGCGCCAAATGTCGGGGTTGGGTGCGACATATGCCAAAGGATGGCTTATCATGGAGGGGCGAGTAGAACGTCGGCCGGTGCCTCGAAACGGATGAGGCGAAGACATGCATGCCGACTAATCTTACCCAGCTTCGTGGCTCTCCGAGGAGATAACACCTCATCGCTGCTCAAGGGGTCTCCGCATGATCACTATGGCAAAGTGAGTACAAGATGCTCCTTGAGCTGTTCGGGTGAGGAAGGAGAAGGCACGGCTAGCTCCTCTCTTCCCTCTATGTGTGTGTCTAAAACTACTAGGTTCCAACCCTTTGTATGGGTGCCCGGGGTTTATATAGGCCTACCCCCGGGGTACAATGGTAATCCGCCGGGCGCGAGTCCCACCGTCAGCCTCTTTAGGTCGCCGCCTTCTCCGCCGACTTCGGGCCCGCCGACTAGTGGGCCCCACCGACGGTTCAGCATGGGGCCAATAGCCCTCGTCCCGCGCATGGCGTTTCTTGCCGCTGCAGCTATTGTAGCCGCTTGTAATGACGCGAAGCTTGGTCGTGGGGCATGGCAGCAGCAGCCGCCACCGGCGGGCGATCACCGCTGCTATTCCTCGCCTTGTTCGGTTAATGGCGACGGAGCTCCGCGGGAGGGGCCGACCGACTCTCGGAGGCCGATTCCAACGGGTCCGCTCTTTGGGGCGTTTCGCCGTTTTCGCACTCGCCGACAGCGGTCTCCGCCAGATTCGGTCGCAGACATGCCATCGTGGGTGCAGGAATCGCCCACGGGCTGACGCTGTGGCCGTGTGGCTATAGTGCTGCGCCGATGGAGATCTCCGCGGTGCACGGCGCTCGTGGCTATGCTCGCCTTTTATGAGCGGGCGGGACCGCCGCGAGGCGGCTTTATCCCATCCCGCCAGAAGTCGCTCATGCAGGAGAGGACGGAGTCGCGGGCCGACTCCTCAGAGCCGGCTTCATTGGAGGTCGCTGGCTTGAGTCGGCTTGTCCGAGGCCGCCTCGGGACTCGGCCTAGAGGGGTAGTCGGCGACTGCCACCGACTCATCAAGGCTCTTTGTCTTGGGGTCTTGAGGGGCGCAGTCTGCCCCGATGTTTTGAAAGGTCCAGGGGCTCGGGTCTGCCTACCCGTGGCCCATTACTCCGACATGTTGACTACGATGAGAATATCTATGCTTAAAGTCTGTCCGAATCATGTTAGCAATTGCCACATTTTATGAAATTTGGCAAATGGATGTCAAAACTGCATTCCTTAATGGATTTCTTAAAGAAGAGTTGTATATGATGCAACCAGAAGGTTTTGTCAATCCAAAAGATGCTAACAAAGTGTGTAAGCACCCGTGATCCATTTATGGACTGGTGCAAGCATCTCAGAGTTGGAATGTACGCTTTGATAGAGTGATCTAAGCATATAGTTTTATACAGACTTACTGTGAAGCATGTATTTATAAGAAAGTGAGTGGGAGCACTACAACCTTTCTGATAAGTATATATGTGAATGACATATTGTCGATCGGAAATGATGTAGAATTTTCTGGAAAGCATAAAGGAGTGTTTGAAAGGAGATTTTCAAAGAAAGACCTCAGTGAAGCTGCTTACATATTGAGCATCAAGATCTATAGAGATAGATCAAGACGCTTGATAAGTTTTTTCAATGAGTACATACCTTGACAAGTTTTTGAAGTAGTTCAAAATGGAATAGTCAAAGAAAGAGTCCTTGTCTGTGTTGCAAGGTGTGAAGTTGAGTAAAGACTCAAAACCCGACCACGGCAGAAAATAGAAAGAGAATGAAAAGTCATTCCCTATGCCTCAATCATAGGTTCTATAAAGTATACCATGCTGTGTACCAGACCTATTGTGTACCTCACCATAAGTTTGGCAAGAGGGTACAATAGTGATCCAGAAGTGGATCACTAGACGACGGTCAAAAATATCCTTAGTGGAATAAGGAAATGTTTCTCGGTTATGGAGGTGACAAAAGGTTCGTCGTAAAGGGTTACGTCGATGCAAGTTTTGACACTGATCCAGATGACTCTAAGTCTCAATCTGGATATATATTGAAAGTGGGAGAAATTAGCTAGAATAGCTCCGTGCAGAGTGAGGGAGTCCCGGATTAGGGGGTGTCCGGATAGCCGGACTATGACCTTTGGACGGACTCCTGGACTATGAAGATACAAGATTGAAGACTTCGTCCCGTGTCCGGATGGGACTTTCCTTGGCGTGGAAGGCAAGCTTGGTGATACGAATATGTAGATCTCCTACCATTGTAACCGACTTTGTGTAACCCTAACCCTCTTCGGTGCCTATATAAACCGGAGGGTTTTAGTCCGTAGGACGAACAACAATCATACCATAGACTAGCTTCTAGGGTTTAGCCTCTCTGATCTCGTGGTAGATATACTCTTGTACTACCCATATCATCAATATTAATCAAGCAGGAGTAGGATTTTACCTCCATTGAGAGGTCCTGAACCTGGGTAAAAACATCGTATCCCTTGTCTCCTGTTACCATCCACCTAGACGCACAGTTTGGGACCCCCTACCCGAGATCAGCCAGTTTTGACACCGACATTGGTGCTTTCATTGAGAGTTCCTCTGTGTCGTCGCCGTCAGGAAGGATGCCTCATCCCGTCTTTAAAGACGGCACTGTTGATAAAGAAGCTTTGGCTATCGGCCAAACTCTCCGGCTAGGCGGTTTTCTTATGACCGCCTGTTCGGCCACCGCGCTGACGATGACTTCTCGGGTCATCGAAAGCAATCTTCATGTTAACTCGGAGCTCACCGAGCAGTTAGATCCGATGGAGCTCTCTTCCTTAAACGAGCTCTTGGATCGCATCGCCGCCCTGGGAGTCACTACAGACTATGATCAGATTGGGCCTAAACCCGATCTGAGAGAGATTAACTCCCTGTGTTACCCACCACGTTGTTGTGGTAGAGGAACAATACGGCACCCTTCTTCTATCTTAAGGACTAGCTACGTCCCGATTCCCCGATCCTCCATGCCGGATTCCCGCGGAGGAGAGGACATCACGCAAGCCCTGAACCTAAAGTCAGGCAGCGGGCTAGATTCATTGGACAACATCCAAGAATCCAAGCTTCCAAGTTCGAAAGCTCCTTGGCCCTTAAGTCTCAGATTGGGCGCGGTTCCGGATTTAATTCCACCCGCCCACCCAAACATAAGCGACCTATCTCAAATTCGGCAAGAGCCCGCAGAAACAGTACACCTTTACTGGGCCAGATTCCTCCTGGTTATGGACAGGATAAAGGACTGCCGCGAGGAGGACGCAATCTCATTCTTCTTCAATAATTGCACGGACAACGGGATCCTTAATGCTATAAGTCGTCGTGACATTACACGCTTTGCCGACTTGGCATCCATAGTACGAAAGTACTGTGCGATGGAAAGCGCCTGGAAAACCGAAGCAAGATTTTGGGACAATCTGGCCTTGAATACAACCCCAATCCAAATAAAAGGGTGCACCATCGCCAGCACCAGGTTAAACACCAAAAGCAAAACCTCTATAGGGCATGGAACCGCATCGAGGGATGGCTCAATGGACCCCGTAAAATTCATAGTACAAAGGGCGCCACTCCAACTCATAGCCTTAGAGCATGTTGATACTACGGCAGTGGCCAAAAGTGGCGAAGAGCTTCTAGCTCTAGAGCACCAAGCCCGTGGATACCAAGACGGTATTAACAGTCTTCGAGACTTTTGATCAAATAATATGCGGAAACGAACACCCGTAGCCTTGTCAAGTCTACCAAGTAGCAACAATAAATCCATGGAGGATACGGCTATTACCTTTAATGCCGTGATTTAACCTAAATTCGAACAGCCCGAGCACCACCGCATTGGTCCTCGGCCCGATAGTGGATTTGCTTTCGCCTTACCAAGGTACTCATGGATGGTGGCAGCGGATTGAACCTCATTTACAAGGAAACCCTCTGAAAAATGGAAATATACTGGAGTCGCATTGAGCGAAGCAGCACAACCTTTAGAGGAATAATCCCCAGTCGGGAAGCACACTATATAGGAAAAATCACACTGGATGTGGTGTTCAGCACGCCGGATAATTACAGGTCCGAGGAAGTCACGTACCAAGTGGCCCTGTTCAGCAACGGATACCACGCTCTATTAGGGCGAGAGGCATTCACAATTTTTCAAGCCATACCCCATTATGGGTACATGAAGCTCAAAATGCCCGGGCCCAACGGAATCATCACCCTTGCTAGTGACCTGACATATCACTCCGCTACCAAAATAAGACAGCCCGACCGGCCCTTGAGGCACTATCTCAAGCCCTAGCGCCGAGGAACTCATCACACTGCGCCCATGGTGAATAGGGACGATGTGATACTCGATAAGAGATCCAAGTCCACTTCCTTCAAACCAGCGGACTAAATAGTCAAATTCCAAGTCCATCCAACGGACCCTACAAAACGGCTCCATCGGGCACAATTAAATCCTGATGTAGACGCCAGACTAAGAGAATTCCCTACGAAAATTGGGACATTTTGCCCGCACCCTTCGACATGCCAGAATCCCACGACGGCTGGCCGAGCACAGCCTAAACATCCTAAAAGGGTTCAAGCCACCAAACAGGCTCTTCGGCGCTTATCCGAACCCAAGAGACAGCCATGGAGAGGATCTAGCCAAACTATTGGAGGCCGGATTCATCGAGATATAAAACATCCGGATGGCTAGCAAACCTGGTGATGGTACCAAAGAAGGACAAACTGGCGCCTATGCGCCGATTTCAAGGACCTCAATAAGGCTTGCCCAAAGGATCCTTCCTCCCCGCATCGATCAAATCATCGACGCCACCGCAGGACACGATTCATTGTGTTTCCTCGACGATACTCCGCTACCACCAAATTAAGATGGCAGAGCTGACCAAGCCGCAACGGCATTCATCACTCCATACGGCCCATTCTCGCTTCAACACAATGCCCTTCGGCTAAAAACGCCAGCGCAACATATCAGCGCATGATTCGTACATGTCCGCAAACCAAATCGGCAAAACAGTGGAGGCATACGAGACGATGTGGTCGCCAAAAGCAAGCATGTCGAAACCTAGTAGACGACTTGAGGCTCACATTCGATAATCTCCGAACATATGACATCAAGCTCAACTCGAAAATGCGTTTGCATCAACCGGAAAGCTCTTGGGCTTCATTGTATCCGAGAGGAATTGAAGCAAACCCAGCCAAGATCCGAGCTCTCACAATTGGATATCCCAAAAGACCTCGAACAAATACAAAATTGATCGATGCGTGGCGGCTTTAAGCCGCTTTTATCTCCGCTTGGGAGAAAAGGCATTACCCTTTATCGCCTCCTCCAACGCATCAACACTTGAGTGGATGGATGCCGCCACGACCGGACTCAAGAAATAAAAGCCATATTGGCAACAAACTCGGTCTGGCCGCGCCAACATGGGCGAACCAATGCTATTATACATCGCGGCAACTCATCAAGTTGTAAGCGCGGTGGTCGTTGTTTAACGAGAAATGGACGGACACAAGTTCCCCTTCAAAACCAGTTTACTACGTGTCCACCGTCCTAACTCCATGCAAGTCACGGCACCCGATTATCAAAAGATAGCATACGCGGTGTTTATGGCATCCCGTAAGCTGCGACACTACTTTCAAGAGTGTTCAATAACAAGAGCCTCCGGTACCCCTTAACGACATTATAAACAATCGCGACGCGACGGGCGGATTGCCAAATGGCCATTGAGCTCCTCCCGCTCGACATAACCTATAAGCCACGGAGAGCTATTAAGTCGCAAGTTTTGCCGATTTCGTCGCTGAATGGACCGGCCGAACTCCTAAAGAGTACGACGATATTCCAACTGGATAATGCACTTCGACGACTCCAAAATGTTGGCTGGCTCGAGTCAAGCGCCATTCGATGTCCCCAACCGGAGATATAGTTCAATACGTACTCTAGATAATGTATACGCAGCCGAATATGAGGCCCTTCTACATGGTCTCCGGATGGCAGTCTCCATGGGCATTCAACGCCTAGAGGTGCGCGGGGATTCGAACCTCGCGATATCCCAAATAAATGGAGACTTTGATGCCAAGGATCCGAAAATGGCAGCCTATCGCAATGCCGTCCTAAAAATGTCAGCTCGGTTTGAGGGGCTCGAATTTCACCATATAGCCCGGGATAACAACCAGGCAGCAGATGTGTTGGCACGCGTCGGCGCAAAGCGTGATGCTGTCCCCCCCCCAACATCTTCCTAGAGAGGCTGTTCAAGCCATCTGTATCATGTGAGGGAGAGTCCCGAAATAACAACCCGGACCCAACTGCAATGCCCCACACCGAACATTCTGACACAGTTGGTGGTTCTAACAACAATATAACACCCTCAGCCCACATAATAATGGCAGTCATTGCCCCATGGACAGAACCATTCCTAGCCTACCTAACCAGGCAGGAACTTCCTGAGGACCGAAACGAGGCCCGCTGCATAGTGCGGCGATCTAAAGCCTACAAAGTCCATGAGGGAGAGCTTTATAAGAAAAGCACAACCGGAGTCCTTCAAAGGTGTATCTCCGAAGAGGAAGGGCGGAATCTTCTGGTTGAAATTCTGCCGGACTCGGCGGGCACCACGTCGCAGCCCGGGCCCTTGTAGGCAAGGCCTTCCGTATAGGATTTTATTGGCCGACGGCCCGGTAGATGCTCAGGAATTAGTCCAACGATGCGTCGGATGCCAGCTCTTTGCTAATCAAAGCCACATGCCACCCACCACCCACCACCCTCAAAACTATACCCATCACCTGGCCCTTAGCGGTCTGGGGGCTTGACATGGTCGGACCCCTTAAAGGGGGAACCCACAAGAAAAAATACCTACTGGTCATGGTGGATAAATTCACCAAATGGATAAAGGCCAAGCCTGTCAAGACGGCCGAATCCGGACCGGTGATAGACTTCATATCAGGGGTCGTACACCGTTACGGTGTCCCCCACAACATCATCACTGATAACGGCACGAACTTTACGGCCGACGAGGTCAAACTCGTGCAAAAACATGGGCATTAAGCTCGACCACGCTCAGCCTATCACCCTCAAACTAACGGTCAAGTTGAGCGAGCAAATGGTCTAATTATGAGCGCATCAAACCCAGATTAGTGCGGCCCTCAAGGAATCTAACACGACTTTGGTAGAGGAGCTCGACTCCGACTGGGGCTGCGGACCACTCCGAATCGCACGATCGGATTCACACCATTCTTTATGGTATACGGCACAGAGGCAGTTGTGCCCTGCGACATAATTCATGACTCACCTCGCGTGCGCATGTACGAAGAAAGAGAAGCCGAGCTCGATCGGCAGGACAGTTTGGACGCCTTGGAGGAGGAGCGTGACGTAGCAAAAGCCCATTCCGCATTCTATCAACAGCAGGCTCGAAGATATCAAAGCAGAGAATTACGGGCCAAAACTTACAATATTGGCGAGCTAGTTCTACGCCTGCCGGACAAGAAAAAGGACAAACTAAAGCCCAAATGGGAAGGTCCCTTTATCATCGACCAAGTCTTGACCGGTGGAGCGTACCGTCTGCGAGATGCATCGGATAACCGACTCGAGCCGAACCCATGGAATGCAGCCCGTCTCCGAAGATTCTACGCCTAGCGCCGGATTCTGAGTTCGTCTCCTTCTTCTGTCCATATTTTATATTTTAGCTGTCTTCTATTTTTCTCCTTCTCCCTCCTTTTTATTTCTAGCCTTTGAAGGCTCGTTAGCGCATTGTTCGCACACACTTGATGTGCTATCCGCGCTCATTGTACCTGGGGGCTTCTTTCACAGAAGCTTAATTATAAGGGCTTCATGCCCAATACATGTGTCACACTTCCGCATGTACCTTTTATTCACCATTATATGCATCGATATGACTTGGCCAAGCTGGGTTGCCTGGCTCCTGTGCTTACCCCTACATTCCCGATTGTTCGGCTAGGTGGTAAAGGGAGCACCTCTGCGATTGTTACTCGCGGGTCAGCCGGATGTGTACCTCAGACTGGGTGAAGCCGAAAGCTAGCGTTCTTAAGAGAATATTCGGTCGGTGAACTAAAAGAAGATTTCTTACCTATTTATTTATCTGGCCCAGATGTTTTTCTGCTTTTTTCGCAGTCCGTACATGCACTTTAGGGCATGCCTCCCAAGGAAAGGAACCCCTAAAGCGGAACTATTCTCCCTGGAAGATGTTTCTTACATACCATATAATATAACATAACTAGTTGGGCACTTTTCTGATAAAGCACTAATGACCCCTACGCCTGGTCTCCACGCATGGCCCGATTTTTATATAACCGCGAGGGTATTCGGACACACCCGACTATTGGGTCCCGAGGTTGAAGCTTAAAAGGTCCGCTATGACAAACGATCTACAATCCGCTAGAAGGCATTTTACATGTCACCTTAAATTACATAGTCAATTTGACTGATTGTATTCCTCTTCAATGCCATCTAACATGTTGTCTAGTTTACAATCCTGCTGGGAATACTTTATGCCAATTCTACCGGCTGTACACTAAGCTCACAGGATCTCCTTCCCATCAGGCCCCACAGTCCAACCTCGCCATGTGGTTTGGGTCAGCCTTCGTGTACCACGCCTTCACCATGGCCCAGCCTCCTCGGCGCCTTGACAGAGCCGATATCTTCCATAATCGGAAGCGCCGCAGACTCTGGAGCTCTCTCGCAAGCTCCCCAAGGCCTTCGGGCAGGGAGACAGATGGCCACAAGGCCTGGGCGACGCTTTTCATCACTTGCCAACTCGTTCATGCAGTTGTAAGAGCTCGAAGAAGGTCACCCGAGAACCGGGCATTTCCTCTGCAGGACGGCCTGTGAGCACCTACAGACATAACTCTGTTAGTCAACTTCCTCGCCGAACTCTCTTTTCAAAGTTCGTTTAAGCACTTACTAAAAATGCCACGTCGAAGCCGCCGATTCTCCTTAACGGAGTTAGACAGCTGGGCACGAACATCTTTTAGTTCCTCACCCAGTCGGGTGTTGGAATCTTGGAGATTATTTTTCTCCTGCCTCACCCTCGTAAGCACGCTCTCGCTGGCCTTTAACCGGTGCAAGAGCTGTTGCTTGTCCTGATCTACCCCGGAGCCATCTGTAATGTTATTATCAGATCTATATACACGCCGCACTTCATAACATACTTATCTTTTAAAAGCGTATGTTACCAGAGGGGGTCTCTTTGGCTTCCCCTGTCGCGGCTTGTGCGGCCGCAAGTTGGGCTTTGCACTCTTCAAGCCCCGGGACAGTTGGGTATTCTTTTCAGAAGAACTTGCACAATAAATGATCCTTAAATCAGTTATTCTAACTATTTCAAGTCTCGGGGCCACCGCATATATAACTGTTAAATTTCCTCACTCGTATGTCTTTTACATCTTGCTCCGTGGCTCGCTAGACCATCTTGAGCGCACGGAGGTGCGATCTCCCAATTGAAGGCGCTCAACGCCTAGGGAGAAACATGTGTCACGAAGAATTGTCCGCGGCGCCTGTGATTCATGGCACTCTCCATCTCGGAGTTGGTGGTGGACAATCTGTCGGCATCCTCTCGCGGAGGAGCATCCGACGACGCCTGTGTTCGCCTCCGCTTCGGGCTCTGGCTTTGAAGCCCGGTGGCGGAGGCTCGATTGGCAACCTCTCCGGATATAGTCCGCGAGCGCTTTTTCCTGAAGAGAGCACGAAGCGTTAGCATGCCTTCCGGAATAAAACCTGGGAATAAGGTGACACGCCATACCGCTATGCCGACGCTCAATCGGACCGCACTTCTTTTTAGCCTGCTGGGCCGTGCTGCCCCTTGTTGGCTAGCCGCCGCAGGCTCAGCCTTCTGCCTCAAGGGCTCCCCCTGCAAAACACCATTGGTGTACGGTGATCAAAAATAAGCAAGGATGAATCATTCTCAATGTATTGGGGCTTCGGTCTCGCCATCTGCGAGGCTGGAAGTATTCCGGTAATCGGTCAGAATGGCAACTGTGGCATTATCAATGCTCACCGTGAAATACCCCATCGATCAACTCCACCGATATGTCCGGATCCTCTTGGGAGGCCGGATCGAGGAACCGCTCCGGATCTTCGGTTGTGGAGGCAGCTGTTTATATCCTTTTACCTGGCGCAATTCCTCGCGCCGAAATCACAAAATGAGATACTTGACTATGGGAATATGGATCGGATGGGCAAAATGTCCGCTACCCAGCTTGGAGAATTGTTCATAGAAAACCCGCCCCGTGGATTGACGCGAAGAAATTCCTCCTCTTCTCCCTTGTACAATGCGGACAAGGTCTTCATCGATCGGCGACCGATCCCGCCCCTTACGGCCATGGCGGGTGGCATCATCCTCCCGCTGAAATCCCACATGGGGTGTCCTCTATATCGAGCAGCTGCACTTCAAGATAATGCATGTGGCCATGACTCCGATCATGGTCATCCGGAATGAGCCAACAACCATATTCGCTCATCGTAAAGGACGCCCCTGTCATTTTCCTCCGAGGGCTCCGTGGACGCCAGCTTAGGCGTTTCTTCAAAGGAGCATTGCTGAACTCCGGAGGCCGATCCAACAGGTCCGCAGGGGGACATCTTCTATATAAAACCATTCCGAAGGCCAGTCTTCGGACGCCTTCTTCGGGGTTCCGGATAGATATCCAGTCCCGGCGATGCGCCATAGTTCGGCTCCGCCCACTTGAAATATCGACCCCTCCTGAGAACGGGGTACGAGGCAGAACAACCTCTTCCACAGCTCGCAAAGGGCCACGAAGCCCGCAATATGCAGAATGGAGGCAGCGAAGGTTGTGCAACCGAGGCCATAGAACTCCGTGAGCCCCGGAGAAACGGATGAATTGGAAACCGAGCCCTCTTATCAAATAAGGGACAAGGCATACCCGCCTCCTTGGGAGGGACTGGGACGCTCTCCACTTGTTTTCGCGCCTTATAGGTGGCGAGTCCGGCTCGAACCGGAACCATGAAGGCTGGGGAAGAAACCCTTGGTATGGAGCGCCACTAGCTCGCTGTGTGGGATTTGAGCATCTCTCCCAATCTCCGGTGCCGAGGACCTGGAGGGCGAGAGGAGGAGCGCCGGCTGTCCATGATGGAATGGGTTTCTGTCAGATGCGCTCCGATGAAAGCTCGCGAAGGGAAGATGGTGTGATTCGGATCTAGATCCTCGTCTCTTATAGGCAGCTCATTTGCGGAGCTAGGGGGGTAAATGTAAAAATACCCTGGCTTTTCGCATTCATTCAACACGTGGTAGATGGCCATTATTGGGCGTGGAAGTCAAGAAGCGCGATATTTACGAGAAGCCGGACACTATTCAAACAGGTACACAGGATTTGGAGAAGAACCCGCCTTGCAATTCCGAAGACAATCTATGCGCCGGACTCGTTGTCATTAAAGCCTGGTTCGGGGGCTACTGAGGGAGTCCCAGATTAGGGGGTGTCCGGATAGCCGGACTATGACCTTTGGCCGGACTCCTGGACTATGAAGATACAAGATTGAAGACTTCATCCCGTGTCCGGATGGGACTTTCCTTGGCGTGGAAGGCAAGCTTGGCGATACGGATATGTAGATCTCCTACCATTGTAACCGAGTCTGTGTAACCCTAACCCTCTTCGGTGCCTATATAAACCGGAGGGTTTTAGTCCGTAGGACGAACAACAATCATACCATAGGCTAGCTTCTAGGGTTTAGCCTCTCTGATCTCGTGGTAGATCTACTCTTGTACTACCCATATCATCAATATTAATCAAGCAGGAGTAGGGTTTTACCTCCATCGAGAGGGCCCGAACCTGGGTAAAAACATCGTGTTCCTTGTCTCCTGTTACCATCCACCTAGACGCACAGTTCAGGACCCCCTACCCGAGATCCGCCGGTTTTGACACCGATACAGAGCATTGTTGACATAGAAATTTGCAAAATACGTACGGATCTGAATGTGGCAGACCCGTTGACTAAACTTCTCTCACAAGCAAAACATGACCACACCTTAGTACTCTTTAGGTGTTAATGACATAGCTATGTGAACTAGATTATTGACTCTAGTAAACCCTTTGGGTGTTGGTCACACGACGATGTGAACTATGGGCGTTAATCACATGGTGATGTGAACTATTGGTGTTAAATCACATGCGATGTGAACTAGATTATTGACTCTAGTGCAAGTGGGAGACTGAAGGAAATATGCCCTAGAGGCAATAATAAAGTTAATTTTTATTTCTTTATTTCATGATAAATGTTTATTATTCATGCTAGAATTGTATTAGACCGGAAACTTGATACATGTGTGAATACATAGACAAACATAGTGTCACTAGTATGCCTCTACTTGACTAGCTCGTTGAATCAAAGGTGGTTAAGTTTCCTAGCCATAGACATGAGTTGTCATTTGATTAACGGGATCACATCATTAGAGAATGATGTGATTGACTTGACCCATTCCGTTAGCTTAGCTCTTGATCATTTAGTATGTTGTTATTGCTTCTTCATGACTTATACATGTTCCTATGACTATGCGATTATGCAACTCCCGAATACCGGAGGAACACTTTGTGTTCTACCAAACGTCACAACATAACTGGGTGATTATAAAGGTGCTCTACAGGTGCCTCTGATGGTACTTGTTGAGTTGGCATAGATCGAGATTAGGATTTGTCACTCCGATTGTCGGAGAGGTATCTCTGGGCCCTCTCGGTAATGCACATCACTATAAGCCTTGCAAGCATTATAACTAATGAGTTACTTGCGGGATGATGCATTACGGAACGAGTAAAGAGACTTGCCGGTAACTCGATTGAACTAGGTATTGAGATACCGATGATCGAATCTCGGGCAAGTAACATACCGATGACAAAGGGAACAACGTATGTTGTTATGCGGTTTGACCGATAATGATCTTCGTAGAATATGTAGGAACCAATATGAGCATCCAGGTTCCGCTATTGGTTATTGACCGGAGACGTGTCTCGGTCATGTCTACATAGTTCTCGAACCCGTAGGGTCCGCATGCTTAAAGTCCAGTGACGATCGGTGTTATCAGTTTTTGTGTTTTGATCTACCGAAGGTAGTTCGGAGTCCCGGATATGATCACGGGCATGACGAGGAGTCTCGAAATGGTCGAGACGTAAAGATCAATATATTAGACGACAATGTTTGGACATCAGAAGTGTTTCGGGAGGTTTCAGACATTTACCGGAGTACCGGGGGGTTACCGGAACCCACCGGAGAGTATATTGGGCCTAACGGGCCTTGGTAGGAGAAGAGGAGGGGCGGCCAGGGCAGCCGCGCGCCCCCTTTTTCCTTTTCTTCCTCTCTCCCTTCCTTCCCTTCTCCTACTCCTACTAGGAAAGGAGGAGTCCTACTCCCGGTGGGAGTAGGACTCCCCCCCTTGGCGCGCCCTCCTCCTGGCCGGCCGCCTCCCCCTAGATCCTTTATATACGGGGGCAGATGGGCACCCTTGGACACACAAGTTGATCATTAATCTCTCCCAGCCGTGTGCGGTGCCCCCCTCCACCATAATCCACCTCGGTCATATCGTAGCGGTGCTTAGGCGAAGCCCTGCGTCGGTAGCTTCATCAACATCGTCACCACGCCGTCAGGTCGACGAACTCTCCTCGAGTTTCACTTGGATCGCGAGTTCGCGGGTTACCGAGCTGAACGTGTGCTGAACACGTAGGTGCCGTACGTTCGGTACTGAGGATCGGTCGATCGTGAAGACGTACAACTACATCAACCGCGTAGTCATAACGCTTCCGCTTAACGGTCTACGAGGGTACGTGGACGACACTCTCCCCTCTCGTTGCTATGCATCACCATGATCTTGTGTGTGAGTAGGAATTTTTTTGAAATTACTACGTTCCCCAACATTAGTGCCCAGTGCCAGTTGCTGGGTTTATTTGCCTGTTTTTGGCTTTTCAGAATATCAGTACCAAACGAAGTCCAAATGACATGGAACTTTTTGGAGATTTTTTTTCGGACATAAGAGACCCTAAAAGCTTCGAGAGGGGACGAGAAGATGGAGTAGTGGCCCACGAGGCACCAGGGCGCGCCTAGGGGGTGGGCGCGCCCTGGTGGCTCGGTTTGACCTAACTCCGCCTCCATAAATTCTCTAAAATCGGGAAACCAATAGAGAGCCACCCGAAATATATTTTCCGCCACCGCAAGTTCTTGTTCTCACAAGATCCCATATGGAGGCCTTTTCCGGCACTCCGCCGGAGGGGGAATCAATCACGGAGGGGATCTACATTAACCTTGATGCCCTTACGATGATGTGTGAGTAGTTTACCACAGACATACGGGTCCATAGTTAGTAGCTAGATGGTTATCTCTCTCTCCTTGATATTCAATACAATGTTCTCTTTGATGTTCTTGGAGTTCTATTTGATGTAATCACTTTTTGCGGTGTGCTTGTTGGGATCTGATGAATTGTGAGTTTATGATCATATTATCCATGAATATTATTTGAGTCTTCTGTGAACTCTTGTATGCATGATTATTATAGCTTCATATTTCTCTCTGGTCTATTGATTTGGTTTGGCCAACTAAATTGATTTTTCTTGCAATGGGAGGGGTGCTTTGTGATGGGTTCGATCTTGCGGTGCTAATCCCAGTGACAGAAGGGGACATGACACATATTTGTACCATTTCCATTAAGGATAAAATATGGGGGTTATTCATGCTTCAGTTTAATTTGTCTACATCATGTCATCTTGCTTAAGGCGTTATTCCGTTCTTTATGAACTTAATACTCTAGTTCTATGCTGGATAGCGGTCGATGTGTGGAGTAATAGTAGTAGATGCAGAATCGTTTTGGTCTACTTGTCTCAGACGTGATGCCTATATACATGATCATTTCCTTGGGCATTGTCATGATTATTTGCTTTTCTATCAATTGCCCAACAATAATTTGTTTACCCACCATATGCTATTTTCAAGAGAGAAGCCTCAAGTGAAAACTATGGCCCCGGGGTCTACTTTTATCATATACTAAAAATCCTAAAAATACCTTGCTGCAATTTTATTTTATTTTGTATTTTTGTTCAACATATCTATCAGTTACTACACAATTTTATCTTGCACGTAACCGCCAAGGGATTGACAACCCCTTGTGCGCGTTGGGTTGCAAGGATTTGTTATTTTGTGTGCAGGTGTTGCTAACGAGGTGTTGCATGGTTCTCCTACTATATTGATAACCTTGGTTCTTAACTGAGGGAAATACTCATCTCTACTGTATTGCATCATCCTCTCTTCTTCGGGGAAATCCCAACGTAGTTCACAAGTAGAAAGATGCATTTTATTAGAGGTGAGAATTCTACATGCTTCTAAGAAGGGAGAAACATGTATTTCATCCTAGTTGATTCATTTTATTTCTCTGTTATTACTTGGTTTGCTCTGACTTCTGCTTTGATTTTGTCTCACCCTACCTACTCCCATTATCCAATGCCAAGATCGAGGGGGAGAGGAAGTTCAAGCTTAGGGGAGAAAAATCACTTTTGGAACTCTATTGAAAATTCTTTATTTGATCTTTTGGGGACATGGTTGCACCTAAAGAAGTATTCACCTAGTGGTACTCTCTTCTATACATGTCATCCCAATCTTGGCATTCGTGATGTTCTTGTTTCTCTTTCTTAGCAAAGATTCTCTTGTGTTATCTAACCTTGTTTTCTCAAGCCTATCTCTTCAGGAAATTTCTCAAGTACCTCAAGGTAAGTATATGCATCACTCATGTGCATGATGACCTCTTGCATGTTGCACATATTATTTGCAACAAAGAATCATGGACATGAAGATACTACATTTTCATCCTTTTTGCTCTGATGCATATAGCCAAGATACATGTAACACATTACGAATTCCTTCTTATCGTGCATCTACATTCCAAAGGTTATTATCACTTAAATGGTTGCACACTTGTAGGGGGAGCATATGTGTATTACATGTTTTCTCAAAGATTTCATATATTTCTTGTTATTTTTATTTGAAGCTTTCATGTATGTTGTCATCAGTTACCAAGAAGGGGGAGATTGAAAGCACATTTGCTCCCTTGGTGGTTTTGGTAATTCATGCCAACATACATGTTGTTGGACTAACACTTTCACCTAGTATATTTCAGAAAAGTTCAACATTGGCATGGCAAGGATGTGAGAATGAGGACCCCTTCAAAATGCTAAGGACATGGATTGGCACAAGATTCAAGACTCTACATTTTTTATTAAGTGATCCAAGATCACACTGAGTCCATAGGAAAGCCAATACTATTAAGGGGATGAGGTTTTGATCATGGCACAATTGCTCAACTGCTTGAAGATATTGCTCCAAAAAAAACCAACCACCTTCTCCTAGTCATATCTGTCCAAACCCTAAAAAGCCAACTCATTCCCACCAAATTCCATACGCCCAGACCCACTGAGTTGATCCTAGACAGTGCCAAAGCCAAACCCTAGAATTTCAGTTGTACCGAGATGACGATCGATCTCAGCGAGTTGCACTGACCAAGTTTTTGTAACCCAATTAGTTCATTTCGGAATCATCGAGTTGAACCGATCAAAATTATCGAAATGCGGTCTTGCTTAGGTCATCACATATCAGTCCATCTTATATTTCTTTCTCGGTCTCACTGAAAGGCCAACGTTCGAATCTTTTACACTGGTCAGTCTCACCGAGTTTTTGGTTTGGTGTCTAATACGTCTCCAAAGTATCTATAATTTATGAAGTATTCATGCCATGTTTACAACAATTTTATATGATTTTGGTGCACTTTTATATGATTTAAATGGAACTAACATAGACTGACGCTGTTTTCAGCAGAACTACTGTGGTGTTGTTTTTTGTGCAGAAATAGAACTTCTTGAAATGGGCTAAAAATTTACGATGATTTTTGCGACTTGTAATCTGCATTGGTATTTCCCCGAAGAGGAGAGGATGATGCAGCACAACAGAGGTAAGTAGTCCCTCAGATATGAAAGCAAGGTTATCAATCCAGTAGGAGAACCAAGCAACATTATGTAAACAACACATGCACACAAACAACAAATACTTGCAATCCAACGCGTAAGAGGGTTGTCAATCCCTCAATAGTATTGAGATAGACTAAATTGTATAAGTGTAACGCCCCCGATGCGGCTATATCTCCCACGTGTCGAGGCACGACTTAGAGGCATAACCGCATTGAAAGCAATGTCGCAAGTGAGGTAATCTTCACACCACCCATGTAATACATAAGGGAAAGAGATACATAGTTGGCTTACAGTCGCCACTTCACACAGTACATAAATAAACATCCATCATTCAGAGTACACTCAAGGTCCGACTACGGAACCAAAATAAAAGAAGATACCCCAAATGCTACACAGATCCCCGATCGTCCCAACTGGGCACCACTACTGATCATCAGGAAAAGACACATAGTAACGACCACGTTCCTCGTCGAACTCCCACTTGAGCTCGGTTGCGTCACCTGCACTGGCATCATCGGAACCTGCAACTGTTTTGGTAGAATCTGTGAGTCACGGGGACTCAGCAATCTCACACCCGCGAGATCAAGACTATTTAAGCTTATAGGAAGGACAGAGTAGTAAGGTGGAGCTGCAGCAAGCGACTAGCATATATGGTGGCTATTTCGCAAAAGAGAGCGAGAAGAGGAGCAAAGCACGGTCGTGAAACTAGTAGCGATCAAGAAGTGATCCTGAACTACTCACGTCAGACATAACTCCAACACCGTGTTCACTTCCCGGACTCCGCCGAGAAGAGACCATCACGGTTACACACGCGGTTGTGTGTATTTTATTTGAGGTCAACTTCGGGTTTTCTACAACCGGACATTAACAAATTCCCATCTGCCTCATAACGCGCACGGCTTTGAAAGATATTACCTGCAGGGTGTCCCAACTTAGCCCATTATAAGCTCTCACGGTCGACGAAGGATATTCCTTCTACGGGAAGACCCGATCAATCTCGAATCCCGGACTACAAGACATTTCGACAACAATAAAACAAGACCAGCAAGACCACCCGACTGTGCCGACAAATCCCGATAGGAGCTGCACATATCTCGTTCTCAGGGCACACCGGATAAGCTAAGCGTACAGGAACCAACGTAATCCAAGTTGCCAAGGAATGGTCCCGCACGGTGCTCTAGTTAGGACCAACGCTCGAAGGAGCACTGGCCCGGGGGTTTCAAATAAGATGACCCTCGGGCTCGCCAAAACCCGGGGGAAAAAGGCTTAGGTGGCAAATGGTAAAACCAAAGTTGGGCCTTGCTGGACGAGTCTTATTCAAAGCGAACTGTCAAGGGGGTCCCATAAATCACCCAACCGTGTAAGGAACGCAAAATCAAGGAACATAACACGGTATGACGGAAACTAGGGTGGCAAGAGTGGAACAAAACACTGTGAATAAGGCCGAGCCTTCCACCCTTTACCAAGTATATAGATGCATTAATTATAGCAGATATATATTGTGATATCCCCAACAAGTAAACATGTTCCAAAAGGAACAACATCTCCATGTTCCAACAAGGAACAAACTTCAGCTTCACCGCAACTAGCAACGCTATAAGAGGGCTGAGCAAAGCGGTAACATAGCCAATCAATGGTTTGCTAGGAAAAGGATGGTTAGGGGCTGACATGGCAATATGGGTGGCATGATATAGCAAGTGGTAGGCATCGCAGCATAGCCATAGCAAAAGAGCGAGCAACTAGCATAGCAAAGATAGAAGTGATTTCGAGGGTATGGTCATCTTGCCTGCAATGTTCTCAGAGTTGTCGAAAGATTGATCCTCGAAAGCGTTCTCAACAGGTTCCTCGTTCACGTACTCGTCTCCCGGCTCTACCTAAAGCCAAAACACAAACAAAGGAACCACAATAAATCACGG
This sequence comes from Aegilops longissima, assembly GCA_021605205.1. Lineage (NCBI taxonomy): Eukaryota > Viridiplantae > Streptophyta > Magnoliopsida > Poales > Poaceae > Aegilops > Aegilops longissima. Next base: position 474,029,767 of record CM038682.1, read on the forward strand.
TGCAATGCACAATCAACATGATGCAAAACATGACATGATATGCGAGATGTGATATGCAATGCGTAATGCGCCCGGAAGGAAAATGATGAACCAGGCATCAAATTGGCAAACCAAGTATGCCACTGAAAGATGAGATGATTTCGGTTGAAATCGATATAAAGATCACCGAATCGGATGCACGGTTTGCAAATGACAAGCAAAACAAGAATGGCACAAATCTGCCATTAACAGCATGATGCCACTTAGCAAGCAATAATTAATTAAGCTACTGCACCCAAACGTATCAACAAAGTATATGGCAGTGATCTACACAAGATGCTTGACAAAAGATGAGCACTGAGCTACGCCTAGTTCACATCATAACAGGTTCAAACAAGCATGGCAAAAGTGCACAAAATATCAGGCTGGACATGGCAAAAACAGCATCAGGTTGCAATGTTCAGAGCAACAAAACTACATGTTACAGTAACTTAAAATAGCAAATCAAGGCATGGCATGAATCTACTCAAAGCATAGAACAAAAGTCCCTTACTGACCATAAGCCAAAAAGGATCAGAAAATATAGTAGCACCCATGTCAATATCGAAAGTTTCGTCAACAGATTCAGCAACATGGCATGTCAAAATCTGATAACAAGTAGGCATGTTTACAAGCTCCATGCACTCACTACAGAGCCTTATATGATAAACTAAGCATACATACATCAAGAATACATGACATAGAAGACATACATGGCAAGAACAATAACATAGCATACATGGATCAACCACAACAACCTAGGCAAAATTGAATAACATGTAAACAATCTGCCAGGAAACATTTGATAGCAAAAGTAGAGCTCGATTGACTCAAGCTATGGCACTCCATAATTGCAAACAAGGGCATGGATGGATAAAGCACGACATGTTTAACAAAACATCCTTACTGAAGTATCTCAAAATATGCATAGATCTCTCGGTAGCATCAAGTTAACATGGCATCAAAATATCAGCTAAACAGGGCTGAAAACAGCAACATCAGGACACCTACTTTGCATGCTTGTGCTAGTCACCACATAGATCAAACAAATACATGGCATACACCCCTGGAAAGATGGAATGACATATTACAAAACACATGTAGGACTCCAATTCATAGGGTGCACACATCAATCATAGCAAAAATAACAAAAGTGCAAGTTCTGTTAAGAAACAGAAACTAACATCACATAGCCCGCTTCTAACAGCATTTCGGGCATCAAGATGAGCTCAAATGAAAATGATGCAATGTGATGAAATGATCTACTCTTCGAGACGAACATTTTGATATATTATACGCGCAAAATAGATCTACAGATGCAAAGTTACGCTACGTTGAAAATGACACAAAATAATCTCAGATTTAAAAACTTAGAAGAATTAGAAGGGGGGAGAAGTCAACGGGCGGTTCGGATCTGGATCGGGCCGATCCGATCGGCGACGGCGGCGGCGGCGCGGGCTCGCCGGAGCCCGGGCGAGGAGGAGGGGTGGCCGGGCGGCCGACGGGAGGAGGTGAGGTCGGGCGGGCGGCGACGTGGAGCGGCGCGGCGCGGCGGCGTGGCGGAGGAGGCGGCGCGGAGTTGGCGACGGCGGCGACCGCATGGTGGGGAGCCGGGGTCGGCGGCGGCGGCGCTGCCGGCTGGCGGCGGGCGGGCGGCCGGAGCGGAGGCGAGGTGGCGCGGGCTCGGGCGCCAGGGCGGCGGCGACTCGGGCCGGGAGGGCCTGCTGCTGGCTGGCTGGCGACGGAGGCGGCGGGCGGGCCACGTGTCGCGCTGGCTGGTAGGTGTGACGCGGGCGGGCGGCTTCGTCCGGCGGCGGCGGACGCGGCGTCGATGGCGTGGGAGGATTTTTTAGGGTTTGGGGAAGAAGACCCGGATTTGGACGGGGAGATGTTTAAATAGGCATAGAGGAGCTAGGAGAGTCCAAATGAGGTGTAGTTTTCACCACACGATCGTGATCGAAAGACGGAGAGCATGGAAGTGACTTAGATGGGTTATTGGGCTGTTTTGAAGGGTGTTGGGCTGCAACTTAAAAGAGGCCTTTGCGAGAGTGCGGTTAACCGCTGGAGTACCAAACGAGCTCCAAATGACCCGAAACTTGACCGGTGGTCTACGGGTGGTATACCAAGGACACTAGACAAACCTCGGTCCATTCCGAGAAGGTTTAGTACCCGCACACGGAAAAATGTAAAAGGGGCCGCCGGGGGAGATAGGAGTGTCGGATTGCAAAACGGACAACGGGAAAAAATGCTCGGAATCATGAGACGAACACGTATGCAACTGCGATGCACATGATGACATGATATAAAATGCATGACATGGACAAAAAGCAAATTAAGAAAAAACCCAACCACGGAGGGAATATCAAATCACAATGCCGAAAATGGCAAGAGTTGGAGTTACAAATATGGAAAGTTACTTCCGGGGTGTTACAACACTCCACCACTACAAGAGGATCTCGCCCCGAGATCTAGGACTGAAAGAACTCCGGATATTCGAACGGAGGTGATCCTCGCGCCCGGTAGCTTCTCGGTCGGAATGGTGTGACCACTTCACTTTCAGGAATTTGATTGACTTGTTGCGAGTCTTGCGCTCGGTTTCTTCAAGAATAGCAACGGGGTGCTCATGATAAGAGAGATCTTCTTGAAGGTCAATTTCTTCGAAGTTGATAGTGCGTTCAGGAGTCTTGAAGCACTTGCGAAGCTGTGACACGTGAAACACATCGTGCACGTTTGCGAAGTTGGATGGAAGCTCAAGTTGATAGGCGAGATCGCCTCTTTTGCCAATGATCTTGAAAGGACCCACGATCTAGGGGCAAGGTTCCTTTGATACCGGGCGACGAGTGCCTTTCATTGGAGAGAGGCGGAGGTAGACATGGTCTCCGATTTCAAAAGCCACATCACGGTGCTTATCATCATAATAGCTCTTCTGGCGTGATTGTGCGACTTTGAGATTCTCACGAATGACTTTGCACATTTCTTCTGCTTCTGTGATCAAGTCATTGCCAAGAAGTTGGCGTTCACCTGTCTCGGACCAATTGAGAGGAGTACGACACTTTCTGCCATAGAGAATTTCGAATGGGGCCTTGCCCGAACTCGCTTGGAAGCTGTTGTTGTAGGAGAACTCGGCATATGGAAGACAATCTTCCCACTTCATACCGAAGGAAATGACACAAGCCCTGAGCATATCTTCAAGGATTTGATTTACTCGCTCGACTTGGCCACTTGTTTGAGGATGGAAAGCTGTGCTGAAACGAATGTTGGTGCCCATGGCCTTCTGAAAAGAATCCCAAAACTTGGAGGTAAAGATGCTGCCACGGTCTGAAGAGATCACTTGTGGAATGCCGTGCAAGGAGACAATCTCGAGGTGTATAGCTCGCCAACCGAGCTGCTGTGATAGATTCTTTGATAGGAAGAAAATGAGCCACTTTAGTAAGCTTGTCAATGACAACGAAGATAGCATCATTTCCACGCTTGGACTTTGGAAATCCAGTCACGAAGTCCATTTCAATATGATCAAACTTCCATTCTGGAATAGCAAGAGGTTGGAGGAGACCAGCTGGTCATTGGTGTTCTGCTTTCACTCTTCTGCAGACATCACATTCATTCACGAATTGAGCAATTTCTCGCTTCATTCGAGTCCACCAATATGACTGCTTGAGGTCATGGTACATCTTTACTTCCGGGATGAATGGATAGAAGCGAATTGTGAGCCTCGCTCATAATGACTTTTCTCAGATCACCCTTAGGAACCACAATCCGGTCCTCAAAGAAAAGAGTATCTTTGTCATCAATGTGGAAGCACTTGTACTTGAAATGCCCTTGTCGATACCACGCTTCACCTTTTTCACCATGGTATCCAGAAGTTGAGCCTCACGAATCTGATCTTCCAAAGTAGGAGAGACTATGAGGTTGGCAAGAAAGCCTTGAGGAACAACTTGAAGATTCAGCTTATGGAAAGCTTCACAGAGATCCGTTGGAAGGGCTTGAGGATTAGACTGTTGCGAGAAGCCTTCCTGCTCAAAGCATCTGCAATGACATTGGCCTTGCCCGGAGTATATTCAATACTTGGGTTGTACTCTTGAATCATTTCGACCCATCGAGTCTACCTGAGGTTGAGGTTGGGCTGAGTGAAGATATACTTGAGACTTTTGTGATCGGTGAAAATGTCCACTTTCCTTCCCAACAAGAGATGTCTCCATGTTATCAATGCATGGACAACTGCCGCCAACTCAAGATCGTGAGTGGGGTAGTTCTTCTCGTTGGGCTTCAACTGGCGAGAGGTATAAGCCACCACTCTCTTCTCTTGCATTAACACAGTGCCGAGACCTCGAAGAGAAGCATCACAGAAAACTTCCAATGGCTTGGATTCATCAGGAGGAGTCAAGACAGGAGCTGTGACGAGTTTCTCTTTGAGGGTATCGAAAGCAACATCACACTCAGGAGACCAGACATATTTCACATGCTTCTGGAGAAGGTTGGAAAGAGGCTTTGCAATCTTGGAGAAGTTCTCAATGAATCTTCGGCAATAGCTTGCAAGACCAAGAAAATCATGGAGCTGCTTGACATTCGAGGAGGTTCCCAATTCACAATTGCGGACACCTTCTCGGGATTAACAGCGATGCCCTTGGCGGAGATGATATGACCAAGGTAGAGCACTTCATCAAGCCAAAATTCACATTTGGAGAACTTAGCATAGAATTGATACTCTCTGAGCTTGTCTAGCACCAATCGCAAATGTTTGGCATGATCCTTCTTATTCTTGGAGAAGACCAAAATATCATCAAGATAGACCAAGATGAATTCATTGGTGTAGGGGTTGAAGATGAAGTTCATCATCCGAGAGAATGTTGGAGGAGCATTGACGAGGCCGAAAGACATGACAAGATATTCATAAGAACCAAAGCTTGTTCGAATCTTGTCTTGGGAATATCTTGTTCACGAATGCGAATCTGATGATAACCCATACGAAGGTCAAGCTTGGAGAACACTTTAGCACCTTTGAGTTGCTCGAAAAGCTCATTGATGTTGGGAAGTGGATACTTGTTCTTGATTGTCTTCTTATTCAATGGACGGTAATCGACGCAAAGTCGGTCCGTGCCATCCTTCTTCCGGACAAAAGAACACCACAACCCCAAGGAGATGAACTCGGTCCGATCAAACCAGACGCTCTTGTTCATCGAGCTGCTTCTTCAATTCCTTCAGCTCATCAGGTCCAAGCTTGTATGGACGCTTGCAAACGGGTTGATGCGTGCTCAAGATCGATAACGAATTCAAGCGGCCGATGAGGAGGCATACCGGAAGCTCTTCCGAAAGACATCTTGGTACTCACAAACGATTTGGAATCGAGAGATAGCATCCAATTCGCCCTTCTCATTGAGAGAAAACAACCGAATGGTTTCATCACGAGCGGCATAGATGATCACATCATTAGAAGAGTTGGTCAATTGAATTTCCACAGCAGCACAATCAAGCTGAGCTTTGTGCCTGATAAAGCCATCCATTCGAGAATAAGATCAATATCCGAGTCACCAAGGACAAATGGTTTAGCAGAAATCTATAATCGCCCATCTTGATAGAAACATCCGGAATCCTTGTGGTAGCCCTCATAGAAGAGGCTGGAGAAACAAGTCCCAAGGGTTTTCCAACATTTCGAAATGAAATCATGCTTTGCAACAAATGATCTAGACATGAAACAATGCGATGCACCGTATCAAATAAAACTTTTGCAGGAATATCATTAATCGGAAGATTACCCATGATCACATCGGAAGAATCCTCCGCTTGAGCTGCATTCATCATATTGACCTTTGCACTTGGGATTATGCTTGACCACTTGCATTGCTGGAAGATTTCACAGAGGAGGAGGCGGAAGGCGCCTCTGGTTGAAGCACTTGTTAGCATAGTGACCTTTTGCTCACGACATTTGTTGCAAGTCACCTCGAGAGCGGACGGTGGTAAGGAGCACTTGACCTTGGAGCTTGAGAATTAGACTTGTTACGATAGCTTGGGTTGGGTGGGTGGGAAGATCCACGGCCACCTGAGTTCTTCTCTCACGATAAGGCTGCGGAACGGAGGAGGAGGAAGGTAGAACTTCGCTGCTTAGCTGCCACTTGAGAGGAAGAAGAAGACTGAACTGCATCCCCGATTCTCTTCTTAGAAGCCTCACATTTGAGCTGGGCAGCTTCTTGCTTGAGTGCCATGTTGTAGAATTCATCATACTTTTCTCGGCTCAAAAGCACAAGAGCTAATTGCAGATCTTCTCTTAGACCACCTCTGAATTGATAGATCATACTCTTTTCATCGTGCACGCCTTGCTTAGCAAAACGAGTGAGTTTCGAACTGGATATTGTATTGATAGACAGACATGTTGCCTTGCTTGAGATTGCGGAACTTCTCACGCTTGCTCTCAACAACACTTTTGGAATGTGGTGAGCTCAAATCTCGGCGGAACTCATCCTGTAATGACACGACCTCCTCTCGAATCTTTGTATTCTCGGTACCACTCAGCAGCTTGATCCTTGAGTTGAAACGATGCAAACTTGACAAAGTCCTCAGTCCGACATTGCTACAATCAAAATGCTTGCAGATGTCCACTAACCAATCGTCGCCCTCGTGGCCTCAACACGTAAACCGAAAGACTTCGCTGATTAGCGAGGAACCGACCGAGAGTAGCAAAGTGCGGCTGATTGTTGCCTTGACCTTGATTTCCTTGATTGCCTTGCCCTGAGTACGTTCTTGCAAGAGCTGCAAAATCATCGAGCATTGGCATTGGTGGCTGCCATGATAGCTTGCCAGCCTCCGGAGGCGGAGGTGGAGGTGGAGGTTCGACCGATCCCCATCATTACGATCCGGATTCTGACGCGTTGGCGGAGCCATCCTGAAGAGGGTGACATCCGTTAGTCCTTGATAGACAAATAGTCAAGTTGAATCAACGGATAGAAATTGCAACATATAGTCTTCACAATAAACATTCGAACAAGAATGAACGAATGAATTCCAAAGTTAATCATCACACGTCCATTAAGGTGAGAAGCCACTTAGATAAAGATATGGAAACACCATCTGTCTTAGAAACAAATCGAATATCACAACTGAAAACAAAAGATTGGCTTCTAGAATGAGCCGAACAAACACATGATAGAGATTTCGCCCAAAGTGTTAGTGGTGGGGCCCACACGGACACGACGATAGCGGACGTCACGAATGACAAACAAGACGTCCCGAATCAGCATAGCCAAGGATTCTTTAAGACGCCTCGCGACCACGTAAATCGACCGTGAATGGGCGGACCACTAGACGTTGAACCCCAATCTTAAATCATACATCCGTCGGAAAGAATATCCCGTAAGCTACTAGAATTCCCACCTATAAACTCCCGAAACTTTCGGTTATGCAATCTGGTGTTGGGGACAGGGACACAAAATATATCACCCAAACTAACAATACCTAGATCCATTTGTATCCATCCGTCAACACATAACCAAGAAATCCTCGAAATCGTGTACCTCGACCTTCAAAAACATCCGTTATACAAGTCATGGCAATACTCCCGACTCACCCCGAAGATCGGGTTATCGGGTTATCTCACCAACAACTGCACAAAAGAGATTTCGATGTCGGCAAAACTCAGGTATTCCGAATCGCAACGATAAAATTGTGACGACAACACCTCGGAGCTCAACTCCCCGGGACACTGCCACAACCCCTAAATGTCAGGAGGCACCAAGAACAATGTTCTCGTCACAAAACCATCGGAACGATCCCAAGATACCCACGTGATCCTAAAAAAAATTTTAGTGAAATTTGAGGAGAGAAGAGTCAAAACACTACGTCAGGATACCTCACCAGAGCGACGAAGGGACCGGGGAGTAAAAAGAATCCTACTCTCCGATATATATAATCCTAAGACTCAAAACATTTTCCATTCTAGACTCAACAACGCCAGCAAACAATCAAGTAGGGGGCTCCTAAGTCGGGAAGTCTCGATTACCAACTTGTACGCCTCGATGCGGCTATATCTCCCACGTGTCGAGGCACGACTTAGAGGCATAACCGCATTGAAAGCAATGTCGCAAGTGAGGTAATCTTCACACCACCCATGTAATACATAAGGAAAGAGATACATAGTTGGCTTACGATGCCACTTCACACAAGACATAAATAAACATCCATCATTCAGAGTACACTCAAGGTCCGACTACGGAACCAAAATAAAAGAAGATACCCCAAATGCTACACAGATCCCCGATCGTCCCAACTGGGCACCACTACTGATCATCAGGAAAAGACACATAGTAACGACCACGTTCCTCGTCGAACTCCCACTTGAGCTCGGTTCGCCACCTGACCGCATCATCGGAACTCGCAACTGTTTTGGTAGAATCTGTGAGTCACGGGACTCGGCAATCTCACACCCGCGAGATCAAGACTATTTAAGCTTATAGGAAGGACAGAGTAGTAAGGTGGAGCTGCAGCAAGCGACTAGCATATATGGTGGCTATTTCGCAAAAGAGAGCGAGAAGAGGAGCAAAGCACGGTCGTGAAACTAGTAGCGATCAAGAAGTGATCCTGAACTACTCACGCCGACATAACTCCAACACCGTGTTCACTTCGGACTCCACGAGAAGAGACCATCACGGTTATACACGCGGTTGTGTGTATTTTATTTGAGGTCAACTTCGGTTTTCTACAACCGACATTAACAAATTCCCATCTGCCTCATAACCGCGGGCACGGCTTTGAAAGATATTACCCTGCAGGGTGTCCCAACTTAGCCCATTATAAGCTCTCACGGTCGACGAAGGATATTCCTTCTACCGGAAGACCCGATCAATCTCGAATCCCGGACTACAAGACATTTCGACAAAGAATAAAACAAGACCAGCAAGACCACCCGATTGTGCCGACAAATCCCGATAGGAGCTGCACATATCTCGTTCTCGTGGCACACCGGATAAGCTAAGCGTCAGGAACCGACGTAATCCAAGTTGCCAAGGAATGGTCCCAAGACGGTGCTCTAGTTATGACCAACGCTCAAGGAGCACCGCCCGGGGTTTAAATAAGATGACCCTCGGCTCGCGAAAACCGGGGAAAAAGGCTTAGGTGGCAAATGGTAAAACCAAAGTTGGGCCTTGCTGGACGAGTCTTATTCAAAGCGAACTGTCAAGGGGGTCCCATAAATCACCCAACCGTAAGGAACGCAAAATCAAGGAACATAACACCGTATGACGGAAACTAGGGTGGCAAGAGTGGAACAAAACACCTGCATAAGGCCGAGCCTTCCACCCTTTACCAAGTATATAGATGCATTAATTATAGCAGATATATATTGTGATATCCCCAACAAGTAAACATGTTCCAAAAGGAACAACATCTCCATGTTCCAACAAGGAACAAACTTCAGCTTCACGCAACTAGCAACGCTATAAGAGGGCTGAGCAAAGCGGTAACATAGCCAATCAACGGTTTGCTAGGAAAAGGATGGTTAGGGGCTGACATGGCAATATGGGTGGCATGATATAGCAAGTGGTAGGCATCGCAGCATAGCCATAGCAAAAGAGCGAGCAACTAGCATAGCAAAGATAGAAGTGATTTCAAGGGTATGGTCATCTTGCCTGCAATGTTCTCAGAGTTGTCGAAAGCTTGATCCTCGAAAGCGTTCTCAACAGGTTCCTTGTTCACGTACTCATCTCCCGGCTCTACCCAAAGCAAGAACACAAACAAAGGAACCACAATAAATCACGGTGCAATGCACAATCAACATGATGCAAAACATGACATGATATGCGAGATGTGATATGCAATGCGAGCAAAGCGCCCGGAAGGAAAATGATGAACCAGGCATCAACTTGGCAAACCAAGTATGCCACTGAAATATGAGATGATTTCGTTGAAATCGATATAAAGATCACCGGAATCGGATGCACGGTTTGCAAATGACAAGCAAAACAAGAATGGCACAAATCTGCCATTAACAGCATGATGCCACTTAGCAAGCAATAATTAATTAAGCTACTGCACCCAAACGTATCAACAAAGTATATGGCAGTGATCTACACAAGATGCTTCACAAAAGATGAGCACTGAGCTACGGCTAGTTCACATCATAACAGGTTCAAACAAGCATGGCAAAAGTGCACAAAATATCAGGCTGGACATGGCAAAAACAGCATCAGGTTGCAATGTTCAGAGCAACAAAACTACATGCTACAGGAACTTAAAATAGCAAATCAAGGCATGGCATGAATCTACTCAAAGCATAGAAGAAAAGTCCCTTACTGACCATAAGCCAAAAAGGATCAGAAAATATAGTAGCACCCATGTCAATATCGAAAGTTTCGTCAACAGATTCAGCAACATGGCATGTCAAAAACTGATAACAAGTAAGCATGTTTACAAGCTCAATTCACTCACTAAAGAGCCTTATATGATAAACTAAGCATACATACATCAAGAAGACATGACATAGAAGACATACATGGCAAGAACAATAACATAGCATACATGGATCAACCACAACAACCTAGGCAAAATTGAATAACATGTAAACAATCTGCCAGGAAACATTTGATAGCAAAAGTAGAGCTCGATTGACTCAAGCTATGTCACTCCATAATTGCAAATAAGGTCATGGATGGATAGAGCAAGACATGTTTAACAAAACATCCTTACTGAAGTATCTCAAAATATGCATAGATCTCTCGGTAGCATCAAGTTAACATGGCATCAAAATATCAGCTAAACAGGGCTGAAAACAGCAACATCAGGACACCTACTTTGCATGCTTGTGCTAGTCACCACATAGATCACGAAACTACATGGCATACACCCCTGGAAAGATGGCATGGCATATTACAAAACACATGTAGGACTCCAATTCATAGGGTGCACACATCAATCATAGCAAAAATAACAAAAGTGCAAGTTCTGTTAAGAAACAGAAACTAACATCACATAGCCCGCTTGTAACAGCATTTCGGGCATCAAGATGAGCTCAAATGAAAATGATGCAATGAGATGAAATGATCTACTCTTCGAGACGAACATTTTGATATATTATACGCGCAAAATGGTTCTACAGATGCAAAGTTACGCTACGTTGAAAATGACACAAAATAATCTCAGATTTAAAAACTTAGAAGATTTAGAAGGGGGGGGGGGGAGAAGTCAACGGGCGGTTCGGATCTGGATCGGGCCGATCCGATCGGCGGCGGCGGCGGCGGCGCGGGCTCGCCGGAGCCCGGGCGAGGAGGAGGAAGGTGGCCGGGCGGCCCGATCGGAGGAGGTCGTCGCCGCGGGCGGCGACAGTGGAGCGGCCGGCGTGGCGTGGCGGAGGAGGCGGCGCGGAGTTGGCGACGGCGGACGAGCGCGCGCGGGAGCCGGGTCGGCGGTTGCGGCGCTGCCGGCGAGGGCGGGCGGCGGGCCGACCGAGCGGAGGAGGTGTGGGCTGGTTTGGCGCGCGGGCGCCCGGCGGGCGACCCGGGCCGGGAGGGGCCCTGCTGGCCTGGCCGGGCCTTGGCGACGAGAGGCGGCGCAAGGGCCACGGTGTCGCAGGCTGGTAGGTCGCGGCGGCGTGGCTTCGTCTGGCGCGGCGACGCGTCGCGTCGATGCGCGAGGAGGATTTTTAGGGTTTCGGGAAGAAGACCCGGATTTGGACGGGAGATGTTTAAATAGGCATAGAGGGAGCTAGGAGAGTCCAAATGAGGTGTAGTTTTACCACACGATCGTGATCGAACGACGGAGAGCATGGAAGTGACTTAGATGGGTTATTGGGCTGTTTTGAAGGGTGTTGGGCTGCAACTTAAAAGAGGCCTTTGAGAGTGCGGTTAACCGTTGGAGTACCAAACGAGCTCCAAATGACCAAACTTGACCGGTGGTCTACGGGTGGTATACCAAGGACACTAGACAAACCTCGGTCCATTCGAGAAGGTTTAGTACCCGCTTTACCTAAAAAACGTAAAAGGGCCGCCAGGAGATAGGAGTGTCGGATTGCAAAACGGACAACGGGAAAAATGCTCGGAATCATGAGACGAACACGTATGCAACTGCGATGCACATGATGACATGATATAAAATTCATGACATGGACAAAAAGCAAAATGAAGAAAAAACCCAACCACGGAGGGAATATCATATCACAATGCCGAAAATGGCAAGAGTTGGAGTTACAAATATGGAAAGTTACTTCCGGGGTATTACAATAAGTTTTGACAAATAGATCTTACAAAAATACAAAATAAAAGAAAATTTCAGCAAGGTATTTTTGGTTTTAATATATGATAGGAAATAGACCCGGGGGCCATAGTTTTCACTAGAGGCTTCTCTCGAGATAATAGTGTTGGGGAACGTTGCATGGAAAACAAAAAAATTCTATGCACACGCAAGATCTATCTATGGAGATGCATATCAACGAGAGGGGAGAGTATGTCTACGTACCCTCATAGACCGTAAGCGGAAGCGTTTATTAATGCGGTTGATGCAGTCGAACTTCTTCGTGATTCAGTCGATCAAGTACCAAATGTACGACACCTCCGCGGCCAGCACATGTTCAGCTCGGTGACATCCTCGCCTTCTTGATCCAGCAAGACGGGCAAAGTAGTGGATGAGTTCCGGCAGCACGACGCCATGGTGACGATGGTGGTGATGCTATCTCCCCAGGGCTTCGCCTAAGCACTCCAAAAATATGACCGAGGGACGAAACTGTGGAGAGGGACGCCACACACGGCTAAGAGATTTCCGCGGCCTTTGTGTGGATCCTCCCTTATATATATAGGTGGGGGAGGGGAGGCAGCCAGGAGGCGCCCCAAGGGTGGCCCCCGGCCCCCTTGGACTCTTTCCCTATGGTGCCCCCCTACCTTGTTTGCACAAGGAGGGAGGAAAGGGGAGGAGAGGGAAGGAAGGGGGAGGCCGACTCCCCCCTTTCCTTCTCTATCCCAAGGGTTGCAGCCTTAGGAGGGGTGCGCCAGCCCCTTGTGGGCTGGTGTCTTCCCCCCTTTGGCACCATTAACCTCCGGGGGTTCCCAGAACCCCTTCCGGTGATCGATGACTACCTGGTACCTCCCGGAACTCTTCCGGTGTCCAAATAGCATCGTCCTATATATCAGTCTTTACCTCTGGACCATTATGGAGCTCCTCATCATGTCCCTGATTTCATCCGGGACTCCGAACAACATTCGGTCACCAAATCATATAACTCATATACCACTATATCGTCAATGAACGTTAAGCGTGCGGACCCTACGGGTTCGAGAACTATGTAGACATGACCGAGACACCACTCCGGTCAATAACAAATAGAGGAACCTATATGCCCATATTGGTTCCTACATATTCTATGAAGATCTTTATCGGTCGAACCTTATGACAACATACTTAATTCCCTTTGTCTATCGGTATGTTACTTGCTCGAGATTTGATCGTCGGTATCTTCATACCTTGTTCAATCTTGTTACCGGTAAGTCTCTTTACTCGTTTCGTAACACATCATCTCATAACTAACTCCTTAGTCACTTTTCTTGCAAGATTCTTATGATGTGTATTACCGAGAGGGCCCAGAGATACCTCTTCGATACACGGAGTGACAAATCCTAATCTTGATCCATGCCAACTCAACAAACACCTTCGGAGATACATGTAGAGCATCTTTATGATCACCTAGTTACGCTGTGACGTTTGATAGCACACAAGGTATTCCTCCGGTATCCTGGAGTTGCATGATCTCATAGTCGAAGGAATATGTATTTGACATTAAGAAAGCAATAGCAATAAACTGAATGATCATATGCTAAGCTAACGGATGGGTCTTGTCCATCAAATCATTCTCCTAATGATGTGATCCCATTATCAAGTGACAACACATGTCTATGGTTAGGAAACCTTAGCCATCTTTGATCAACGAGCTAGTCTAGTAGAGGCTTACTAGGGACATGGTATTTGTTTATGTATCCACAAATGTATTTAAGTTTCCAGTCAATACAATTCTAGCATGAATAATAAACCTTTATCATGAATAAGGAAATATAAAATAACAACTTTATTATTGCCTCTAGGGCATATTTCCTTCAGTCTCCAAATTGCACTAGAGTCAATAATCTAGATTACATTGTAATGAATCTAACACCCATGGAGTCTTGGTATTGATCATGTTTTGCTCGCGGAAGAGGCTTAGTCAACGAGTCTGCAACATTCATATCTGTATGTATTTTGCAAATTTCTATGTCTCCGTCCCTTTTCACGAATGGAGTTGAAGCGTCTCTTGATGTGTTTGGTTCTCTTGTGAAACCTGGATTCCTTCACCAACGCTATTACTCCAGTGATTTCACAAAAGTTTTTCATTGGACCTGACACACTGGGTATTACACCCAGGTTGGATAAGAACTTCTTCCTCTAGACTTCATCATGTGTTGCTTCTGAAGCAGCTATGTACTCCGCTCCACAGGTAGATCCCGCCATGACGCTCGACTTGGAACTGCACCAACTGACAACTCCACCATTCAATACAAATATGTATCCGGTTTGTGACTTAGAGTCATCCGGATTAGTGCTAAAGCTAGCATCAACGTAACCATTTACGATGAGCTCTTCGCCACCTCCATAAACGAGAAACATATTGATGTCGCTTGAAGCTACGTCGGTATTTCCCCAAAGAGGAAGGGATGATGCAGCACAGCAGCGGTAGGTATTTCCCTCAGATATGAAACCAAGGTTATCGAACCAGTAGGAGAACCAAACAACACAACGTAAACAGCCCCTGCACACAAAAAACAAATCCTCGCAACCCGACGTGTTAAAGGGGTTGTCAATCCCTTCCGGGGTACAGCGCCTCAAGTAGGCAAACAAGTGTGAGATAAATTTGTAGTAGATTGATAGATTGAACGCCAAATAAAATAAATAATAATAAATTGCAGCAAGGTATTTTTGTATTTTTGGTTTAATAGATCTGAAAATAAATGCAAGAAAAAATTAGACCGCAAAGGCAAATATATGAGAAAGAGATCCGGGGGCCGTAGGTTTCACTAGTGGCTTCTCTCGAGAAAAATAGCAAACGATGGGTGAAAAATTACTGTTGGGCAATTGAAAAAACTTCAAATACTCATGATGATATCCATGCAATGATCATTATATAGGCATCACGTCCAAGATTAGTAGACCGAATCCTGCCTGCATCTACTACTATTACTCCACACATCGACCGCTATCCAGCATGCATCTAGTGTATTAAGTTCATGGAGAAACAGAGTAATGCAATAAGAACGATGACATGATGTAGACAAGATCTATCTATGTAGAGATAGACCCATCGTTTTATCCTTAGTAGCAACGATACATACGTGTCAATTCCCTTTTTGTCACTGGGATCAAGCACCGTAAGATCAAACCCACTACAAAGCATCTCTCCCCATTGCAAAATAAATAGATCAAGTTGGCCAAACAAAACCAAAATATCGGAGAAGAAATATGAGGCTATAAGAGATCATGCATAAAAGAGATCAAAGAAACTCAAATACTTTCATGGATATAAAAATATAGATCTAATCCTAAACTCAAAGTTCATTGATCCCAACAAACACACGGCAAAAGAGTTACATCATATGGATCTCCAAGAGACCATTATATTGAGAATTCAGAGAGGGAGATGAAGCCATCTAGCTACTAACTACGGACCCGAAGGTCTACAAAGAACTACTCACGCATCATCGGAGAGGCACTGCTACCTCTTGAGCACTGCGTTGGTTTTCCCTTGAAGAGAAAAGGGTGATGCAGTATAGTAGCGTAAGTATTTCCCTCAGTTTTTGAGAACCAAGGTATCAATCCAGTAGGAGGCCACGCTCGAGTCCCACACACCTACACAAACAAATAAGAACCTCACAACCAACACGATAAAGGGGTTTTCAATCCCTTCACGGTCACTTACGAGAGTGAGATCTGATAGAGATGATAAGATAATATTTTTGGTATTTTTATGATAAAGACTAAAAGTAAAGAAAGCAAAATAAACGGTAATAGAAATAGCTATTTGACCGGAGATTAATATGATGGAAAATAGACGCGGGGGCTATAGGTTTCACTAGTGGCTTCTCTCAAGATAGCATAAGTATTACGGTGGGTAAACAAATTACTATCAAGCAATTGATAGAATTGAGCATAGTTATGAGAATATCTAGGTATGATCATGTATATAGGCATCACGTCCGTGACAAGTAGACCGAAACGATTCTACATCTACTACTATTACTCCACACATCGACCGCTATCCAGCATGCATCTAGAGTATTAAGTTCATAAGAACAGAGTAACGCTTTAAGCAAGATGACATGATGTAGAGGGATAAACTCATGCAATATGATATAAACCCCATCTTTTTATCCTCGATGGCAACAATACAATACGTGCCTTGCTGCCCCTGCTGTCACTGGGAAAGGACACCGCAAGATTGAACCCAAAGCTAAGCACTTCTCCCATTGCAAGAAAGATCAATCTAGTAGGCCAAACCAAACCGATAATTTGAAGCGACTTGCAAAGATAACCAATCATACATAAAAGAATTCAGAGGAGATTCAAATATTGTTCATAGGTAATCTTGATCATAAACCCACAATTCATCGGATCTCGACAAACACACCGCAAAAAGAAGACTTACATCAAATAGATCTCCAAGAGAATCGAGGAGAACTTTGTATTGAGATCCAAAGAGAGAGAAGAAGCCATCTAGCTAATAACTATGGACCCGAAGGTCTGAGGTAAACTACTCACACATCATCGGAGAGGCTATGGTGTTGATGTAGAAGCCCTCCGTGATCAATGCCCCCTCCGGCAGGACGCCGGAAAAGGCCCCAAGATGGGATCTCACGGGTACAGAAGGTTGCGGCGGTGGAATTAGGTTTTCCTGGTGCTCCTCGATGGTTTGGGGGTACGTAGGTATATATAGGAGGAAGAAGTAGGTCGGTGAAGCCACGAGGGTGGAGGGTGCGCCCAGGGGGGTAGGCACGCCCCCTGCCTTGTGGCCTCCTTGGTGATTTCTTGACGTCCACTCCAAGTCCTCTGGATCACGTTTGTTCTGAAAATCACGTTCCCGAAGGTTTCATTCCGTTTTGACTCCGTTTGATATTCCTTTCCTTCGAAACACTAAAATAGGCAAAAAAAAACAGCAATTTGGGTTGGGCCTCCGGTTAATAGGTTAGTCCTAAAAATAATATAGAAGTGTATAAATTAGCCCATTAAACATCCAAAACAGAATATATAATAGCATGGAGCAATCAAAAATTATAGATACGTTGGAGACGTATCAGGCACCAATGGAGGTGGTGAACCCCATCCGTGATGGTGTCTAGATTGGATCTGGTGGTTCTGGACTCTGCGGCGGCTGGATGAATATTTCATCGATGCCTCTAGGTTTCTGGAAATATTGGGGTATTTATAGAGCAAAGAGGCGGTCTGGGGGGCACCCGAGGTGGGCACGACCCACCAGGGCGCGCCTGGGCCTCCTGGCGCGCCCTGGTGGGTTGTGCCTCCTCAGGGCACCCCCCAAGCGCAGCCGGGGCCCATTACGTTCCTTCTGGTCCAAAAAAAATCTCTGTAAAGTTTCGTTGCGTTTGGACTCCGTCTGGTATTGATTTCGTGCGATGTAAAAAACATGCAGAAAATAACAACTGGCACTTGGCACTATGTCAATAGGTTAGTACCAAAAAATGATATAAAATGACTATAAAAATCATTGTAAAACATCCAAGATTGATAATATAATAGCATGGAACAATAAAAAATTATAGATACATTGGAGACGTATCAGCATCCCCAAGCTTAACTCCTACTCGTCCTCGAGCAGGGAAGTGACAAAAACAGAATTTTTGATGTGGAATGCTGCCTAACATTTCGTATCATATTCTTTTCTTTATAGCATAGACATTTGGACTTTTATATTGTTCAAAGTAATAGTCTAGTTGTGACATGATAATTTAAATACTCAAGCATATCAACAAGCAACCCTGTCTTTCAAAATATCAATGCTAAAATAAGTTATCCCTAGCCCATCATGCTCAACCATTGATCCATTCATGAAACACACTCGCATATTAGTTACACCCAATACTTAAGTACGATCATATTGCCTCCTAGTTGGTGCTTTTGTAAGAGAAGATGGAGACTCAAATTCAAAATAAAAATAAAAATTGCATAAAGTAAAAGAAAGGCCCTTCGCGGAGGGAAGTAGGGATTTGTAGAGGTGCCAGAGCTCAAAGCGAAAAACTTAGAGATAAAAACATTTTGGGAGGTGTATCCATCCCACCAACGAGAATGACTTAGAGTTCCCAACACTTTCCATGAAAGATATATCATAGGCGGTTCCCAAACAGAAAATAAAGTTTATTCCTTTTTCAACCATACTTTCACTTTCTATGGCTAGCCGTATCCACGGTTGCCCTCCATACCAACACTTTCCAAGGAATTTATTATTTGACAACATAAAGTAAATTCATTTTCCTTTCGGGACTGGGCATCCCTAATACCTTTGCCTTACTCTCGTGCAATGACAAGTGAATAAACACTCATCTTGAGAATAACACATCTAGCATGGAAAATATTAGCCACCCCTCACCGCTCCGCGAGCGAAACAAACACACAAAAGAGAAGTTTATTTTGAAAATTAGAGATGGCACATGCAAATTTGCTTAGAACGGCAAAAGAATACCGCATATAGGTAGATATAGTGGACTCATGTGGCAAAACTGGTTTAAAGGTTTTTGGATGCACAAGCAGAGATCATACTTAGTGCAAAATGAAGGCTAGCAAAAGATTGAGAAGCGACCAACCAAGAAACGGATAATCTCATAAGCCAGTATTAAGCATAAATAACACCGAATAATGCACCACAAGTAGGATATAATTTCATTGCATGACTATCGACTTTCGTACTTGCATAGGGAATCACAAACCTTAACACCAATATTCTTACTAAAGCATACAACTCATCAACATAACTCACATATCACATCATCATATATCAAAACTATTACTAATAATCAAATTTACTTTGTCCAATGATCTTCATGAAAGTTTTTATTATATCCTTCTTGGATATATATCACTTTGGGACTAATTTTCATGTGTTTCTTTTCATAGGCTCAAAAAAATATAAGTGAAGATCATGAGCATAATTTTTCCTTCTCTCAAATTAATTTAAGTGAAGCAAGACAAAATTTCTTGAAAATTTTACTAACTCTCAATAAGTCTAAGTTAAGCAAGAGAGCATTTCTTCAAAAATACTAAGCACACCGTGCTAAAAAAGATATAAGTGAAGCACTAGAGCAAGTCCATTGCTCATAAAAAATTGAAGTGAAACATAGAGAGCAATTCTAACAAGTCATGACATAGTTTTGGCTCTCTCAAATAAGTGTGTCCAACAAGGGATCAATACTTAAAACACAAAATAAAACAAGCAAAGACTCATATCATACAAGACGCTCCAAGCAAAACACATATTATGTGACTAATAAAAATATAGCTTCGAGTAAAATACCGATGGTCGTTAGAAGAAAGAGGGGATGGCACTCGGGGGCATCCCCAAGCTTAGTTGGTTGCTCATTTTTGGATAATAGCTTGGGATGCCGGGGCATCCCCAAGCTTAGGCTCTTCTATCCTTTATTCCTTCATCCATCGTAAGATAACCCAAACATGAAAACTTCAATCACACAAAACTCAACAAAACCTTCATGAGATCTGTTAGTATAAGAAAGCAAATCACTACTATAACTACTATACTAAACCAATTCATAATTTTTTCTTGCATTATATCTACTGTATTCCAACTTTTCTATGGCAAAAACTCATCAAAGAAAACCATAGAGCCATCAAAATAAGCACACAACGCAAAGAAAATAGAATCTGTCAAAACAGAACAGTCTGTAGCAATATGACTATTTCGGAAACTTCTAGAACTCCAAAAATTCTGAACAATTAGGATGACCTGAGTAATTTCTTTATAAATCTTCTGTAGAAAGAATTGGCATTTTATCACATTCTGGTAAAAAATAAGAATTGTTTTCGTGAGTGCAAAAGTTTATGTTTTTCAGCAAGATCAAACAACTATCACCCAAGAAGATCCTAAAGGCTTTACTTGGCACAAACACTAATTAAAATAGAAAAAATACAATCATAACAGTAGCATAATTATGCAAAAACTCAAGAACAGAAAGCAAAAAACAAAAATAAATTTTATTCATTGGGTTGCCTCCAAACACGCGCTATAGTTTTACGCCCTTAGCTAGGCATAAAGCAAGGATCTAAGTTTTCTCATCTTTGGTTTTAGCTACTTTGGTAAGGGTTTTCTCAAACTCGGGAGGCTCTTTACGCTTCCCTAAATTCTTAGGAAAAGAAACCATCTTTAGATCCAAAATATCCAATCGCTTGTTGCAAAGAGTAATCAAAGTATTCATGCGATTGATACTACCATTGAGATGTTTGAGGGGTTTATTATATTTTTGTATTTCAACCATATGTTTATGCAACTCACCAAGTTTGTCCAACATTTGAACTCCCTGAAGGGTGAAAGAAAACCCCTTCTTTTGAGGTGGAACACCCAAAATTCCTTCTAAAATTTCATAGGCAACACTGGCATCAAGCTCAATAAAATTCCCGTTAGCGGCAAAATCTAGGAGTTGTCTATGATGCAAAGCCAATCCTATGTAAAAATTACGAAGCAAGATCTTAGCGTCCCCCTTTAAATTGCAAATGCGATAGGATTCCATAAGCCTATTGTAACACCCCGGAAGTAACTTTCCATATTTGTAACTCCAACTCTTGCCATTTTCGGCATTGTGATATGATATTCCCTCCGTGGTTGGGTTTTTCTTCATTTTGCATTTTGTCCATGTCATGCATTTTATACCATGTCATCATGTGCATCGCATTTTCATACGTGTTCGTCTCATGATTCCGAGCATTTTTCCCATTGTCCGTTTTGCAATCCGGCACTCCTATCTCCCCGGCTGCCCTTATACGTTTTTTCGTGCAAAGGGTACTAAACCTTCTCGAAATGGACCAAGGTTTGTCTAGTGGCCTTGGTATACCACACGAGACCACCGGTCAAGTTTGGTCATTTGGAGCTCGTTTGGTACACCAACGGTTAACCGACTCTCGCAAAGGCCTCTTTTAAGTTGCAGCCCAACACCCCTTCAAAACAGCCCAATAACCCATCTAAGTCACTTCCATGCTCTCCGTCGTTCGATCACGACCGTGTGGGCGAAAACTACACCTCATTTGGACTCTCCTAGCTCCTCTATGCCTATTTAAGCAAACCCTCCAAATCTCGGGTCTAACCCTAGCCTTCCCTACCTCGCGCCGGACGAGCGCCTGCCCGCTCCGCCGGACGTCCGCCCGCCCACCAGCCGCCGCGCTCCGCCACGGGACGCGACACGTGGCCCGCCGCCATGCCGCCATGGCCCTTGAGGCCACGGCAGCCCGCCCGGCCGATCCGGCCGACCAGCGGCCCGCCGCCCCCGGCCGGCCGCCCCGGCGCCGGCGCCCCGCCGCGCCGCCCGCCACCGGTCGGCGCCCGCTCCGCCGCCTCGCCCCGCCACCGTCCCGCCGCCGCCGCCTCCGCCGCCTCGCCACCGCCGGCCCGCCTGCTCCTGGCTGGCGGCCCGCCTCGCCGCCGCCCGCTGCCGCTGCCGCCGCCGCCGCGCGCCCGCCGCCGCCTCGCCGGCCTCTTCCGCCTCCTCCCCCGGGCTCGGCGAGAGCTCGCGCGCCGCCTCCGCCGTCGCCGATCGGATCGGGAGGAGCCCGATCCGGCCTCGGTTCGCGCGCCCGCGCCCGTTGACTTCTTCCCCTCTCCTTTTTCTTCCAAGTTTTTGCATCTCAGTGATATTTTGTTGCATTTTCAACGGAGTGTAACTCTGTCATCGTAGCTCCATTTTGCGCGTATAATATGTCAAAATGTTCGTATCGAAGAGTAGATCATTTCATATCATTGCATCATTTTTATTTTATCTCATCTTGATGCCCGAAATGCTGTTGGAAGAGGGCTATGTGATGTTAGTTTCTGTTTCTTAACAGAACTTGCACTTTTGTTATTTTTGCCATGATTGATGTGTGCATCCTATGGATTTGAGTCCTACATGTGTTTTGTAATGTGCCATGCCATCTTTCCAGGGGTGTATGCCATGTATTTTTGTGATCTATGTGGTGACTAGCACAAGCATGCAAAGTAGGTGTCCTGATGTTGCTGTTTTCAGCCCTGTTTAGCTGATATTTTGATGCCATGTTAACTTGATGATACCAAGAGATCCATGCATATTTTGAGATACTTCAGTAAGGATGTTTTGTTAAACATGTCTTGCTCTATCCATCCATGCTCTTGTTTGCAATTATGGAGTGCCATAGCTTGACTCAATCGAGCTCTACTTTTGCTATCAAATGGTTCCTGGCAGATTGTTTACATGTTATTCAATTTTGCCGAGGTTGTTGTGGTTGATCCATGTATGCTATGTTATTGTTCTTTCCATGTATGTCTTCTATGCCATGTTTTCTTGATGTATGTATGCTTAGATTATCATATAAGGCTCTGTAGTGAGTGCATTGAGCTTGTAAACATGCCTACTTGTTATCAGTTTTTGACATGTCATGTTGCTGAATCTGTTAACGAAACTTTCAATATTGACATGGGTGTTACTATATTTTCTGATCCTTTTTGGCTTATGGTCAGTAAGGGACTTTTGTTCTATGCTTTGAGTAGATTCATGCCATGCCTTGTTTTGCTATTTTAAGTTCCTGTAGCATGTAGTTTGGTTGCTCTGAACATTGCAACCTGATGCTGTTTTTGACATGTCCAGCCTGATATTTTGTGCATTTTTGCCATGCTTGTTTGAACCTGTTATGATGTGAACTAGCCGTAGCTCAGTGCTCATATTTTGTCGAGCATCTTGTGTAGATCACTGCCATGTACTTTGTTGGTACGTTTGGGTGCAGTAGCTTAATTATTTGTTGCTTGCTAAGTAGCATCATGCTGTTAATGGCAGATTTGTGCCATTCTTGTTTTGCTTGGCATTTGCAAACCGTGCATCCGATTCCGGTGATCTTTATATCGATTTCAACCGAAATCATCTCATCTTTCCAGTGGCATACTTGGTTTGCCAAGTTGATGCCTGGTTCATCATTTTACCTTCCGGAGCGCGCGTACGCATTGCATATCACTTCCCGCATATCATGCCATGTTTTGCATCATGTTGATTGTGCATTGCACCGTGATTTATTGTGGTTCTTTATTTGTGTTGTTGCTTTGGGTAGAGCCGGGAGACGAGTACGTGTACGAGGAACCTGTTGAGAACGCTTACGAGGATCAAGCTTTCGACAACTCTGAGAACATTGCAGGCAAGATGACCATACCCTCGAAATCACTTCTATCTTTGCTATGCTAGTTGCTCGCTCTTTTGCTATGCCTATGCTGCGATGCCTACCACTTGCTATATCATGCCACCCATATTGCCATGTCAGCCCCTAACCATCCTTTTCCTAGCAAACCGTTGATTGGCTATGTTACCGCTTTGCTCAGCCCTCTTATAGCGTTGCTAGTTGCAGTGAAGCTGAAGTTTGTTCCTTGTTGAACATGGAGATGTTGTTCCTTATTGGAACATGTTTACTTGTTGGGGATATCACAATATATATCTGCTATAATTAATGCATCTATATACTTGGTAAAGGGTGGAAGGCTCGGCCTTATGCCTGGTGTTTTGTTCCACTCTTGCCACCCTAGTTTCCGTCATACCGGTGTTATGTTCCTTAATTTCGCGTTCCTTACACGGTTGGGTGATTTATGGGACCCCCTTGACAGTTTGCTTTGAATAAGACTCCTCCAAGAAGGCCCAACTTTGGTTTTACCATTTGCCACCTAAGCCTTTTCCCCGGTTTTCGCGAGCCCGAGGGTCATCTTATTTTAAACCCCGGACCAGTGCTCCTTCGAGTGCTGGCCCAACTCTGGCGATGTCGGCGCGCTCGGGCAATCCAGTGGTCTATGCCAACCCGACGCCTTGCCCATCCGGTGTGCCCCGAGAACGAGATATGTGCAGCTCCTATCGGGATTTGTCGGCACATTCGGGTGGCTTTGCTGGTCTTGTTTTATTGCTGTCGAAATGTCTTGTAGTCCGGGATTCCGAGATTGATCGGGTCTTCGGTAGAAGGAATATCCTTCGCTGACCGTGAGAGCTTATAATGGGCTGTTGGGACACCCCGCAGGTAATATCTTTCAAAGCCGTGCCCTGTTATGAGGCAGATGGGAATTTGTTAATGTCCGTTGTAGAAAACCCAAAGTTGACCTCAATAAAATACACATCAACGCGTGTGTAACGTGATGGTCTCTTCTCGGCGGAGTCCGGGAAGTGAACACGGTGTTGGAGTTATGTCGACGAAGTAGTTCAGATCACTTCTTGATCGCTACTAGCTTCACGACCGTGCTTTGCTCCTCTTCTCGCTCTCTTTTGCGATGTAGCCACCATATATGCTAGTCGCTGTCGCAGCTCCACTTTACTACTCTGTCCTTCCTTTAAGCTTAAATAGTCTTGATCTCGCGGGTGTGAGATTGCTGAGTCCCGTGACTCACAGATACTTCCAAAACAGTTGCGTGTTCCGACGAGGCCGGTCAGGTGACTCAACCGAGCTCAAGTGGGAGTTTGACGAGGAACGTGGGCGTTATTATGTGTCTTTTCCCGATGATCAGTAGTGGTGCTCAGTTGGGACGATCGGGATCTGTGTAGCATTTGGGGTATCTTCTTTTATTTTGGTTCCGTAGTCGGACCTTGAGTGTACTCTGAATGATGGATGTTTATTTATGTCTTGTGTGAAGTGGCGATCGTAAGCCAACTATGTATCTCTTTCCCTTATGTATTACATGGTTTGTGTGAAGATTACCTCACTTGCGACATTGCTTTCAATGCGGTTATGCCTCTAAGTCGTGCCTCGACACGGGAGATATAGCCGCATCGAAGGCGTTATAAGTTGGTAATCGAGCCTTCCCAACTTAGGAGCCCCTACTTGATTGTTTGTTTGGCGTTGTTGAGTCTAGAATGGAAAATGTTTTGAGTCTTAGGATTATATATATCGGAGAGTAGGATTCTTTTTACTCCCCAGTCCCTTCGTCGCTCTGGTGAGGTATTCCTGACGTAGAATTTTGACTCTTCTCTCCTCAAATTTCACTAAAAAAAATTTTAGGATCACGTGGGTATCTTGGAATCGTTCCGATGGTTTTGTGACGAGAACATTGTTCTTGGTGCCTCCTGACATTTAGGGGTTGTGGCAGTGTCCCGGGGAGTTGAGCTCCGAGGTGTTGTCGTCACAATTTTATCGTTGCAGATTCTCGAATACCGAGTTTTACCGACATCGAAATCTCTTTTGTGCAGTTGTTGGTGAGATAACCCGATAGCCCGATCCCGAGGCGAAAAGGGAGTATTGCCATGACTTGTATAACGGATGTTTTTCAAGGTCGAGGTACACGATTTCGAGGATTTCTTGGTTATGTGTTGACGGATGGATACAACTGGATCTAGGTATTGTTAGTTTGGGTGATATATTTTGTGTCCCTGATCCCCAACACCAGATTGCATAACCGAAAGTTTGGGAGTTTATAGGTGGAATTCTAGTAGCTTAGGTGATATTCTTTCCGGATGATGTATGATTTAAGATTGGGGTTCAACGTCTAGTGGTCCGCCCATTCACGGTCGATTTACGATGGTCGCGAGACGCCTTAAAGAATCCTTGGCTATGCTGATTCGGGACGCCTTGTTTGTCATTCGTGACGTCCGCTATCGTCAGGTCCGTGGGCCCCACCACTAACACTTTGGGCGTAAATCTCTATCATGTGTTTGTTCCGGCTCATTCTAGAAGCCAATCTTTTGTTTTCAGTTGTGATATTCGATTTGTTTCTAAGACAGATGTTGTTTCCATATCTTTATCTAAGTGGCTTCTCACCTTAATGGACGTGTGATGATTAACTTTGGAATTCATTCGCTCATTCTTGTTCGAATGTTTATTGTGAAGACTATATGTTGCAATTTCTATCCGTTGATTCTACTTGACTATTTGTCTATCAAAGGACTAACGGATGTCACCCTCTCCAGATGGCTCCGCCAACGCGCCGAATCCGGAGCGCAATGATGGGGATCGGTCGAACCTCCACCTCCACCTCCACCTCCGAGGCCCGGCAAGCTATCATGGCAGCCACCAATGCCAATGCTCGATGATTTTGCAGCTCTTGCAAGAACGCACTCAGGGCAAGGCAATCAAGGAAATCAAGGTCAAGGCAACAATCAGCCGCACTTTGCTACTCTCGGTCGGTTCCTCGCTAATCAGCGAAGCCTTTCGGTTTCGTGTCGAGGCCACGACGCACGACGATTGGTTAGTGGACATCTGCAAGCATTTTGATTGTAGCAATGTCGACCGAGGACTTTGTCAAGTTTGCATCGCTTCAACTCAAGGATCAAGCTGCTGAGTGGTACCAGCAATACAAAGATTCCAGAGGAGGTCGTGTCATTACAGGATGAGTTCCGCCGTGATTTGAGCTCATGACATTCAAAAGTGTTGTTGAGAGCAAGCGTGAGGAGTTCCGCAATCTCAAGCAGGGCAACATGTCTGTCTATCAATACAATATCCAGTTCGAAGCTCGCTCGTTTTGCTAAGCAAGACGACTGATGAGAAGAGTATGATCTATCAATTCAGAGGTGGTCCGAGAGAAGATCTGCAATTAGCTCTTGTGCTTTTGAGCCGATAAGTATGATGAATTCTACAACATGGCATCAAGCAAGAAGCTGCCCAGCTCAAATGTGAGGCTTCTAAGAAGAGAATCAGGATGCAGTTCAGTCTTCTTCTTCCTCTCAAGTGGCAGCTAAGCAGCAGAAGTTCTACCTTCCTCCTCCTCCGCTCATCAGCCTTATCAGCAGAAGAACTCAGGTGGCCGTGGATCTTCCCACCCACCCAACCCAAGCTATCGAACAAGTCTAATTCTCAAGCTCCAAGGTCAAGTGCTCCTTACCACCGTCCGCTCTCTCGAGGTGACTTGCAACAAATGTCGCAGAAGGTCACTATGCTAACAAGTGCTTCAACCAGAGGCGCCTTCCGCCTCCTCCTCCTGTGAAATCTTCCAACAATGCAGTGGTCAAGCATAATCCCAAGTTTGCAAAGGTCAATATGATGAATGCAGCTCAAGCGGAGGAATCTTCTGATGTGATCATGGGTAATCTCTCAGTTAATGATATTCCTGCAAAAGTCTTATTTGATACTGGTGCATCGCATTCTTTCTTGTCATATCCTTTTGCATCAAGCACAATGTTGACACAGATATTCTGTCCAAAGTTATGCAAGTTGTTTCTCCGGAAGGCTTATGAATTCTAGTTTGGTTGCTCCTAATGTCTCTATCAAGATGGGCGATTATAGATTTCTGGCTAAACCAATTGTTCTCGGTGACTCGGATATTGATCTTATTCTCGGAATGGATCTGGCTTTTCAGACAAAGCTCAGCTTGATTGTGCTGCTGTGAAATTCAATTAACTCACTCTTCTAATGATGTGATCATCTATGCCGCTCGTGATGAAACCATTCGGTTGTTTTCTCTCAATGAGAAGGAGAATTGGATGCTATCTCTCGATTCGATCGTTTGTGAGTACCAAGATGTCTTTCCGTAAGAGCTTCGGGTATGCCTCCTCATCGGCCGCTTGAGTTCGTTATCGATCTTGAGCCCGCATCGAACCCGCTTGCAAGCGCCCATACAAGCTTGGACCTGATGAGCTGAAGGAATTGAAGAAGCAGCTCGATGAACAAGAGCGTCTGGGTTTGATCGCATCGAGTTCATCTCCTTGGGGTTGTGGTGTTCTTTTGTCCGAGAAGAAGGATGGCACGGACCGACTTTGCGCCGATTACCGCCCATTGAATAAGAAGACAATCAAGAACAAGTATCCACTTCCCAACATCAATGAGCTTTTCGAGCAACTCAAAGGTGCTAAAGTGTTCTCCAAGCTTGACCTTCAGATGGGGTATCATCGATTCAGATTCGTGAACAAGATATTCCCAAGACAAGATTCGAACAAGCTTTGGTTCTTATGAATATACCGTCATGTCTTTCGCCTTGTCAATGCTCCTCCAACATTCTCGGGATGATGAACTTCATCTTCAACCCCTACACCAATGAATTCGCCTTGGTCTATCTTGATGATATTTTGGTCTTCTCCAAGAATAAGAAGGATCATGCCAAACATTTGCGATTGGTGCTAGACAAGCTCGAGAGCATCAATTCTATGCTAAGTTCTCCAAATGTGAATTTTGGCTTGATGAAGTGCTTTATCTTGGTCATATCATCTCCTCCAAGGGCATCGTTGTTAATCCCGAGAAGGTGTCCGCAATTGTGAATTGGGAACCTCCTCAGAATGTCAAGCAGCTCTGCAGTTTTCTTGGTCTTGCAAGCTATTGCCGAAGATTCGTTGAGAACTTCTCCAAGATTGCAAAACCTCTTTCCAACCTCCTCCAGAAGCATGTGAAGTATGTCTGGTCTCCTGAGTGTGACGTTGCTTTCAATACCCTCAAAGAGAAACTCGTCACAACTCCTGTCTTGACTCCTCCTGATGAATCCAAGCCATTTGAAGTGTTCTGTGATGCTTCTCTTCAAGGTCTCGGTGCTGTGTTAATGCAAGAGAAGATAGTTGTGGCTTATACCTCTCGCCAGTTGAAGCCCAACGAAAAGAACTACCCCACTCACGATCTTGAGTTGGCGGCAGTTGTCCATGCATTGATAACATGGAGACATCTCTTGTTGGGAAGGAAAGTGGACATTTTCACCGATCACAAGAGTCTCAAGTACATTTTCACTCAGCCCAACCTCAACCTCAGGCAGACTCGATGGGTCGAAATGATTCAAGAGTACAACCCAAGTATTGAATATACTCCGGGCAAGGCCAATGTCATTGCAGATGCTTTGAGCAGGAAAGCTTACTGCAACAGTCTAATCCTCAAGCCCTTTCAGCCGGATCTCTGTGAAGCTTTCCGCAAGCTGAATCTTCAAGTTGTTCCTCAAGGCTTTCTTGCCAACCTCATAGTCTCTCCTACTTTGGAAGATCAGATTCGTGAGGCTCAACTTGGATACCATGGTGAAAAAGGTGAAACGTGGTATCGACAAGGGCATTTCCAAGTACAAGTGCTTCCACATTGATGACAAAGACACTCTTTTCTTTGAGGACCGGATTGTGGTTCCTAAGGGTGATCTGAGAAAAGTCATTATGAACGAGGCTCACAATTCGCTTCTATCCATTCATCCTGGAAGTACGAAGATGTACCAGGACCTCAAGCAGTCATATTGGTGGACTCGAATGAAGCGAGAAATTGCTCAATTCGTGAATGAATGTGATGTCTGCAGAAGAGTGAAAGGAACACCAAAGACCAGCTGGTCTCCTCCAACCTCTTGCTATTCCTGAATGGAAGTTTGATCATATCGAAATGGACTTCGTGACTGGTTTTCCAAAGTCCAAGCGTGGAAATGATGCTATCTTCGTTGTCATTGACAAGCTTACTAAAGTGGCTCATTTTCTTCCTATCAAAGAATCCATCACAGCAGCTCAGTTGGCGAGCTATAAACCTCCAGATTGTCTCCTTGCACGGCATTCCACAAGTGATCTCTTGAGACCGTGGCAGCATCTTTACCTCCAAGTTTCGGGATTCTTTTCGAAGGCCATGGGCACCAACATTCGTTTCAAAGACAGCTTTCCATCCTCAAACAAGTGGCCAAGTTGAGCGAGTTAATCAAATCCTTGAAGATATGCTCGTGGCTTGTGTCATTTCTTTCGGTATGAAGTGGGAAGATTGTCTTCCATATGCCGAAGTTCTCCTACAACAACAGCTTCCAAGCAAGTTGGGCAAGGCCCCATTCGAAATTCTCTATGGCGAAAGTGCCGTACTTCTCTCAATTGGTGCGAGACATGTGAACGCCAACTTCTTGGCAATGACTTGATCACGAAGTCAAGAAATGTGCAAAGTCATTCGTGAAAATCTCAAAGCCGCGCAATCGCGCCAGAAGAGCTATTATGATGATAAGCACCGTGATGTGGCTTTTGAAATCGGAGACCATGTCTACCTCCGCGTCTCTCCAATGAAAGGTACTCGTCGCTTCGGTATCAAAGGGAAGCTTGCCCCTAGATACGTGGGTCCTTTCAAGATCATTGGCAAAAGAGGCGATCTCGCCTATCAACTTGAGCTTCCATCCAACTTCGCAAACGTGCACGATGTGTTTCACGTGTCATAGCTTCGCAAGTGCTTCCAGACTCCTGAACGCACTATCAACTTCGAAGAGATTGACCTTCAAGAAGATCTCTCTTACCATGAGCACCCCGTTGCTATTCTTGAAGAAACCGAGCGTAAGACTCGCAACAAGTCAATCAAATTCCTGAAAGTGAAGTGGTCACACCATTCTGACCGAGAAGCCACCTGGGAGCGCGAGGATCACCTCCGTTCCGAATATCCAGAGTTCTTTCAGTCCTAGATCTCGGGACGAGATCCTCTTGTAGTGGTGGAGTGTTGTAACACCCCGGAAGTAACTTTCCATATTTGTAACTCCAACTCTTGCCATTTTCGGCATTGTGATATGATATTCCTCCGTGGTTGGGTTTTTCTTCATTTTGCATTTTGTCCATGTCATGCATTTTATACCATGTCATCATGTGCATCGATTTTC
Source organism: Aegilops longissima (assembly GCA_021605205.1). NCBI lineage: Eukaryota > Viridiplantae > Streptophyta > Magnoliopsida > Poales > Poaceae > Aegilops > Aegilops longissima. Next base: position 474,060,476 of record CM038682.1, read on the forward strand.
ATACGTGTTCGCCTCATGATTCCGAGCATTTTTCCCGTTGTCCGCTTTTGCAATCCAAGCACTCCTATCTCCCCGCTGGCCCCTTATACGCTTTTTCCGCAAAGGGTACTAAACCTTCTCGAAATGGACCGAGGTTTGTCTAGTGGCCTTGGTATACCACACGAGACCACCGGTCAAGTTTCGGTCATTTGGAGCTCGTTTGGTACTCCAACGGTTAACCGTGACTCTCGCAAAGGCCTCTTTTAAGTTGCAGCCCAACACCCCTTCAAAACAGCCCAATAATCCATCTAAGTCACTTCCATGCTCTCCTTCGCTCGATCACGATCGTGGGCGAAAACTACACCTCATTTGGACTCTCCTAGCTCCCTCTATGCCTATTTAAGCAAACCCTCCAAATCTCGGGTCTAACCCTAGCCTTCCCCTACCTCGTGCCCGGACGAAGGCGTCCGCTCCACCCGGACACGTCCGCCTCACCAGCCGCCGCCCGCCGGCCACTCGGGGCCGCGACACGTGGCCGCGCCGCCACGCACGCCATGGGCCCGCTGAGGCCCACGGCCAGCCCGCCCGGCCGATCCGGGCCGACCCAGCGCCTCCGCCCAGCGCCCGCCCGCCGCCGCCCGGCGCCGGCGCCCGCCTCGCCCGCCCCGCGCACGGCGGCGCCCCGCCTCGCCGCCTCGCCCGCCTGGCGGCCGCCGCCGCCGCCTCCGCCGCCTCGCCGCCGCGGCCTCTTCCGCCTCCTCCTCGGCGCCCGGCGAGGAGCTCCGCAGCACCGCCGCCGTCGTCGCCGATCGGATCGGGAGGAGCCCGATCCGCCTCGGTTCGGCGGCCGCGCCCGCTGACTTCTTCCCTCCTTTTCTTCTAAGTTTTGCATCTCGGTGATATTTTGTTGCATTTTTAACGGAGTGTAACTCTGTCATCGTAGCTCCATTTTGCGCGTATAATATGTCAAAATGTTTGTCTCGAAGAGTAGATCATTTCATATCATTGCATCATTTTTATCTGAGCTCATCTTGATGCCGGAAATGCTTTTGGAAGAGGGCTATGTGATGTTAGTTTCTGTTTCTTAACAGAACTTGCACTTTTGTTATTTTTGCCATGATTGATGTGTGCATCCTATGGATTTGAGTCCTACAGGTGTTTTGTAATGTGCCATGCCATCTTTCCAGGGGTTTATGCCATGTATTTTTGTGATCTATGTGGTGACTAGCACAAGCATGCAAAGTAGGTGTCCTGATATTGCTGTTTTCAGCCCTGTTTAGCTGATATTTTGATGCCATGTTAACTTGATGATACCAAGAGATCCATGCATATTTTGAGATACTTCAGTAAGGATGTTTTGTTAAACATGTCTTGCTCTATCCATCCATGCCATTGTTTGCAATTATGGAGTGCCATAGCTTGACTCAATCGAGCTCTACTTTTGCTATCAAATGGTTCCTGGCAGATTGTTTACATGTTATTCAATTTTGCCGAGGTTGTTGTGGTTGATCCATGTATGCTATGTTATTGTTCTTTCCATGTATGTCTTCTATGCCATGTCTTCTTGATGTATGTATGCTTAGATTATCATATAAGGCTCTGTAGTGAGTGCATTGAGCTTGTAAACATGCCTACTTGTTATCAGTTTTTGACATGTCATGTTGCTGAATCTGTTAACGAAACTTTCAATATTTACATGGGTGTTACTATATTTTCTGATCCTTTTTGGCTTATGGTCAGTAAGGGACTTTTGTTATATGCTTTGAGTAGATTCATGCCAGGCCTTGTTTTGCTATTTTAAGTTCCTGTAGCATGTAGTTTGGTTGCTCTGAACATTGCAACCTGATGCTGTTTTTGACATGTCCAGCCTGATATTTTGTGCATTTTTGCCATGCTTGTTTGAACCTGTTATGATGTGAACTAGCCGTAGCTCAGTGCTCATCTTTTGTCGAGCATCTTGTGTAGATCACTTCCATGTACTTTGTTGGTACGTTTGGGTGCAGTAGCTTAATTATTTGTTGCTTGCTAAGTAGCATCATGCTGTTAATGGCAGATTTGTGCCATTCTTGTTTTGCTTGGCATTTGCAAACCGTGCATCCGATTCCGGTGATCTTTATATCGATTTCAACCGAAATCATCTCATCTTTCCAGTGGCATACTTGGTTTGCCAAGTTGATGCCTGGTTCAACATTTTACCTTCCGGAGCGCGCATACGCATTGCATATCACTTCCCGCATATCATGCCATGTTTTGCATCATGTTGATTGTGCATTGCACCGTGATTTATTGTGGTTCCTTTGTTTGTGTTGTTGCTTTGGGTAGAGCCGGGAGACGAGTACGTGTACGAGGAACCTGTTGAGAACGCTTACGAGGATCAAGCTTTCGACAACTCTGAGAACATTGCAGGCAAGATGACCATACCCTCGAAATCACTTCTATCTTTGCTATGCTAGTTGCTCGCTCTTTTGCTATGCCTATGCTGCGATGCCTACCACTTGCTATATCATGCCACCCATATTGCCATGTCAGCCCCTAACCATCCTTTTCCTAGCAAACCGTTGCTTGGCTATGTTACCGCTTTGCTCAGCCCTCTTATAGCGTTGCTAGTTGCGGTGAAGTGAAGTTTGTTCCTTGTTGGAACATGGAGATGTTGTTCTTTATTGGAACATGTTTACTTGTTGGGGATATCACAATATATATCTGCTATAATTAATGCATCTATATACTTGGTAAAGGGTGGAAGGCTCGGCCTTATGCCTGGTGTTTTGTTCCACTCTTGCCACCCTAGTTTCCGTCATACCGTGTTATGTTCCTTGATTTCGCGTTCCTTACACGGTTGGGTGATTTATGGGACCCCTTGACAGTTCGCTTTGAATAAGACTCCTCCAGAAGGCCCAACTTTGGTTTTACCATTTGCCACCTAAGCCTTTTCCCCGGTTTTCGCGAGCCCGAGGGTCATCTTATTTTAAACCCCGGACCAGTGCTCCTTCGAGTGCTGGCCCAACCTGGCGATGTCCGGCCCCTGGCAATCCAGGTCTATGCCAACCCGACGCCTTGCCCATCCGATGTGCCACGAGAACGAGATATGTGCAGCTCCTATCGGGATTTGTCGGCACATTCGGGTGGCTTTGCTGGTCTTGTTTTATTGCTGTCGAAATGTCTTGTAGTCCGGGATTCCGAGATTGATCGGTCTTCCGGTAGAAGGAATATCCTTCGTTGACCGTGAGAGCTTATAATGGGCTAAGTTGGGACACCCTGCAGGTAATATCTTTCAAAGCCGTGCCCATGTTATGAGGCGATGGGAATTTGTTAATGTCCGGTTGTAGAAAACCCAAAGTTGACCTCAATAAAATACACATCAATCGCGTGTGTAACCGTGATGGTCTCTTCTCGCGGAGTCCGGAAGTGAACACGGTGTTGGAGTTATGTCTGACGTAAGTAGTTCAGGATCACTTCTTGATCGCTACTAGCTTCACGACCGTGCTTTGCTCCTCTTCTCGCTCTCTTTTGCGATGTAGCCACCATATATGCTAGTCGCTTGCTGCAGCTCCACTTTACTACTCTGTCCTTCCTTTAAGCTTAAATAGTCTTGATCTCGCGGGTGTGAGATTGCTGAGTCCCCGTGACTCACAGATACTTCCAAAACAGTTGCAGGTTCCGACGAGGCCAGTGCAGGTGACTCAACCGAGCTCAAGTGGGAGTTCGACGAGGAATGTGGGCGTTACTATGTGTCTTTTCCTGATGATCAGTAGTGGTGCCCAGTTGGGACGATCGGGGATCTGTGTAGCATTTGGGGTATCTTCTTTTATTTTGGTTCCGTAGTCGGACCTTGAGTGTACTCAATGATGGATGTTTATTTATGTATTGTGTGAAGTGGCATCGTAAGCCAACTATGTATCTCTTTCCTTATGTATTACATGGGTTGTGTGAAGATTACCTCACTTGCGACACTGCTTTCAATGCGGTTATGCCTCTAAGTCGTGCCTCGACACGTGGGAGATATAGCCGCATCGAGGGCGTTACACCTATACCAAGCATCTTTCAGATTTTCTCCTTGTCTTTGCTTGAAGTTAAGAACTTCAAAATCTGGTGACAAAAGAGGAGTAGGCACGCTAGCCATTATGACTAGGAAGCAATAATACGAATAGATCTGACGAGAAAACAACGAACGAAAAAGAGGGGCGAATAAAACGACAGTTTTTTGTTAAGTGGGGGAGAGGAAAATGAAAGGCAAATGTCAAATAATGTAAATTATGAGGATATGAGATTTGTGATTAGGAACCTGGTATATGTTGAAGATCCTCACCGGAAATGGCACAAGAAATTCCTTTTGATGTCGCTTGAAGCTACGTCGGTATTTCCCCAAAGAGGAAGGAATCATGCATCACAACGGCGGTAGGTATTTCCCTCAGATATGAAACCAAGGTCATCGAACTAGTAGGAGAACCAAGAAAAACAACGTAAACAGCCCCTGCACACATATAACAAATCCTCGCAACCCGACGTGTTAAAGGGGTTGTCAATCCCTTCCGGGGTACGGCGCCTCAAGTAGGCAAACAGACGTGAGATAAATTTATAGTAGATTGATAGATCGAACGCCGAATAAAATAAATAAGAATAAATTGCAGCAAGGTATTTTTGTATTTTTGGTTTAATAGATCTGAAAATAAATTCAAGGAAAAAGCAGATCGCAAAGGCAAATATATGAGAAAGAGAGGGGCCCTAGGTTTCACTACTGGCTTCTATCAAGAAAAATAGCAAACGATGGGTGAACAAATTACTGTTGGGCAATTGACAAAACTTCAAATACTCATGACGATATCCAGGCAATGATCATTATATAGGCATCACATCCAAGATTAGTAGACCGACTCCTGCCTGCATCTACTACTATTACTCCACACATCGACCGCTATCCAGCATGCATCTAGTGTATTAAGTTCATGGAGAAACAGAGTAATGCAATAAGAACGATGACATGATGCAGACAAGATCTATCTATGTAGAGATAGACCGCATCATTTTATCCTTAGTAGCAACGATACATACATGTCGATTCCCTTTCTGTCACTGGGATCAAGCACCGTAAGATCAAACCCACTACAAAGCATCTCTCCCCATTGCAAAATAAATAGATCAAGTTGGCCGAACAAAACCCAAATATCGGAGAAGAAATACGAGGCAACAAGAGATCATGCATAAAAGAGATCAAAGAAACTCAAATACTTTCATGTATTTAAAAAGATAGATCTGATCATAAACTCAAAGTTCATCGATCCCAACAAACACACCGCAAAAGAGTTACATCATATGGATCTCGAAGAGATCATTGTATTGAGAATTCAGAGAGGGAGATGAAGCCATCTAGCTACTAACTACGGCCCCGAAGGTCTACAAAGAACTACTCACGCATCATCGGAGAGGCACAAATGGAGGTGGTGAACCCCATCGAGATGGTGTCTAGATTGGATCTGGTGGTTCTGGACTCTGCGGCGGCTGGATGAATATTTCGCCTATGCCTCTAGGGTTCTGGAAATATTGGGGTATTATAGAGCAAAGAGGCGGTCCGGGGGACACCCGAGGTGGGCACAACCCACTGGCGCGCTGGCCTCTGGCGTCTGGTGGGTTGTGCCTCCTCGGGCACCCCAGCGCAGCCAGGGCCCATTACGTTCCTTCTAGTCCAAAAAAATCTCCGTAAAGTTTCGTTGCGTTTCGACTCCGTCTGATATTGATTTCGTGCGATGTAAAAAACATGCGGAAAACAACAACTGGCACTTGGCACTATGTCAATAGGTTAGTACCAAAAATGGTATAAAACGACTATAAAATGATTATAAAACATCCAAGATTGATAATATAACAACATGGAACAATAAAAAACTATAGATACGCTGGATACGTATCACATATCCTTGGTCCTTTTCAGGTACTTCAGGATGTTCTTGACCGCTGTCTAGTGATACACTTCTGGTTTACTTTGGTACCACCCTGCCAAACTTATGGCAAGGCACACATCAGGTCTGGTACACAGCATAGTGATACGTCTCCAACGTATCTACTTTTCTTAACGCTTTTCCTCTTGTTTTGGACTCTAGTTTGCATGAATTGAATGAAACTAACCCCGGACTGACGCTGTTTTCAGCAGAACTACCATGGTGTTGTTTTTGTGCAGAAATAAAAGTTCTCGGAATGGGACGAAACTTTGTGAGGAATTTTTATATAATAAATAATAATTTCTGGCGCCAAGACCTACCAGAGAGGGGCACCTGGGTGGGCACAACCTACCAGGGCGCGCCCCTCTCCGGCACGCCAGTGGGTCGCCCCAGTGGTGGCCCCATGAGACCTCAAACCGACGCTATAAAATCCTATTTTTCCAAAAAAATCAGGGAGAAAGAATTATCGCGATCCATGAGACGGAGCCATTGTCACCTCCTGTTCTTCATTGGGAGGCCAGATCTGTAGTCCGTTTGGGGCTCCGGAGAGGGGGGGGGGGTCTTTGTTCTTCGTCATCACCAACCCTTCTCCATCGCCAATTCCATGATGCTCCCCACCGGGAGTGAGCAATTCCTTCGTAGGCTCGCTGGTCGGTGAGGAGTTGGATGAGATTCATCATGTAATCAAGTTAGTTTTGTTAGGGCTTGATCCCTAGTATCCACTATGTTCTAAGATTGATGTTGCTATGACTTTGCCATGCTTAATGCCTGTCACTTTGGGCCCAGGTGCCATGATTTCAGATCTGAACCGTTTATGTTATCACCATTATATCCATGTTCTAGATCCGATCTTGCAAGTTGTAGTCACATACCACGTGTTATGATTCGACAACCCCAGGGTGACAGAAACCGGGATTTCTCCCGGTGATGACCTTAGTTTGAGGAGTTCATGTATTCACTATGTGTTAATGCTTTGTTCCGGTTCGCTATTAAAAGGATGCCTTAATATCCTTAGTTTCCAATAGGACCCCGTTGCCACGGGAGGGTAGGACAAAAGATGTCATGCAAGTTCTTTCCATAAGCACGTATGACTATTTACGGAATACATGCCTACACTATATTGACGAACTAGAGCTAGTGCCGTATCGCCCTAGGTTGTAACTGTCTCATGGTGAATATCATCCAACAAGTCACCGATCCAATGCCTACAAATTTATCTTATATTGTACTTGCTAAGTTACTACTGCTGCTATCACTGTTACACTTGCTACAAAATTACTGCTATCACTGTTACCGTTACTGCTTCTACTATTATCAAAACTAAAATATTACTTTGCTAGTGATTACTTGGTGCAGATAATTAATCTCCAGGTGTGGTTGAATTGACAACTCAGCTGCTAATACCTTCTAATATTCTTGGGCTCCCCTTGTGTCGAATCTATAAATTTGGGTTGAATACTCTACCTCGAAAATGGTTGCGATCACCTATACTTGTGGGTTACCAAGACCGTTTCCTGGTGCCGTTTTCGGGGAGCATAGCTATATTTGTTGAGTCACTTGGGATTATTATCACTATGAAGAATCTGAAGGATTCCAAGACTAAGATTTTTCCGTCAAAGACGAGGGGAGGTAAGGAACTGCCATCCATTTCTGCTTTAGATTCACCTTCTGTTATAAGTAAACTTGCAACACCACCACATGCTATCAATTCTAATACGTCGCAAGTTATTGATGATGCTACTTCTGCTATGGACAATGCTTATGATGATGCTAGTACCTTGCTTGATAATGATGATGTGCCACTTGGTGAATTTCTTGATGAACAAATTGCTAGAGTAATACAATATGATGTTGTTGAATCTGATGACGAACTTGAAACTGAATCTCCTGAAACACCTGCTAGAACTAGCCTTCCTAGATATGAATTGCCTAAGGTACCGGAAGGTTATGTTATGAGTGAAGAAACAACTAGAGATATTCTTGCTTGTAAGGATAGAGATGATCTAGAGATATTATTATGCAATTATAAAGAAAATCTCTGAATGCTAGAATGAAATGTGATCCTATGTTTGCTACTTCACCTATCTTTATTGATGATAAGGATTATGAATTATCTGTCGACCCAGAGTTAATTACTTTGGTTGAATCTGATCCTTTCCATGGTTATGAAACTGAAATTGTTATGGCACATCTTACTAAGTTCAATGATATAGCCACCCTTTTTACTCATGTTGATAAAACTCGCTACTACTTTATTCTCAAATTATTTCCGTTCTCATTAAAGGGTGATGCTAAAGCTTGTACAATACTCTTGCTCCTAGTTGTGTGCATAGTACCCGGGATATGATTTATTACTTCTCTGAAAAATATTTCCCAGCTCATAAGAAACAAGTTGCTTTACAGGAAGTATTTAACTTTGTGCAAACTAAAGAAGCGAGTCTCCCACAAGCTTGGGGGAGGCTTTGCCAGTTACTTAATGCTTTGCCTGATCATCCTCTTAAGAAAAATGAAATACTTGATATCTTCTATAATGGACTAACCGATGCTTCTAGAGATTTCCTAGATAGTTGTGCTGGTTGTGTTTCCAGGGAACGAACTGTTGGACAAGCTGAAGAATTATTGAATAATATATTGAAAAATTATGATGATTGGACTCTTCCTGAACCACCGGCTAAACCCACTCCGAAGAAGAGGGGTATATTATATCTCAGTCCTGAAGATATGCAGGAGGCAAAGAAATCTATGAAGGAAAAAGGTATTAAAGCTGAGGATGTTAAAAATTTACCTCGTATTGAAGAAATACATGGGCTTAATACACCACCACTGCCTAAGGTGGTAGAGGTAAATTCTCTAATGAAGTTCAATGATAATGACAATCCTCACAATATGCATCCTAGCCAATGCCTTTATGAGTTTAAAAACTATATTAGAAAGCAATATCACTTCAGTGCAAATGTTATGAAACAACTGAAATACAATTCTGATATGATTGCTCGCTTGAGTGACTTGTTATTTAGAATCTCAAATGATGTTAGAGATGTTGGAAAACATGCTTCTATGGTTCAAACCCAATTAGAACAAGTTGCTAAATCTCAAAGAGAACTCCTTGATGAAATGAATCGTAATATACATGACTTTGCTGTTGGAGTTGCAACTAGAGGAGGTAAAATGACTCGGGAACCACTTTATCCTGAGGGACACCCAAAAAGAACCGAACAAGATTCAAAAAGAGTTAACACTGATGCACCTAGTCCTTCTAGAAAGAAAAAAAGTTGATAGGACTATGCATACTTCTAGTGAACCTGAAATAGAAAAACCTCCTGATAATGATAATGAAACTTCTATCTCTGATGCTGAAACTCAATCTGGTAATGAATACTCACCTAGTGATAACGAAAAAGATAATGATGAGGTTCATGCAGACTCTCAACCAAATGAAAAAGAACCAGATAATGATGTTGAGATAGGACCACATGTTGATATTGATAACCCACAACCTAAGAATAAAAGATATGACAAAGAGACTTCATTGCTAGAAAACACGGTAAAGAAAGATAACCGTGGGTTAAAAAACCTATGCCTTTTCCACCCAAGTCAACTAAAAAGAAAGATGATGAACAATTTGAACGCTTTGCTGAAATGCTAAGACCAGTCTTTTTGCGTACTCGCTTGACTGATATCTTGAAAATGCCTCCTTATGCAAAGTATATGAAAGACATCATCACAAATAAGAGAAAAATCCCGGAAGCTGAAATCTCCACTATGCTTGCTAATCTCTGACAATCACTATTTGAAGTTTTCAAATACCTCTACCTACTGTCAAAAAGAAATATGAAATGCTTATTGTTGGGGACATTCATATCCCCATTGAGGTAACTTAGTGATTTACGAAAGTTCTTCGGTTTCATGCTAATCGAAAGTGGTTGTTAATATGACCTGATCAACCTTATTAATGGATCATTTTTAAGTGGTATGAAGTTGATGAATTTAGTAAGCACTACCTTCTGTCCCTACTTTTTGTTCTCTGTTTTTATTAGTTAAATAAAATAAAATGCCATGTTTTGTCTGTTTTCCGAATTTCCCGTGCAATAAAAAATGACCCAAAAATAAAAGTTCTCAGAATGCACTGAAAATTTAATATGATTTTTTTCTGAATATTTCTGAATTTCTGGTGCAAATAATATCAGAGGGAGGTGCACGAGGTGGGCACAACCCACCTGGGCGCGCCAGGACCCCCAGGCGCGCCCTGCTGGGTTGTGGTCCCCACGTGGCCCCCTCACTTATCTCTTCACACCACATCATCACTCACCTCCAGAAAAAAAATCTCCATTGCTCTATCTCCCGTGTTCTTACCCTCAAACCCGTGTATTTCGATCTCTTTGCTCGAAGCTCCGTTTCCGAAACTGTTTCGGGGGATTGTTGCATGGTATGTGACTCCACCGTTTGTCCAATTAGTTTTTGTTTTAGTGGTTTATATGTTGAATAATTAGCTACTCTTAGTGCTTCTGTAGATGAACTTGCATGTTCAATTCTTAGAGTTCTAAGTAGTTTGAATGCTTGCTATGGCCTCTATGTATCCCTATGAGTAGTTGGTATCATTTTTGTGAAGTTTTGTTGAGAAACTTTTGTGAGCTAATAAATTTCAGAATTTTGTTCATAGGAAAACCATGGATATCTTTAGGAAGTTTGGCTCTAAGAAGAACTCCAAGGGTGTTATTGGGGAGTCATCTGATAGTGATCTACATCCTCGGAGGTTGGTGGTAGTACGACCGTGTGAATGGCCGCACACCCCGTTCCTGGAAGAGGCTAGAATCCTTCAAGAGTTCACACAATATGCTGCTAATGCCGGCCTCATCGACTTCATCGCAGATGAGTGTGAACATCACCAAATCCTCACAAACATCTTTATTCAAAGTTTTAATTTCCTTCCTAGGAATAATCCTCCTGGAGTGAGCTTTGATTTATATGTTGAAAACCATCAGATACCACTTACTGAATTTTGTGACATATGCATGATCCCTTCTGATGGGAGCTTAGCCGAGCCTAGGTCGACGGAGTTTGAGACCTTTTATCGCACTTTGACAGTGGGAGATGAGAGAGGAGCGTCAGCTATCACTGCCGCTGACTTGCATTTTCCTGTTGTTCATTACTTTGCTCTTTTCATTGCAAAATGATTGGTTGCTAGAGAGAAGGTGGGTGCACTCAGTTCACCAGACCTTGCTGTTTTACGTCGTGCATTGGAGGGCGACAACACTTATAGCTTGGGAGCTATTGTGGCTCGTCGCCTCCACATTATTAAATCCAAGGGCAAAATACATGGTGGGATTTTTGCTACTCATTTGGTGGCTCACTTTAATGTTGAGATATGCCATCATGACTACCCCCTGACCAAGGTTTACCTAGACCGCACAGCCATGGATCACCACCATTTCACTGATAAAGATTTTTCCTAACATTCCAATTCCTTATAACCTGGTTTTTAGCATTCCTAACATCATCGCCTACCGGAACGCTCAGGCTACTGCAGAGGCAGCAGAGGAACCTCAGAAGTGGGATGAGTGGATGGCCGCTCCTCAGTACCCCTACTACCATCCAAGTTACTGATCGACTACCAAGTTAGGCCAAAGGCCTAAGCTTGGGGAAGTACGTGTTTCCCAACGACATTACATTCATGTTCACTTATTTCATTTGTCGGTGTTCACACTTTTTTATTGTATTATTCATGTTTAGATTTATTTTTCTTGCTTTCTTCTTATGTGTTTGAAAAACTTTAGAAAAACCAAAAAAAATAGTTGTAGTTAGTTTACTTTTTATGCATGCTTAGTTGTAATATTAAAAAGAAAACCCAAAAAGATTTCCTTGTTCTTCTTTGCTTGTTGGGAGCTTTCCCATGTAAATAGTTTTTCTTGTTTTTGATTTTCCCTTTTATTTGCTTGTTCAAGAAAACCAAAAACACCAAAAATATTTTAGTGTGTTTCTCTGAGTTTCTTTTCTTTTTATTCGAGTTGTACCAAGGAGAAGACCACGATGAAAATGTTGAGTGGCTCTCATATGAATAATTATTGATCTAATAAAGAGAACATTTTGCCTTGTCTTCTCCTGTTGAATAAAATGTTTGCAGAGTTCAGCTTAGTCCACAGCACTCTTGCACTATTATTATTTTCACATCGTTAGGTCATGCAAGTGAAAGGCAATAATGACGACATTCAATGAACTGGCCGTGGCAGAGAGAAACTGGTATGGACTCGACTTGTTCTGTTTGTGTAAATATGTTTAACCCAGTATCCATGATTCAACCCATTATGATTAAACATGTTTGCAATGACAATTAGAGATTATAGTTTCTCATGCCATGAATAAGTAGCTGGGAGTGGATAATGATTTATCTTGGATATCAACATTGCGTTAAAATGATTCTGATGTAGTATGATGATATGGTATCCTCCTCTGAATGTTCGAGTGGCTTGACTTGGTACATGTTCATGCATGTAGTTTAATCAAAACCAACATAGCCTCTATGATATTTATGTTCATGGTGTTCATATCCTACTCATGCTAGCGTCCAATGTTACTTATGCATAATGCATGTTTATGACCGTTGTTGCTCTCTAGCTGGCTGCTTCTCAATCTAATTGCTAGCCTTCGCATGTACTAAGTGGGAATTCTGCTTCTACATCAAAAACCTTGAACCCAAAATTTATTACCGATGAGTCCACCATACCCACCTATATGCGGTATTACCCTGCCGTCCTAAGTAAATTTGCATGTGCCACCTCTAAAAACTTCTAAATAAATATCCTTTTTGTGTGCCTGGATCGTTCATGGAACAACAGGAGGTGGTCGGTATCTTCCATGCTAAGCGGGTTATTCTCAGGTCGAGTGTTTATTCACTTGTCACCGCACGAGAAAAGGGCGGTAATAGGGATGCCCAGTCCCAAACTACAAACTGAAAAAGAGTTAAACTCTTAAATAATCAAACAAACACTCCAAATGGAGTCAAAACCTTTACTTTTATCGCTTGGGAACTGCCACTAGCGTGCTTAGCATGGAAGATATTGATAACTGATGGTTGTGAAGTAAATGAGAAGGGTGCATGTCTCAAAATATCATTTACCTCTGTTTTAAAAACTTGAGCTCTGGCACCTCTGCAAATCACTGCTTCTCTCTGCGAAGGGACTATCTATTTACTTTTATGTTGTGTCATCACCTTCTAAAACAAGCGCTAGAACCTGAGAGCACAACTGTCATGACTTATGCATTGTGTGTAGCTAATGTTGGGTGCATCATGACTGGATCTTTTCTACCATCAATTACAATGTTTAGTCGCCGCTTGAACTTTGGAGGTGCTCGGCATTTATGTTTTGCGGTCTCAAAAAGGGCTAGCGAGATACCACTATTGTCATATTATATCATGATTGTTTTGACAACGTGTTTCCGTTTGAGATATCTTATTATTGCTCGCTAGCTGATTATGTCATTGGTATGAGCCATTATAATCTTTAAGAGTTATTGTCGGCATGGTTAGTTGTAATGTTGGCTGAAAACCTAGGTGCCGTTAAGCTTATTTATGCAAACAAGAGCAAAAGAGTTTGTAAAATTTTTTCTTTTTCACTTTCAGTTTATCAACTGAATTGCTTGAGGACAAGCAAAGGTTTAAGCTTGGGGGAGTTGACACGTGTCCAACATATCTACTTTTCCTAACACTTTCCCTCTTGTTTTGGACTCTAATTTGCATGATTTGAATGAAACTAACCCCGGACAGACACTGTTTTCAACAGAACTACCATGGTGTTGTTTTTGTGCAGAAAAAAGTTCTCAGAATGGAACGAAACTTTTTGAGGAACTTTTCGAGAAACTTTTTTGGAGCCAAGATCCACCAGAGGGGGGAACCTGGGTGGGCACAACCCACCAGGGCGCCCCCCTCCTGGTGCGCCCAGGTGGGTTGTCCCCACCTGGTGGCCCCGCAGACCTTGAAACCGACGCTATAAAATCCTATTTTTCCAGAAAAAATTAGGGAGAAATAATTATCACGATCCACAAGACGGAGCTGCCGTCATCTCCTATTCTTCATCGGGAGGCCAGTTCTGGAGTCCGTTTGGGGCTCCGGAGAGGGGGGTATTCGTCTTCGTCATCACCAACCCTTCTCCATCGCCAATTCCATGATGCTCCCACCGGGAGTGAGTAATTCCTTCGTAGGCTCGCTGGTCGGTTGGGAGTTGGATGATATTCTTCATGTAATCGAGTTAGTTTTGTTAGGGCTTGATCCCTAATATCCACTATGTTCTAAGATTGATGTTGCTATGACTTTGCCATGCTTAATGCTTGTCTATTTGAGCCCGGGTGCCATGAACTCAGATCTGAACCATTTATGTTATCACCATTATATCCATGTTCTAGATCCGATCTTGCAAGTTATAGTCACCTACCACGTGTTATGATTCGGCAACCCCGGAGTGACAGAAACCGGGACTTCTCCCGGTGATGACCGTAGTTTGAGGAGTTCAGGTATTCACTATGTGTTAATGCTTTGTTCCGGTTCTCTATTAAAAGGAGGCCTTAATATCCCTTAGTTTCCAATAGGACCCTGCTGCCACGGGAGGGTAGGACAAAAGATGTGATGCAAGTTCTTTCCATAAGCATGTATGACTATTTACGGAATACATGCCTACATTATATTAACGAACTGGAGCTAGTGCCGTATCGCCCTAGGTTGTAATTGTCTCATGATGAATATCATCCAACAAGTCACCGATCCAATGCCTACGAATTTATCTTATATTGTTCTTGCTAAGTTATTACTGCTGCTATCACTGTTACACTTGCTACAAAATTACTGCTATCGTTGTTACCGTTACTGCTGCTACTATTATCAAAACTATCATATTACTTTGCTACTAATTACTTGCTACAGATAATTAATCTCCAGGTGTGGTTGAATTGACAACTCAGCTGCTAATACCTTCAAATATTCTTTGGCTCCCCTTGTGTCGAATCTATAAATTTGGGTTGAATACTCTAGCCTCGAAAACTATTGCGATCCCCTATACTTGTGGGTTATCACATAGCATACATGATAGAACCTATGGCTCAGGCATATGGAATGACTTTCATTTTCTCTCTATCTTCTGCAGTGGTCGGGCTTTGAGTCCGACTCAATTTCACACCTTGTAACACAGGCACGAACCCTTTCTTTGACCGATCCATTTTGAACTTCTTCAAAACTTTGTCAAGGTATGTGCTTTGTGAAAGTCCTATCAAGTGTCTCGATCTATCCCTATAGATCTTGATGCCCGATATATAAGCAGCTTCACCGAGGTCTTTCATTGAAAAATTCTTATTCAAGTATCCTTTTATGCTATCTAGAAGTTCTATATCATTTCCAATCGACAATATGTCATCCACATATAATATCAGAAATGCTACAGAGCTCCCACTCACTTTCTTGTAAATACAGGCTTCACCGTAAATCTGTATAAAACCATATGCTTTGATCACCTCATCAAAGCGTATATTCCAACTCCGAGATGCTTGCACTAGTCCATAGATGGATCACTGGAGCTTGCACACTTTGTTAGCACCTTTAGGATCGAAAAAACCTCCTGGTTGCATCATATACAACTGTTGTTTAAGAAATCCATTGAGGAATGCAGTTTTGACGTCCATTTGCCAGATTTCATAGTTATAAAATGCGGCAATTTATAACATGATTCGTACTGACTTAAGCATCACTACGGGTGAGAAAGTCTCATCGTAGTCAACCACTTGAACTTATCGAAAACCTTTTGCGACAAGTCGAGCTTTATAGATAGTGACATTACCATCAGCGTATGTCTTCTTCTTAAAGATCCATTTATTCTCAATGGCTTGTCGATCATCGGGCAAGTCCACCAAAGTCCATATTTTGTTCTCATACATGGATCCTATCTTAGATTTCATGGCCTCAAGCCATTTGTTGGAATTTGGGCTCATCATAGCTTCTTCATCATTTGTAGGTTCGCCATGGTCTAATAACATGACTTCTAGGACAGGATTACCATACCACTCTGGTGCGGAACGTGATCTATTCGACCCACAAGGTCCAGTAGTAACTTGATCCGAAGTTTCATGATCATCATCATTAGCTTCCTCTCCAGTTGGTGTAGGCATCACGGGAACAGTTTTCTCTGATGTGCTACTTTCTAATTCGAGAGAAGGTACAATTACCTCATCAAGTTCTACTTTCCTCCCACTCACTTCTTTTGAGAGAAACACCTTCTCTGGAAAGGACCCATTCTTGGCAACAAAGATCTTGCCTTCGTATCCGTGGTAGAAGTTGTACCCAATAGTTTCTTTAGGGTATCCTATGAAGGCACACTTCTCTGATTTGGGTTCGAGCTTATCAGGCTGAAGCCTTTTGACATAAGTGTCGCATCCCCAAACTCTAAGAAATGACGGCTTAGGTTTCTTGCCAAACCATAGTTCATATGGTGTCATCTCAACGGATTTAGACGGTGCCCTATTTAACGTGAATGCGGTTGTCTCTAATGCATAACCCCAAAATGATAGTGGTAAATCGGCAAGAGACATCATAGATCGCACCATATCTAATAAAGTACGGTTACGATGTTCGGACACACCATTACGCTGTGGTGTTCCAGGTGGCGTGCGTTGTGAAACAATTCCACATTGTTTTAAATGAAGGCCAAACTCGTAACTCAAATATTTGCCTCCATGATCAGATCGTAGAAACTTTATTTTCTTATTACGATGATTCTCCACTTCACTCTAAAATTCTTTGAACTTTTCAAATGTTTCAGACTTGTGTTTCATCAAGTAGATATACCCATACCTACTCAAATCATATGTGAAGGTCAGAAAATAACGATACCAGCCGCGTGCCTCAACACTCGTCGGACCGCATACATCGGTCTTGTAACATCCCAAATTTTCAATTTGGAATGTTATACATAGGTCATCCATGCATATCATATTTTATTGCATCTTCGTTCCGCAATCCTTGAAATCCTAAGCAACTCAAGGACCCTCGGAGAGAGTTGGGGATTTTCTGGGTTTCATATTTGATTTTTATCGAATAATGAAACGAGGATCTTTGATTTTAATTATTTTTCTCTCCGAAAAATATTTCATAATACAAATAAATGAGGGGATATAATATGACTTCTCCAAAACATTTGAAATATTGGAGGAAAAATGTTAAAATCATTTGTTGGATTTTATTTGAGTTTATTTGGATTTTATTTGCATTAGAAAAATTGCAAGTTTTCAAAATTGCATTTTAGGGCCAAGAAAATGTTCATCTCGCTCTAAATATTTCATTTAGGCGGTGAAAATTTGTTTTGGCATTTTAGATTTTATTTTATTTTATAGGATTTATTTTCGTCGGTGGAATTATTAAAAATACTTCCTAAGCCCGGGCGGGCTCGGGCTGCCCGGCGCCGCCCGCCACCGCCTCCCGTCGTGCCGCTGCTGGGACTCTGGAGTGTCCGAGAAACCACCGCCGCCTCGACTCCTCCCAAGTCGGAGCCGCCGCCGCCTCTCCCCTCCTTTAAATAATGCCGCCGCCTTTGAGCCCTAAGTCGCCATGCAGCATGCCCCCTCTTGCCACAAGCCCCCGCCGCCAGAATCACCAAGCGCCGCCGAGCCCACAGGCGCCGAGCCGCCCGCCGCCCAAGAAGCCCGCCGCCCGAGCCTCGCCGGAGGTATCCGCCGGATCCGCGCGGTTTTTAGAAACCCTAGTTTTCGTTTTTTAATAGACCGGTTTTTCTCGGTTTATTTATGTAGCGAAGCGTTCGCTCGTTCGTTCGATTTTAACGAACGCGTTCTTCGTTAGATTCAGATAACGAACGCTCGATTCGTTAGTCTGTTCGTCGCTTTTATTTTTCGGATTTATTCCGTGATTTTTTCGATCGCGATTTACGATCCGATCTTAGTTTCGCTTATCTTTTCGCTCGTTAGTCGGAATCAGGCGATCCAAGCGCCTAGATCTTCGTCTCGAGACCCTCTTTCTGTCTAAACAACTTAAACAAGATTTTGATACTATAAAATTTTACCTTAGTTCAGATTAGTAAACGGATCTTGTTCCTTTCGCTGTTTGAGTTTCGTTGTTCCGTTTGGTTTGATTCTTTTTGCGAATCGGAGTTCTTAAGTTGAACTTTCTGGTCAGTCTCGTTTATTTGAGTTTTGCTTGTGCATCATTGATTGTTGCTTATGTATGCTATTGTTTGTTGTGATAGAATTCCGGGAGTGCGAAGCGTGTTACTACGAGTCTCTAGGATTCGCGGATCGTCAGCAAGGCAAGTAACACATTGATCATACTCTTTTCATACCCAGTTTTTATGCATTAGTTCCTATCCTCAAACATTGCATGATTAGGATGTCATTAACTTGTGGGTTGGGAAGTAGTTGTTGAGGTAGAACCTATTGCCCTGTTACTATCAAACCCTTGGGAGTTACTTCTACGTGTTGCTTATATTGCTATGCTATGCTCGTAGACGTGGTTGGGTTTGAGTGAATCCATGACAGATGTGAGATTGTTAATTATTGGTTCAAATTAAGGTGGCAACTTAAAATTAACATCTGGGTGGATTGAGGCACCTGGGGAACCCAGTGTTGTCTGTTTTTTTGGAAATCCGGGTACCCGTGTGATCTTCCTATGGACCGCCACCAGTGCTTAAAGGGAATCGAGATGATTCATGCTAGAAACTTCAGTGTGCAGCCACAAGCTACTATGGGCTCTAGCATAGTTGAGTAGGTTACGTGAAGCTATTGAAGAGGTAGATCAGCAGGTAGTGGGTTTTGTAGGTTTGGTATGGTCTACAGGAGTAGAGAGTTAATGTTTACAAAGATCGTGTCTCGGTGATCCGCTTCTCAAACACCATGCGGTCACGAGAAATCAACGGAGGTGATCGAGTCTTGTGGGGAAAAGTGCGCAAACCTCTGCAGAGTGTACAATCTAATCATGGTTAGCCGTGTCCCCGGTTATGGACAATCTTGAGTATCTAGTACTTGGGTTATCACATGTATCTCAACATTCTTAATTAATATTGTTGGGTTGTTAACTACTTTAATTGGGATTGAGTTGGGGTCATACCTTCTCAATGTTTCAACCACCATGATAGCTAAAATAAAAACTATTCCTTTGTTGTAGGGAAAAATTTGCTTTTCGCAAAACTATAACCATAGAGCTTTCCACCAGCCAAATATGCATGTAGTGATAGCATTATTTTGTTCTTGCTCTACTGTGTTATATTGCCAGCATATTCCATGTGCTGACCCGTTTTCGGGCTGCAACGTATTATGTTGCAGACTTTTTAGGCGAGGAGTAAGGTTTGTTAGGTCGTTGCCGTGCAGCTCAGCTATGCCGTTGGAGTTGATGGACTCACTTTATCTTCCAAGCCTTCCGCTGTTATCGCATTAGATGGCCTTAAGCCATATTATTGTAATAAGTTCTCTTTTGAGACATTCGATGTAATAAGTGTGTGATTGCTACACTTTGTTATAAACCCTTCGAGTCTTGTGTGTGTCAAGACATCGATCCAGGATGACATGAAGCACGAGATACTTGACCATCTCGAGGTCGGGTCGCTACAAGATGGTATCGAGCACACGCGAGTGTAGGAAACGACCACTAAGATAAGCCATAGGTCACTCTTCTCTACTCATTTCGACTCCTCTCCATTTTTCCACTCTTTAGGATGAGAGATGAAGAACAAGTTTGCAATCGGATGAAGACACACCTTTTGGACGCCACTTGAAGGAAGTCACTAGGTACTTGAACATTGGAATACCAAGCTTCACCGGACGCATAACGCCACCTTACCTAAGAGGAATTTGGATGATTCAAGTACAAGTTCCAGGAAGGACATTCTCGCCAACTTCTAAACCCACATAATTTTCTTTCGAAGCACCCACCTGGAGTCTAGGCAAGAGCATGGCAGCTCACATTACCATGGGACGTATTGGAGAAGTCTACTACAGGGAGCTTAAGGACACCATCTATCAAATATGTGGGCGCCGAGTCAAGCAATTGGAAGTGATCAGCACCAAGAAGGATAGATCCATTGCAGCATTCATCCAGGAGCTAAATGTAACGCCCGGATGGTTATGCAACAGTAATCACCCCGGTTCTGTTAATTAACTACTCGTTGATTCGATTCCGTCCTAAAACAAAAATCAAAACTAGATCAAACGAAAAAGGGTTTCGAAAATAAATTCTAAAATGTTCGGGGGCTGTTTAAAATAACTAACCTAATATTGGTGGGGTGCACTAATTTTTATAAAATGCCAGAGCATTTTAAATAAACTAAAAACAGAAGAAAGAAAATAATAAAAGAAAACAGAATAAATCGTAGAGGAAAAACCCCTGCCCAAAGAGCCTCCCTCTCCCCTTGGCCCATTCCTTCCCTCTGGGCCGCCCACCGCCCAGCCGCCACCCCACTTACCCCTCCCCACCCCACGGCTAACCCTAGCCGACCCCATTCCCCCCCCCCCCACGCCCCCTCGCCTCTCCTCCCGACCGATCTGGATCGGGCGGAGGAGGCCCGACCAACCACCCCGCCGTTCCCCACCTCGTCGGTGACCCCGCGCCCCGCCTCCGGAACCCCCTCTCGATCTTCGCGGCGGGCATGACCCAGAAAGTGTGTCCGCCAAATGGGATCAAGCGTCTGGGTAAGATGGTGCACCCTGCAGGAAGTTAATCTATTCGGATAGCCGTGATCTTGATAACAGGACGACTTGGAGTTGTACCTTGAGCTTATGACAACTAGAACCGGATACTTGATAAAACACACCCTTCCAAGTGCTGACACAACGGTGGTCGCCTCGCTCGTGGATATGAGCGGGGATTGCGGGTAGGATTATTGCTATATGATGTTACTTGGAGGACTTCAGATTGTCCCCTCCTACTGTTGTAAGGCAGGTGTCCGAAGCGTAGTCTTCGTTAAGACTAGCTATCCCCTCTTATTCGGCATTCTGCGATTCGGTCCATCGATATGGCCTTTACACATATATCCATGCATATGTAGTGTAGCTCCTTGCTTGTAGTACTTTGGATGAGTACTCACGGTTGCCTTGTTCCCTTTTCCCCTACCTCTACTCGATTGCTGCAACTGACGATGGAGCCCAGAGAGACGCGCCGCCTATGACGACTACTACTCCGGAGGCACCTACTACTACGTGCAGCCAGCCCACGACGATTTACGACCAGAGTGACCTAGGAGGATCCTGGCGGGAGGCCTGC
This sequence comes from Aegilops longissima, assembly GCA_021605205.1. Classification (NCBI taxonomy): domain Eukaryota; kingdom Viridiplantae; phylum Streptophyta; class Magnoliopsida; order Poales; family Poaceae; genus Aegilops; species Aegilops longissima. Next base: position 474,081,626 of record CM038682.1, read on the forward strand.
TCCTCTTCGTCAGATCCCGGTTTGTGCTAGCCATCTTATGGCACCTTGTTTAGCTTATGTCGTACTCAGATATTGTTGCTTCGCTGACTTCGTCTATGATCGAGCACTTGTATTCGAGCCCTCGAGGCCCCTGGCTTGTATTATGATGCTTGTATGACTTATTTTATTTGTAGAGTTGTGTTGTGATATCTTCCCGTGAGTCCTTGATCTTGATCATACACATTTGCGTGCATGATTAGTGTACGATTGAATCGAGGGCGTCACAAGTTGGTATCAGAGCCGACTGCCTGTAGGAATCCCCCTTCCACACTCCTTGGCCGAAGTCGAGTCTAGACATTGCAAAACTTTTACTAACTTGGCTGTGTGCCTTACAGGCCCACATCGCCATCGGGTGGTACTAGGATCTTTTACTCCTCGACCTTTACTCTGGGACTCTGGACTCTCTTCTACTCGGGTTAAACGATTTTACTAACTATCACTAGGATCCCGTGACCGCATTCACCCCAAGATGGATATAGCCTTAGTTGTTTTGGAATTGTATTTGAGCAATTTCCTCACCGTCATATGACTCCTTTGGAACGTCTTTGTTTTCAGATGGAACCCACGAGGCAGGTCGGCGCCACACGACGGCCATTGGTGCTCGGGATCACTGCGGTGCTAGCCGAGATGATGACCTATCGGGTTATCGCTGGCACCCCGAGTACACCGTCTATGAGGAGTACCAGACTACAACCCAGAGCGATACCGCGCCATCGCCCACCTCTACTCGGAGTATGAGTCCACTCATTGTGCTGCACACCGCACATGGTGTTGGAGTGACCATCGATATGGCAGTCCACGATGCTGCTTATGCTGCTCGACACGCCTTCGTGCGAGTATCGAGTTGGACACCTCCCCTTGAGGCACATTGCTATCGCGTCGATGTTGGTGAGGAGGTTACTACACCGCTGCCTACACCATCGCTACCAGAGAGCCCTTCCACCATCAGAACTTTGTTCTGCATGCGATGGGCTGGATCGAGCTAACCGAGCTCTTCGCCACGAGTTGTACATCACCCGTCAGCACATCTACCGTGCTCTGACGCTGATGCACCCCTTTGTCCGATCCGGAGAGCTGCCGCGTTCTGCGATCTACCCAGCCAGGACCGTGATGCCCCAGGGAGTTGGTTGGCCAGACGTGGGAGGCTACTCTCCCGCACTTGGCCCCTTTCTGCCACCTGGACGTCGGATTCAGCACCAAAGTATCCGCGCCCTGTGTCACCGACGTGGAGGACTATCCTTTGCCGACTACCAGCTTTCAGCTACTGACTACCTCCGCAGCCGCGTGGGACTGAGGTAGACTTGCTTGTTAGTGTTTGATGTATTCGCCATGAGCTGCGTGCCGCCTATGATGTAGTAGTCTATGTGCTGGACTCTATGTATCGAACTCTATGCATGATTCCTTTTGTAAGATATGCCAACTACTATGTAGTTCCCATCATGCTGCCTTCATTATGCATGTTTTATCATGAATGATTCCTGTCTCTTGCTTAATTTCTCAAATGCTGAACTACCCCTGTTATATAATAGCAGGATGGTTAGACCAGCAGGTCGTGGTCGTGGGGCCAACTTCCCACCACCGCCTGAGTACATGGCTGGTATGATCCAACAGCTCGAGATGAATCGCCAGTTCATGGAGAACATGATGGCTCAGTTCCCTCGCCCGAATATGCACCAGCACCCAAACGGAACAACTCGCAGGATTTCATACGCTGAACCCGGCGTGTACCGCAGCTCAACCCAGCCATCGGATGTCGATGGTCGCCCGTGACATCACCTATGAAATGGAGTCTGCTGATGTAGCCCCGCCAGCTATGTCACTTTTGCTTCCTTCTTCTGAAGGACCCGCAGCTCAATGGTGGGACAGCCACCGCGTACTCTGCCAGCTTGGAACACTCATCACTGGCCGACTTCCGGGCTGCCTTCCGTGCTCGCTTCATCCTCAAGGGTCATGGACCGAAGAAGCGTGAGTTCCGCAACCTCACCCAAGGCAACAAGACTGTTGAAGCCTATCAACGAGAGTTCTGGACTTGTCTCGCTATGTCAAGAGGTTATTGCAACCGATGCACGCAGACAAGAGAAGTTTCGTGGCGGACTTCAAGTCGACATCAAGCTCGCACTACTAGTGCACGACTTTGCTGATTTCGCCACCTTGGTGAACAAAGCTATCAATGTCGAAACTGGTCTGCAGGAATACCAGAGCTCTAAACAGCGCAACCGTGACACGGGCTCATCTTGGGCCCGTCCTCGCAGAGCGCAAGATTTGGATTCCCAATAGCATGTACCGGCCGAATGCATCGCTTCAAAGCAGAACTATGCTACACCTAAATGCGCCTACAACTAAGCAGCCAAGCTTCCAGCTCCACCACCCCAAGCTCCTGTTCCCACTCCCAATAATGGCTTATGCTTGAGTGCGGACAGCCGGGCACCGTGCTAGAGAATGCAACCGTAACGAATCAATCGGCCCTTCCAAAGGCTGGCCGTGGAAACACCCGAACCGCAACAACACCGGCAAGTCTTATGGGCAAGCTCGGGCCAACCACGTTGATCCGAACGAAGCTCAAGACCAACCTGCTCTTGTGATGGGTACACTCTCGTAAATTCAGTACACGATCTGTTTTATTCGATTCAGAGCATCGCATTCATTCATGTCTGAGGACTTTGCATACAAGCACGACGTTAAGTGTGAAGAGATGAACTCTTCGGTAGTGGTAAAAACCCCATTGGGACAATGTCAAACCTCCATGGTTGGCGTCGACGTCCCCGTGGAAATCGAAGGGCTGGAATTCTATGCCTCCCCATTATTCTCAAGACGTCTAACATCGACCTCATTTTGGGGATGGATTGGTTGAAAGCGATACTGGCGTCAATCGTTTGCGCCACTAAGACCGCCCATCTGCTGCACCTTCGATGAAATCGTAGCTACAATGCTCGTCTGGTTCAAGATGCCGAGGCAAGGCTCTATGCATTGAATGCATTGAACGCCGCACCCCTCGAGGGAATTGAAAACATTCCTGTCGTTTGCGATTTCCAAGACGTCTTTCCTGAAGAACTTCCAGGATCCCCTCGCTAGAGCTGTCGAATTCGTCATCGACTTGAAACCGTGCACCACTCCTATAGCCAAGCGACCCTACAAGATGCCGCCGCATGAACTCCTTGAACTAAAGGAGGAAATCGACAAATCTCTTCAAAGCGGTTTCATTCGCCCAAGTTGCTCTCCTTGGGGAGCACCTTCTCTCTTTGTCAAGAAGAAGGATGGGACAAACCGATTGGTCCAAGACTACCGTCCTATAAATCAAGCTACCATTCAGAATAAGTATCCTCTTCCTCGGATCAATGATCTTTATGATCAATTGGCTAGTTCGTCGGTGTTCTCGAAACTCGACTTGAGGTTGGGTTACCACCAGATCCGTGTTCGTGAGGAGGATATCCCCAAGACCGCATTTGTGACTCGTTATGGATCTTATGAGTACACCGTCATGTCTTTCGGCTTAACCAATGCTCCAGCCACTTTCTCTCGCCTGATGAACTATATATTCATGGATTACCTCGACAAGTTAAATCGTGGTTTATCTGGATGATATCTGATCTATTCCAAGAATGAAGAAGAACATCTTGAACATCTTCGCCTTGTTTGGAAAAGCTACGAGAGCATCAACTCTATGCCAAGTTCTCCAAGTGTGAATTCGGCTTCCAAGTAACCTACCTTGGACATGTCATCTCTAAGGATGGTATTGCCATCAACCCCGAACGAGTTCAGGCTATTCTCGATTGACTCCTCCAAGAACGCATAAGTCGAAGTTTTCTCGGTCTCGCTTGACTATTGCCGTCGATTCATCGAGAACTTCTCCAAGATTGCCGTGCCTCCGACTAACTTTGTTGCATAAGGCGTCAAATTCCAATGGACGAGATAAATGTCGAAACTTTCCTGCACTTAAAGACAAGTTGACGTCGCCCGATGCTAGCTCCTCCCGATACTAAGAAGGACTTCGTCATTTATCGCGACGCTTCTCGTCAAGGTTTAGGCGGTGTCCTAATGCAAGAGCGCAAAGTGGTTGCTTATGCCTCTCGACGATTAAGCCCTCACGAGGAGAACTACCCAGTTCATGACCTCGAACTTGCTGCCGTCATTCATGCACTAAAGCGGTGGCGACATTACCTTCTCGGTAATCGTTGCGAGATCTTCACCGACCACCAAAGTCTGAAGTATCTGTTTACTCAGCCAGACCTGAACCTCCGTCTGCCAGAGATGGATGGAGACTGCTATGCACTTTGATTTGGGTATTTCCTATCGCCGTGCAAGGCTAATGTAATGGCTGATGCCTTGAGCCGCAAGTCTATCTGCAACCACCTTCAGTGCACCAAGTTCAGCCCCACTTGTCGAAGAATTCAGAAAGCTGAACCTCCATATTGTTCCTCCGGTGCACTTGCTCCCCTCCTCGGAGTTCCGCAAGATGAATCTCCGTGTTGTTCCCTGTGGTTCCTTTATACCCGGCTGTTGAACCCGATCTCGTGGGCACCATAAAGACAATGCAGGATTTGACTCTGAAGTCTACAAGCTTAAACAAGACATCAGAAAGGAAATCCTCATCCTTCACTATTGCGATGATGGCGCCTTGTACTTCAAAGGCCGCCTAGTGGTGCCTTGTAAGAAGGAAAACCTAAATATGACTCGGAAGGTTATGCAAGAAGCTCATGATACGCCTCTATGTATCCACCCCGGCAGTACAAAGATGTATCAAGACATTAAATCGAGATTACGTGGTCTAATATGAAGGTGACATTGCTCGCTATGTTTCGAGTGTGACGCTTGCCGTCAGATCAAAGCAGAACATCAAAAGCCTCTTTGGAACTCTGCAGCCTATCTCTATTCCGAATAGAAATGGGACCATGTTGAAATGGACTTCACACCTTTGGATTTCCCAAATCGCAGAAAGGTAATGATGCTATTCTTGTCGTCATTGACCGGCTCTCTAAAGTTGCTCACTTTTGGCGGTCAAAAAGCGATCACCGCTAGCCAGCTGGCAACTCTCTATATGTCCAGATTGTTTCACTTCATGGTATTCCTTTGGTTATCGATTCGGACCGTGGCAGCTTATTCACTTCAAGATTCGGGCAAGTTTTCAAGAAGCTATGGGGACTCATTTATCTTTCAAGATCGCTTTCATCCATGATCTCAAGGCAAGTTGAACGTGTCAACCAAATTCTCAAGACATGCTTCGAGCTTGTGTCGTCTCATTCGCAAGAAATGGGAGGAATCTCTCCGTATGCTGAGTTCTCTTATAATAATAGCTATCAAGCTAGTCTCAAGATGGCCCCTTCAAGTGTTATATGGACGAAAGTGCGAACCCTCCGAACTGGTCGAAACTGGGAACGCCCACTCTTCGTCCGGATATTATCCAACATGCCAAGAACAAGTCCGCATTATTCGCGAGAATCTCAAGACTGCTCGGTCTCGTCAAAAGAGTAATTATGACCGTCATCACAAAGACATGGTCTATCAACTTTGGCGAAAAGGCCTATCTCGCGCTACACCAATGAAGGGTGCTCACCGCTTGGGATCAAGGGCGTTAGCTCCTCGCTATATTGGCCCTTTCACTATTCTCGAAAGGCGGAAAAGTGGCTTATCAACTGGAGCTTCCGTCGAACCTTTCTCGTGTTCACGATGTGTTCCACGTGTCCCAACTCCGACGCTGCTTCAAGGACCCAATCCGAGCAGTGGACCACGAAGTGCTCGAATTGCAGCAGGACCTCTCCTATAAGGAGCATCCGGTCCGTATTCTCGACCAAGCTGAACGCCGCACCCGTCAGAAGGCGATCAAGTTCCTCAAGGTCCAGTGGTCGAATCACTCTGAAGATGAAGCCACCTGGGAACGCGAGGATCGTCTACGAGATGAATATCCCGCACTCTTTCCTTCTACCTCCTAAATCTCGGGACGAGATTTCTTGTAGTGGAGGAGATTTGTAACGCCCGGATGGTTATGCAACAGTAATCACCCCGGTTCTGTTAATTAACTACTCGTTGATTCGATTCCGTCCTAAAACAAAAATCAAAACTAGATCAAACGAAAAAGGGTTTCGAAAATAAATTCTAAAATGTTCGGGGGCTGTTTAAAATAACTAACCTAATATTGGTGGGGTGCACTAATTTTTATAAAATGCCAGAGCATTTTAAATAAACTAAAAACAGAAGAAAGAAAATAATAAAAGAAAAACAGAAATAAATCAGAGAGGGGGGAAAACCCCCCTGGCCCAGCAGCCCTCCCCTCTCCCCCCTTGGCCCATTCCTTCTCTGGGCGGCCCACTGCCCACCGCCACCCCACTTACCCTCCCACCCCACGGCTAACCCTAGCCGACCCCATTCCCCCCCCCGCCTCGCCCCTCTCCTCCCAAGATCTGGATCGCAGGAGGAGGCCCCGACCAACCACCCGCCGTTCCCTCCCTCGTCGGCGACCCTGCCGCCCCGCCGCCGGAACCCCCCTCCTCCTCCTCGCCGAGCCTCGGGAGCCCGAAGCGGCCGCCGCCCCATGGTCCGGCTCGGCCTCCACCGCCTGACTCACTTCGTGTGAAGGCCTCCCGACCCCTCCCCGACGGGTCGTGCGCCCCTCACCGAGCCGCCGCCTAGGCCCCTGCCTCCCCGTGAGGCTCCTCTCTCTCCCTCTCCCGGCGACGGCTCCGGCCACAGACCGTTCCCCTCCGGCTCCCTCTCCTATTCCGACGACGCCAGGCCTCGCCCGCCCGTCCTTGCTCGGCTCGGCGCCATGCAAGACCGTGGCCTCCCCCGTTCCTCTCTCCCCTCGCGGATCCGCCGCGTGGCCCGACCTGCCCGGCCAACGCGTGGCTCCCTCTCCCCCTTCCTTCCTCCGTCGGCGACCCTCCCGCGCCCTAGCGACACCCCGAGCCCTCCCCCTGCTCGGCGCCCTCGCCTTCGACCGAGCCTCGTCCCCCTCAAGACGACGCTCGCCCTGCCGAACTACTGCCCCGCTCGTCGCTTCGACCTTGGCGCTGCCTTCCGTGGCCGGCCCCCGTGCCCTCGGCGCCTGGTCGCGCCCGATCCGCCTCGAACGACCCGTTCGGGCATCGCCCGCTACCCACATGGCCGATTTGGCCTCGGGCCACTGACGTGGGGCCCCACCCCCCCAAAAAAACAAAAAGAATGTTTTTAATTAAAAACAGAATAAAAAAAGAAATGAAAATGAATAAAAATTAATTAACTAACTAATTAATTAATTAATTAGTTGAGTAATTAATTAATCTAATTAATTCTGGATCAATTAAACCTAATCATTAGTTAAATTAATTAAGTAATTAATTAAACTAATTAATTCTGAGTTAATTAACCCTAATCATTAATTAACTTAATTAAGTATTGTTAATTAAATCTGATTAGGTTAATTAGTCATTAGTGAATGACATGCGGGACCCACCTGTCAGGGTTGACTCAGTCAACCCTGTTGACTGATGACGTCAAGATGACATCATGTCGATGTCATAAATGCAATTTCGAAATTAATTAAATAATTAATTAAAATTCCAGAAATTAATAAAATCTTTTATAAATCATATCTTTTAATCCGTAATCCGGATTAAAATAATTTCAACATGAAAGTTGCTCAGAACGACGAGACGAATTCGGATACGCAGTCCGTTCGTCCACCACACGTCTCTAACCTATCGAACCTGCAAACTTTTCTCTCCGGTTCATCTGTCTGACAGACGTCCGGAACCGGGATAACTTCTCGGATGTTTTCCCCCCTAAACCAGTACCCTTCTTACCACGTTAGGGCACGCCGAGCATCGCTTCTTGGCATGTCATGCATCGTTATGCATCTGTTACCTTGTATTCATTGTTTCTTCCCCTCTTCTCTTGGTAGACTACGAGACCGACGCCAGCTGCGGTGGCGATTCGACTACGGTGTTGGCGACCCTCTCTCTTGCCGAGCAACCAGCAAGCCCCCCTTGATCACCGGATATCGCTTACTCTTCTCTATCTCGCTTGCATTAGAGTAGTATAGCATGTTCTTGTTTTCAGATACTCCTATCCGCTGCATAGCCCGTCCTTGTAACTTCATTGTTACCTTACGCAATCCTATATGCTTAGTATAGGATGCTAGTATTTTCATCTGTGGCCCTACTTTCTTGTCCAAATGCGTGCGATACTATCGGGCCGTGATCACTCGGGAGTTGATCACGGGTATATGCTATATACTTATTCATGATACATGTGAGACTAAAGACGGTCGGCCGATGGAGCACCATGAGTGGATCTTTGTGGCGGAGCGATAGGGCAGGTTGAGACCGCCTAGAGAGAGGTGTGCCTGGCCTGTTCGGGCGTTCGCGGATACTTAACACGCTTAACGAGGTCTTGGTATTTGATCTGGGTTGGCTACGAGCTTATACGCACTAACCATCTACGCGGGAGTAGTTATGGGTATCCCGGCGTCGTGGTATCACCAAGTACTTCAGACGTCGGCTGACGGCGGCGGCGCGCGGATTGGACTGGAACGCTGATGGGCTAGGTCTGCTTCGGCAGCACAGACATAACGTGCGGTGTGCTCAGGCGATGGGCCTGACCCTGGCGCTTAGGTTTAGACCGGCGTGTTGGCCTCTCTGTTGTGCCTAGGTGGGGCTGCGACGTGTTGATCTTCGCGCCGGGCATGACCCAGAAAGTGTGTCCGCCAAATGGGATCAAGCGTCTTTGGGTAAGATGGTGCACCCGCAGGAAGTTAATCTATTCGGATAGCCGTGATCTTGATAACAGGGCGACTTGGAGTTGTACCTTGAGCTTATGACAACTAGAACCGGATACTTGATAAAACACACCCTTCCAAGTGCGGATACAACGGTGGTCGCCTCGCTCGTGGATATGAGCAGGGATTGCCGGGTAGGATTATTGCTATATGATGTTACTTGGAGGACTTCAGATTGTCCCTCCTACCTGTTGTAAGGCAGGTGTCCGAGCGTAGTCTTCGTTAAGACTAGCTATCCCCTCTTATTCGGCATTCTGCAGATTCAGTCCATCGATATGGCCTTTACACATATATCCATGCATATGTAGTGTAGCTCCTTGCTTGCAGTACTTTGGATGAGTACTCATGGTTGCCTTGTTCCCCTTTTCCCCCTACCTCTACTCGATTGCTGCAACCAGACGATGGAGCCCAGAGGCAGACGCCGCCGCCTATGGCGACTACTACTCCGAGGCGCCTACTACTACGTGCAGCCAGCCCGACGACCACTCAGAGTGACCTAGGAGGATCCTGTGCGGGAGGCCTGCTCCTCTTCGATCAGATCCCAGTTTGTGCTAGCCATCTTATGGCACCTTGTTTAGCTTATGTTTGTACTCAGATATTGTTGCTTCCGCTGACTCGTCTATGATCGAGCACTTGTATTCGAGCCCTCGAGGCCCCTGGCTTGTATTATGATGCTTGTATGACTTATTTTATTTGTAGAGTTGTGTTGTGATATCTTCCCGTGAGTCCTTGATCTTGATCGTACACATTTGCGTGCATGATTAGTGTATGATTGAATCGAGGGCGTCACACTAAACCAGCACATTCGACGTCAGGAGAACCAGATGTGCGCAGACATGATGGAGTTGAAGAAGGCGAAGACCAGGATCATCGAGATGGAGGAGGAACTCATGTTTACACGTGATGGATATGAGGAAGAAATCAAGACACTACTGGAGAAGAATGACGACCTGGTTAAGAAGATCGGAGTATTCATGGGAGGACCAGCACCGGAAGAAAAAGACGATGACCCCACTTGCCCGGACAACTACATCATCATTGACGACACCGATTCCGATCCAAGTGATGACGACTACGAAGACGAAGCTGGAGCAGACATCATGGAGTCTTCCACCGATCAAAATTTCTAGATGACCACCAGATATAAGTAGTATTTCCCCCATGTATTTAGTAGCAGTTGAGCACTTATGCGATAGTTCTAGACCGTTTGTATGCTCTTGTTTGATTGATTGAGTGAAATGATTGTGTTTGCCTCATGTACATATGGGTAGTGTTTTCCCGTTAGACCTTTTTCTATTCTAATCTCTTCCATCTAAACCCATCAGATGCCTCCGAGACGTGACACCGGTTTTGCTTTCCCACCGGAGCTAACCCAGTTGATCTAGCAGCAGAATGCCTTGATGCAATTGCTAGTTCAGAACCAGGGCAACAACAACAACAACAATAACCCGCCGCCAGTGGACAACCTAGCCCGTTTTCTGAGGTTACAACCGCCGGTGTTTTCCAGTAGCACCGAGCCAATAGTTGCTGATGATTGGCTATGCCGTATCGGAAGGGAGTTAACCACCACAGGATGCACAGATGCTGAGAAGGTGCGCTTTGCCGCACATCAATTGGATGGACCAGCAGCCTCATGGTGGGAGAATTACACGGCTACTTTTCCTATAGCCAATGTTACTTGGGACCAGTTTCAGCAAGCTTTTCGCACAGCCCATGTCTCAACTGGAGCCATGCAGATGAAGAAGCGCGAGTTTCGCAACTTACGCCATGGGAACCATACTGTGGCTCAGTACGTGGATGAGTTTAGCAAGTTATCACGCTATGCCCCTGATGATGTGGCCACAGATGCCGCGAAGCAGGAGAAGTTTATGGAAGGGCTGAATGATGAGATGAGCATGCAGTTGATGGTGGCAACTTTCAACAACTACCAGGAGTTGGTAGATAAGGCCCTTATGATTGAAGGGAAGCATCAGCAGATTGAGAGCCGAAATAGGAAGTATGGACAAGGGAAGTATAACTCAGGAGCTCAGCAGAAGCCTCGCTTAACCCCGAACTCGGGAGGACTTGTTCATAACCATGGAGGTCACAACCACACTGGAGGAGGATCGCATAACCACAATGGTGCCAAGAACGGAAATGGGAACGGAGTTAATAACAACCAGAACCGCTCCAACCCAGCTACACCCGCCAAAAGAGACCTAAGTCAAGTTACTTGCTTTAAGTGCGGGATGACAGGGCACTATGCTAATGATTGCCCTGAAGGAAGGAATGGAAACGGAAATGGGAGCGTTGGGAAGAAGCCTAATCCATTCAACAAAGGACAAGTGAACCACATTAACGTGGAGGAGGTTGAAGAGCAGCCGGACGCGGTAATAGGTAAGTTTAAGGTTAAGTCATTCACCGCTCTTGTTCTTTTCGATACTGGTGCATCGCATTCATACATATCAAGGGGATTTGTGGATAAGTTTAAGCTACCAACCCAAACCCTTAGGACCCCTCTTTTAGTGAGCTCGCCTGGAGCAGAGTACATGGCTAGGCGATGGTGCAACCAGATACCCCTAACCATAGGCACACATGTTTTTCCGTCTGACCTAATTATCTTGGAGTCGCAAGTATTGGATGTGATATTAGGTATGGACTGGATGTCAAAGTATGGAGGAAGCATTGACTGTGCTAGCAAATCAACTTACCTCACCACCCCGGAAGGAAAAAGGATTAAGTATGTATCTAGGCATGTGCCTAGGAGGAGCCAAGTGAATGCCCTCACGGGAGTTGTTCAGGAGGAAGTGCCTGTAGTAAAGGATTACCCGGATGTTTTCCCAGAAGAGTTACCAGGCATGCCACCGGATTGAGACATCGAGTTTTTGATAGAGCTATTGCCAGGTACAGGGCCAATATCCAAGAGACCTTATCGGATGCCCGCAAATGATCTGGAGGAAATTAAGAAGCAGATCAAGGAGTTATTGGAGAAAAGTTACATTCGGAGGAGTTCATCACCTTGGGGAGCCCCAGTGCTTTTGGTTGAGAAGAAGGATAAATCCCTAAGGATGGTTGTTAATTACCGAGCCTTGAATGAAGTCACGATTAAGAACAAGTACCCACTGCCGATGATCAATGATCTATTTGATCAGCTGCAAGGAGCCAAGGTGTTTTCGAAGATCGATCTACGATCGGGATACCATCAGTTGAAGATTCGAGAGAAGGATATACCAAAGACAGCGTTCACCACGCGGTATGGATTGTACGAGTATACGATCATGTCGTTTGGACTGACTAACGCCCCTGCTTATTTCATGACATGATGAACAAGGTGTTCATGGAATATTTTGACAAGTTTGTTGTGGTGTTTATTGATGATATTATGGTATAGAACGAAGAGGAACACAAGGAGAATTTGCGTTTAGTTCTCGAGAAACTCAGGGAACACCAGTTATACGCCAGGTTCAGCAAATGAGAGTTTTGGTTGAAGGAAGTTGGATTTCTTGGGCATGTTATATCGGAGAGGGTATAGTAGTGGACCCGACAAGGTTCGATCGATCCTTTCGAATGGTTGGCACCCACTTCGATTAGCGAGATCCGATTTCCTTGGACTCGCAGGATACTATCTGAGATTCATTGATAATTTTTCCAAGATTGCCAAGCCAATGAATGAATTACTGAAGAAGGATACTAAGTTTAAACGGACAGAAGATTGCGAGGCAAGTTTCCAGGAGTTGAAGAAACGTTTGACTACAGCCCCAGTGCTAACACTGCCAGATATACATAAGGAGTTCCAAGTTTATTGCGATGCCTCTCGCTTAGGACTTGGATGTGTGCTTATGGAGGACGGAAGAGTTGTTTCGTATGCCTCCCGACAACTAAAACCCCATGAGTTGAACTATGCCACGCATGATTTGGAGTTAGCGGCCGTAGTGCATGCATTGAAAACCCGGAGGCATTATCTTATTGGAAATCGTTGTGATGTGTACACGGATCATAAGAGTTTGAAGTACATTTTCACACAAAAGGAGTTGAACATTAGGCAGAGGAGATGGTTGGAGCTTATAAAGGATTACGATATGAAGCTACACTATCATCCGGGAAAGGCCAATGTCGTAGCAGACGCTTTGAGCCGGAAGAGTTATGCTAATATCCTTGAAAGTAAGGGATTGCCGAAGGAGTTAGTTGAGGATATCATGGAATTTCGGTTGGGGATTGTTCCAAGAGGTTTCGTTGCGACAATGGAGGTTCAGTCGACATTGTTGGACAAGATTCGAGAAGCTCAGAAGAATGACAAAGAGATTGCCGAGATAAAGGAGAAGATGAGTAAAGGAAAGGCCAAAGGGTTTCATGAGGATGAGCACGGTACCTTATGGTTTGAGGACCGAGTTTATGTGCCCAACAACCCAGAGATCAGGAAGTTAATACTACAGGAGGCTCATGACTCACTATACTCGATACACCCCGGAAACACCAAGATGTATTTGGATTTGAAGGAACGTTTCTGGTGGACTGGTATGAAGAAGGATATTGCCGAGTATGTAGCCGTATGTGATGTATGTCAGAGAGTGAAGGCAGAGCACCAGAAGCCAGCAGGACTATTACAGCCTATGCCGACACCCAAATGGAAGTGGGAAAAATTTGGCATGGACTTTATCACCGGATTGCCCAGGACAAAAGTAGGATATGATTCAATATGGGTAGTAGTGGATCGCTTGACAAAAGTGGCTCACTTCATCCCAGTGAAAACAACATACACAAGTGCGAAGTTGGCCAAGATATATATGTCCAGGATCGTATGTCTGCATGGAGTTCCGAGGACCATCGTATCAGATAGAGGAACACAGTTCACTTCAAAGTTTTGGCATCAGTTACACCAGACTTTGGGAACAAGATTGGAGTTCAGTACAACATTTCATCCGCAGACAGATGGACAGACCGAGAGAGTCAACCAGATTCTGGAGGACATGTTGAGAGCGTGTGCGCTAGATTATGGATCTAGTTGGGATGACAATTTGCATTACGCAGAGTTCTCATACAACAATAGCTACCAAGCCACTTTGAAGATGGCACCGTTCAAAGCTCTGTATGGACGCAGATGCAGAACACCACTGATGTGGGATGAGGTAGGAGACCGACAGCTGTTTGGACCAGACTTGATCCAGGAGTCTGAGGAGAAGGTTAAACTGCTCCGTGATAGACTGAAGATTGCTCAGTCCAGGCAGAAGAGTTACGCAGACTCGAAACGCAAGGAGGTAACTTATGAAATTGGAGATAGAGCATATCTGCGAGTATCACCTTTGCGAGGAGTGAAATGTTTTGGAGTTAAGGGAAAATTAGCTCCGAGATTTGTAGGACCGTATCATGTTTTGGAACGGATGGGAGAAGTTGCCTACAAGCTGGAATTACTAGAAGGATTGTCAGGAGTTCATGATGTGTTCCACGTCTCCCAGTTGAAGAAGTGTCATGCTGAGATGGCCGATATACCATTAAGAATCTGAGACTTCGGAGGCAATTCAGTTGGACAGCAATTTGACTTATGAGGAGAAGCGGTGAAGATTCTTGACTTTGCCACCGAGTCACCCGCAGCAAGGTTATTAAGTTTTGCAAAGTTCGATTGGAGCCACCATACCGAGGAGGAAGCCCACAGGAGCGAGAGGATGATATTCGCAAGGACCACCCGCACCTATTTTCTAGCCAACCCGAATCTCGAGGACGAGATTCATCTTAAGGGGGGTAGGTTTGTAACATCCCAAATTTTCAATTTGGAATGTTATACACAGGTCATCCATGCATATCATATTTTATTGCATCTTTGTTCTGCAATCCTCGAAATCCTAAGCAACTCAAGGACCCTCTGAGAGAGTTGGGGATTTTCCGGGTTTCATATTTGATTTTTATCGAATAATGAAACGAGGATCTTTGATTTTAATTATTTTTCTCTCCGAAAAATATTCCATAATACAAATAAATGAGGGGAGATAATATGACTTCTCCAAAACAATTGAAATATTGGAGGAAAAATGTTAAAATCATTTGTTGGATTTTATTTGAGTTTATTTGGATTTTATTTGCATTAGAAAAATTGCATTTTAGGGCTAAGAAAATGTTCATCTCGTTCTAAATATTTCATTTAGACGGTGAAAATTTGTTTTGGCATTTTTAGATTTTTATTTTATTTTATAGGATTTATTTTCTGTCGGTGGAATTATTTAAAAAAAAACTTCCCGAGCCTGAGTGGGCAAGCCCACCAGCGCCAGCCCGGCCCGCCCGCGCCACCGCCTCCCGTCCGTGCCATTGCCGGACTCGGGAGAGTCCGGCGATCGCCGCCGCCTCGACCCCCTCCCAAGTCGACCGCCGCCGCCTCTCTCCCCTCCCACTAAATACGCCGCCGCCCCTCGAGCCCCAAGTCGCCGCCAGAGCCTCGCCTGCGCCGCCGCCGCAAGAGCCGCGCCGCCCACCGCCATACGCCGCCGCTTACCGCCGCCCGCGCCGCCGCTTGCCGCCGCCCGCCGCCCGAGCCCAGCGCCCGCCGAGCCGCCCCGCCGCCCGCCAGCCCGCCGCCCGAGCCCCGCCTTGCGGAGTGGCCTCGCCGGAGGTATCCGTCGGATCCGCCGCCGGTATTTTTAAAAACGTTCGGTTTTTTTAGAAACCCTAGTTTTCGATTTTTTAATCGACCGGTTTTTCTCCGGTTTATTTATTTAGCGAGCGTTCGCTCGTTCGTTCGTTTTAACGAAAGCGTTCTTCGTTTAGATCCAGATAACGAATGTTCGTTCGTTAGTCTGTTCGTCAGTTTTTCTTTTTCTCAGATTTATTCCGTGATTTTTCTGATCGCGATTTATGATCCGATCTTAGTTTCTGTTTATCTTTTTGCTCGTTAGTCGGAATCAGGCGATTCAAGCGCCTAGATCTTCGTCTCGAGACCCTCTTTCTGTCTAAACAACTTAAACAAGATTTTGATACTGTAAAATTTGACCTTAGTTCAGATTAGTAAACGGGTCTTGTTCCTTTCGCTGTTTGAGTTTCGTTGTTCGTTTGGTTTGATTCTTTTTGCGAACCGGAGTTCTTAAGTTGAACTTTCTGGTCAGTCTCGTTTATTTGAGTTTTGCTTGTGCATGATTGCTTGTTGCTTATGTATGCTATTGTTTGCTTGCGATAGAATCCCCGGAGTGTGAAGCGTGTTACTACGAGTCTCTAGGATTCGCGGATCGTCAGCAAGGCAAGTAACACATTGATCATACTCTTTTCATACCCAGTTTTTATGCATTAGTTCCTATCCTCAAACATTGCATGATTAGGATGTCATTAACTTGTGGGTTGGAAGTAGTTGTTGAGGTAGAACCTATTGCCCTGTTACTATCAAACCCTTGGGAGTTACTTCTACGTGTTGCTTATATTGCTATGCTATGCTCGTAGACGTGGTTGGGTTTGAGTGAATCCATGACAGATGTGATATTGTTAATTAATGGTTCAACTTAAGGTGGCAACTTAAAATTAACATCTGGGTGGATTGAGGCACCTGGGGAACCCAGTGTTGTCTGTTTTTTTTGGAAATCCCGGGGTACCCATGTGATCTTCCTATGGACCGCCACCCAGGCTTAAAGGGAACTGAGATGATTCATGCTAGAAACTTCCGTGTGCAGCCACAAGCTACTATGGGCTCTAGCATAGTTGAGTAGGTTACGTGAAGCTCTTGAAGAGGTAGATCAGCAGGTAGTGGGTTTTGTAGGTTTGGTATGGTCTACCCGGAGTAGAGAGTTAATGTTTCTAAAAGACTGTGTCTCGGTCATCCGTTTCTCAAACACCATGCAGTGTGAGAAATCAACGGAGGCGATCGAGTCTTGTGGGGAAAAGTGTGCAAACCTCTGCAGAGTGTACAATCTAATCATGGTTAGCCGTGTCCCCGGTTATGGACAATCTTGAGTATCTAGTACTTGGGTTATCACATGTATCTCAACATTCTTAATTAATATTGTTGGGTTGTTAACTACTTTAATTGGGATTGAGTTGGGGTCATACCTTCTCAATGTTTCAACCACCATGATAGCTAAAATAAAAACTATTCCTTTGTTGTAGGGAAAAATTTGCTTTTCGCAAAACTATAACCATAGAGCTTTTCACCAGCCAAATATGCATGTAGTGATAGCATTATTTTGTTCTTGCTCTACTGTGTTATATTGCCAGCATATTCCATGTGCTGACCCATTTTCGGGCTGCAACGTATTATGTTGCAGACTTCTCAGACGAGGAGTAAGGTTCGTTAGGTCGTTGCCGTGCAGCTTAGCTATGCCGTTGGAGTTGATGGACTCACTTTATCTTCCAAGCCTTCCGCTGTTATCGCATTAGATGGCCTTAAGCCATATTATTGTAATAAGTTCTCTTTTGAGACATTCGATGTAATAAGTGTGTGATTGCTACTCTGTTATAAATCCTTGAGTCTCGTGTGTGTCAAAGCATTCTGGTCGAGGATGACACTGAAGCACGAGACTTGACCATCTGAGGTCGGGTCGCTACAGGTATGTATTATTCCCAATAAGTCATTAGCTCGCTCCATTGTTCCGAAGAACGGAGTTTTAGTCATCTTGCCCATGAGGCATGGTTAAGGAAGTATCAAATGATTCATAATCAAGTGATTCCAAAAGTCCATCCGCATGGAGTTTCTTCATGCGCTTTACAACAATATGACCTAAACGACAGTGCCACAAATAGGTTGCACTATAATTATCAACTTTGCATCTTTTGGCATCAATATTATGAATATGCGTATCACTACGATCGAGATTCAACAAGAATAGACCATTCATCAAGGGTGGATTACCATAAAAGATATTACTCATATAAATATAACAACCATTATTCTCCGATTTAAATAAATAACCGTCTCGCAATAAACTAATCCCGAAGGTAGATGTGGAGGTAGCGTGCCGACGGCGATCACATCGACCTTGGAACCATTCCCGACGCGCATCATCACCTCGTCCTTAGCCAATCTTCGTTTATTCCGTATCTCCTATTTCGAGTTACAAATATGAGCAACCGAATCAGTATCAAATACCCAGGCGCTACTACGAGCATTAGTAAGGTACACATCAATAACATGTATATCAAATATACCTTTGTTCACTTTGCCATCCTTCTTATCCACCAAGTATTGCGGCAGTTTCGCTTCCAGTGACCATTCCCTTTGTAGTAGAAGCACTCAGTTTTAGGCTTGGGTCCAGCTTTGGGCTTCTTCCTGGGAGCGGCAACTTGCTTGACATTCTTCTTGAAGTTCCCTTTCTTTCCCTTTCCCTTTTTCTTGAAACTAGTGGTCTTGTTAACCATCAACACTTGATGCTCTTTCTCGATTTCTACCTCTGCGGCCTTAAGCATTGCGAAGAGCTCGGGAATCGTTTTCGTCATCCCTTGCATATTGTAGTTCATCACAAAGCCTTTGTAGCTTGGTTGCAGTGATTGAAGAACTCTGTCAATAACACTATCAACTCGAAGTTCAACTCCCAGCAGAGTCAAGTGGTTATGATACCCAGACATTTTGAGTATGTGTTCACTGACAGAACTGTTCCCCTCCATCTTGCAGATATAGAACTTGTTGGAGACTTCATATCTCTCAACTCTGGCATTTGCTTGAAATATTAACTTCAACTATTGGAACATCTCATATGCTCCATGACATTCAAAACGTCTTTGAAGTCCCGGTACTAAGCCGTAAAGCATGGCACACTGAAGTATCGAGTAGTCATCAGATCGAGCCCGCCAGACGTTCATAACATCTGTAGTAGCTCCTATAGCAGCTCTGTCACCTAGCGGTGCATCAAGGACATACTTTTTCTGTGCAACGATGAGGATAATCCTCAAGTTACGGACCCAATCCGTGTAGTTTCTACCATCATCTTTCAACTTAGCTTTCTCTAGCAACGCATTAAAATTTAGGGGAACGGTAGCACGGGCCATTGATCTACAACATAGATATGCAATACTATTAAGACTAAGTTCATGATAAATTAAGTTCAATTAATCAAATTACTAATGAACTCCCACTTAAATAAACATCCCTCAAGTTATCTAAGTGATACATGATCCAAATCAACTAACCCATGCCCGATCATCACGCGAGATGGGGTAGTCATCAATGGTGAACATCTCTATGTTGATCATATCTACTATATGACTCACGTTCGACCTTTCGGTCTCCAGTGTTCCGAGACCATGTCTGTACATGCTAGGCTCATCAAGTTTAACCCAAGTATTCTGCATGTGCAAAACTGGCTTACACCCGCTGTATGTGAAGGTAGAGTCTATCACACCCGATCATCACGAGGTGCTTCAAAACGACGAACTTTGGCAACGGTGCATACTCGGGGAGACCGCCTTTATCTTGAAATTTAGTGAAGGGATCATCTTATAATGCTACCGCCTTCTAAGCAAAATAAGATTCATAAAGGATAAACATCACATGCAATCAAAATATGTGACATGATATGGCCATCATCATTTTGTGCTTTTGATCTCCATCTCCAAAGCATCATCATGATCTCCATCATCGTCGACTCGATACCTTCGTCTCCATCATTGCGTCGGGGTTGTCTCGCCAACTGTTGCTTCTATAACTATTGCTAACTCATAGCGATAGAGTAAAGCAATTACATGGCGTTTGCATTTCATACAATAATTAAGAGATAACCCTAAGGCTCCTGCAGTTGTCGATATTACAAAACATGATCATCTCATACAAAAACGTATATCACATCACATCTTGACCATATCACATCACAACATGCCCTGCAAAAACAAGTTAGACGTCCTCTACTTTGTTGTTGCAAGTTTTACGTGGCTGCTACGGGCTTCTAGCAAGAACCGTTCTTAACCATGCAAAACCACAACAATGATTTATCAAGTTTGTTGTTTTAACCTTCTTCAAGGACCAGCCGTAGTCAAATTTGATTCAACTAAAGTAGGAGAAACAGACACCCGCCAGCCACCTTTTATGCAAAACAAGTTGCATGTTAGTCAGTGGAACCGGCCTCATGTGCGTGGACATGTAAGGTTGGTCCAGGCCGCTTCATCTCACAATACCACTGAATCAAAATAAGACATTGGTGGTAAGCAGTATGACTATCACCGCCCACAACTCTTTGTGCTCTACTCGTGCATAACATCTACGCATAGACCTGGCTCATGATGCCACGTTTGGGGAACGTTGCATGGAAAACAAAAAAATTGTACGCACACGCAAGATCTGTCTAAGGGGATGCATATCAAAAAGAGGGGAGAGTAAGTCTATGTACCCTCGTAGACCGTAAGCGGAAGCGTTTATTAACGCAGTTGATGTAGTCCAACTTCTTCGCGATCCAACCGATCAAGTACCAAACGTACGATACCTCCGTGTTAAGCACACGTTCAGCTTGGTGACGTCCTCGCCTTCTTGATCCAGCAAGACGCGCAAAGTATTGGATGAGTTCTGGCAGCACGACGGCGTGGTGACGGTGGTGGTGATGCTATCTCCGCAGGGCTTCGCCTAAGCACTCCAAAAATATGACCGTGGGACGAAACTGTGGAGAGGGGCGCCGCACACGGCTAAGAGATTGCCGTGGCCTTTGTCTAGCGCCCCCTCCCTGATGTATATAGGGGGGAAGGGGAGGCAGCCAGGGGGCACCCCAAGGGTGGCCACCGACCACCTTGGGCTCTTACCCTGTGGCGCCCTCCTTACCTTGTTTGCACAAGGAGGGAAGGAGAGGGAAGGAAGGGGGAGGCCAACTCCCCCTTTCCTTCTCTCCCCAAGGGATGCGGCCTTAGGAGGGGTGCGCCAGCCCCTTGTAGGCTGGTGTGTTACCCCCTTTGGCCCATATGGCCCATTAACCTCATGAGTGGGGGGGGGGGGGGTTCCCGGAACCCCTTTCGATGATCGATGACTACCTGGTACCTCCCGAAACTCTTTAGGTGTCCAAATAGCATCGTCCTATATATCAATATTTACCTTGCACCATTCCATAGCTCCTCGTCATGTCTGTGATCTCATTCGGGACTCCGAACAACATTCGGTCACCAAATCATATAACTCATGTAACACTATATCATCAACGAACATTAAGCATGCGGACCCTACGGATTCGAGAACTATGTAGACATGAACAAGACACCTCTCTGGTCAATAACCAATAGCGGAATCTGGATGAGCATATTTGTTCCTAATATTCTATGAAGATCTTTATCGGTCGAACCTTATGACAACATACGTAATTCCCTTTGTCTATCAGTATGTTACTTGCCCGAGATACGGTCGTAGGTATCTTCATACCTAGTTCAATCTTGTTATCGGCAAGTCTATTTACTCATTCCGTAATACATCATCTCTTAACTAACTCCTTAGTCACTTTGCTTGCAAGCTTCTTATGATGTGTACTACCGAGAGGGCCCAGAGACACCTCTCTGACACACGGAGTGACAAATCCTAATCTCGATCCAAGCCAACTCAACAAACACATTCGGAGATACCTGTAGAGCATCTTTATGATCACCCATTTATGTTGTGATGTTTGATAACACAAGGTATTCTTCCGGTATCCGGGAGTTGCATGATCTCATAGTCGAAGGAATATGTATTTTGACATTAAAAAAGCAATAGCAATAAACTGAACGATCATATGCTAAGCTAACGGATGGATCTTGTCCATCACATCATTCTCCTAATGATGTGATCCCGTTATCAAGTGACAACACATGTCTATGGTTAGGAAACCTTAACCATCTTTGATCAATGAGCTAGGGACATAGTATTTGTTTATGTATCCACACATGTATTTTAGTTTCCAGTCAATACAATTCTAGCATGAATAATAAACCTTTATCATGAATAAGGAAATATAAATAACAACTTTATTATTGCCTCTAGGGCATATTTCCTTCAAATAGCATATGGTGGGTAAACAAATTACTGTTGGGCATGATAGATAAGCAAATAATTATGACGATATCCAAGGCAATGATCATGTATATAGGCATCACGCCCAAAGTTAGTTGATCGAAACGATTCTGCATCTACTACTATTACTCCACACATCGACCGCTATCAACATGCATCTAGTGTATTAAGGTCATGGAAAAAGGGAGTAATGCATTAAGAAAGATGACATGATGTAGACAAGATAAACTCACGTATGAATAAACCCTAGCTATCTTGTTACCCTTAATAGCAAGGATACATGTGTCATGTCTCTTTCTGTCACTGAGATGTTGAGCACCGCAAGATCAAACCCATCACAAAGCACCTCTTCCCATGGCAAGATAAATCAATCTAGTTGGCCAAGCCAAACCAATAAATCAAAGAAGAAATACGAGGCAATAACAATCATGCACAAAAGAGTTCAGAGAAGACTCAAATAATATCCATGGACAGATCTGATCATAAACTCACAATTCATTGGATCCCAACAAACACACCGCAAAAAAGAGTTACATCAAATAGATCTCCTAGATCATCGAGGAGAACACTGTATTGAAGATAAAAAAGAGAGAAGAAGCCATCTAGCTACTAACTACTGACACGTAGGTCTATGGTAAACTACTCATGCATCATTGGAGGGGCAACAAGGATGATGAAGAACCCCTCTGTGATTGTTGCCCCCTCTGGCAGAGTGCCGAAAAAGGCCTCTAGATTGGATCTCATGGTTCTGGAACTTGCGCCAGTGGAAAAAGTGTTTCGTGGAATCCCCTAGGGTTTTGGGGATTTTAGAGTATTTATAGAGGCGGAGGTAGGTCAAGGCGGTCCCCGAGGGCCCCACTATCCACCAGGGCACGCTAGGGGCCTCTGCCACACCCTAGTGCCTAGTGGGCCCCTTGGGCCTCTTTTCGTGGCCTCCAGAAGCTTCCTCGGTCTCTTATTTCCAGAAAAAATATCCAAAAAGTTTTGTGACGTTTCGACTTAGTTTGGTATTGATATTCTGCAAAGTAAAAAAACAAGCAAATGGCACTGGGCACTAAGTTAATAGGTTAGTCCCAAAAAAGATATAAAGCTGCTAGTAAATGTATATAAAACATCCAAGATTGATAATATAACAACATGGAACAATAAAAAATTATAAATACGCTGGAGACGTATCAATTTCTTATGGACAAAAAGAGACCCCAGAAGCTTCATGGAAGGACTAGAAGACCTACAAGGAAGCGACAAGCTCGGTAGGCGCCCTGTGAACTTGTCGTGTCCTCATGGCCCCCCTGATGTGAAACCGACGCCAAAAATTCCTATAAATACCAAAAACCCAGAAAGAATCCTAGAACTTCCGCTCCGTCGCTGCAAGCCTCTGTTCTGAAGCAATGTCAACTGGAGCCATGTTCCGACACCCTTCTAGAGGGGGAAATCATCACCAGAAGCCATCTTCATCATCCTGGAAGTCACCATGTTGAGGAGGGGGTAGTTCACCCTCGGGGCTAAGGATATGTGTCGGTAACTACGTGTTTGATCTCTCTCATGTTCTTGATTTGACACGATCTTGATGTAACACGAGCTTTGTTAATATAGTTGGATCATATGGTGTTCTTCCCTCTCTATCTTGTTGTGATGAATTGAGTATTGCTCTTTGAGGTTTTGTTATGTTGGATTCATATTGGATTTGAGACCACTTGATGTATGTCTTGCATGTGATACACGTGGTGACAATGGGGTATTCTATTCACTACTGCAGGATGGTCTAAACGCGACAGTCGAATCAGAGACCCTTCGACGAAACTGTGTGCGATGCATCAATCACAAACGGTGATGTAATAAAACCGTCAAAAAAGATACAAAACGTTTGCGATGGCGGCGACATCAAACACAGTTCATATTAGAGTTGCATGTGAGATGAGTGGCAAACGGTTAATCCAGAAGAACTATTTGCGATGATACAGAACAACAAAAACGGGCAGCCAGATGAGGGTGTGTGTGATATACAACATACAGTTCACTAGGATGAACTATGTGTGATTACGTAACACAATGGAAACGGTTCAACTGAACAAGATGTGTGTGATACGCGGCAAACATGTCCGTAATCAGAAATGTGTGCGAAGACCAATAATAACACAGACGATTGCTGCTAATAAGCCGTGTGATTTGCTCTGTCTACACAAGAATAACATGTATATATATAACTGAAATAAACATCCAATTACATAAGTGACTATACAGATCATTCACACACACCTCAATAAGCAATTGCATGCATTCTAAACTAGGAGAAATGATCGTCTAGTCATCTACTTCCTGTGACGCTCCCGCCACTGCTCTGTGGCTCGATCCCTCGTCTGGGGCAGGAAGAAGACACTCCCTCATGTCAACGATCCGCATGTACATCTCGTAGCTTGTGTACGCGTCCTTGGCCGTGTACTTGACAAGTTGTTCATCCAGTCTCTCATGCCAGACACTGTGCCAGGCGTTCTTGTCCTTCTTGCTCGCATCCTTCATCTTCATGTAGTAGGGGTCGATGATAGCCGAGGCGAGGTCAACCAGGAAGTTCAGTTTGTTGTTGTCGCTACCCCAGACCTTATAGTGGTCCTGGATGTTGACAAGATTTGGCATTTCAAGCCCGAAACCTTAAGCGCTTTTAGAGCGTCGTGGTGTCCACTGTAGCGAAACTATAGTCGGAGTTGTTGATAAACCTGGACAAACGCTCGCAAGGCCTTGTGGCCAGGTAGTAGTGATAGACGAGGACGTCATGTCGCATGCATGATATGTCTCCAACGTATCTACATTTTTTTATTGTTCCATGCTGTTATATTATCATTCTTGGATGTTTTATAATCATTTTATATCATCTTTTGGTACTAACCTATTGACATAGTGCCAAGTGCTAGTTGCTGTTTTCTGCATGTTTTTTACATCGCACAAAAGCAATACCAAACGAAGTCCAAACGCAGTGAAACTTTTTGTGGAATTTTTATGGACCAGAAGACATCCAGTGGACCGAAGAAACGCCTGGGGGCTGCTCCGAGGGGAGCACAACCCAGCAAGGCGCGCCTGGAGGCCCAGGCGCGCCCTGGTGGGTTGTGCCGACCTCGAGTGCCCCCCCGGACCGCCTCTTTATTCTATAAATACCCCAATATTCCAGAAAACCTAGGGGAGTCAACAAAAATCAATTCCAGCCCCTACAAGTTCCAGAACTACCAGATCCAATCTAGACACCATCAGAGAGGGGTTCAGCATGTCCATTGGTGCCTCTCCAATAATGCGTGAGTAGTTCTTTGTAGACCTACGGGTCCGTAGTTAGTAGCTATACGGCTTCCTCTCTCTCATTTGATTCTCAATACATTGGTCTCTTGGAGATCCATATGATGTAACTCTTTTTGCGGTGTGTTTGTTAGGATCAGATGAACTTTGAGTTTATGATCAGATCTATCTTTTTGTCCATGAAAGTTATTTGAGTCTTCTTTCATCTCTTATATGCATGATTGCTTATAGCCTCATATTTATTCTTCGATATTTGGGTTTTGTTTGGCCAACTTGATCTATTTATCTTGCAATGGGAAGAGGTGCTTTGTGATGGGTTCGATCTTACGGTGCTTGATCCCAGGGAACCGACACATATGTATCGTTTCTATTAAGGATAACAAGATGGGGTCTATTTATACATAAATAGATCTTGTCTACATCATGTCATCGTTCTTATTGCATTACTCCATTTCTCCATGAACTTAATACACTAGATGCATGCTGGATAGCGGTCGATGTTTGGAGTAATAGTAGTAGATGCAGGCATGAGTCGGTCTACTACTCTTGGACGTGATGCCTATATAATAATCATTGCCTGGAGATCGTCATGATTATTTGAAGTTCTATCAATTGCCCAATAGTAATTCGTTTACCCACCGTTTGCTATTTTTCTCGAGAGAGCCACTAGTGAAATCGACGGCCCCGGGTCTCTTCTTTAATATATTTGCCTTTGCGATCTCTTTTATTTGCATTTTATTTTCAGATCTATTAAACCAAAAATACAAAAAATACCTTGTTGCAATTTATTTTATCTCGTTTTCCCGCGAAATCTATCTATCAAATTATTACAGCTTTCTCATGTCTGCTTGCCAATTTCTGGCGTCGTTACCCGAAAGGGATTGGCAACCCCTTTAACACATCGGGTTGCGATTATTTGTTATTTGTGTGCGGGTGCTGTTTACATAGTGTTTCTTGGTTCTCCTACTAGTTCGATAACCTTGGTCTCATCACCGAGGGAAATACCTACCGTCGATGTGCTGCATCATCCCTTCCTCTTTGGGGAAATACCGATGTAGTCTAGCAGACATCAAAAGGAATTTCTGGCGCCGTTGCCGAGGAGACATCATCAACATCTACCAGGTTCCTAGTCACAAATATCATCTCCTCGCAATTTACATTATTTGCCATTTTCCTCTCGTTTTCCTCTCCCCCACTTCACAAAAATTTGTCGTTTTATTCGCCCTCTTTTTCATTCGCCGTTTTCTTGCCGGATCTGTTTTTTGTGTGCAATCTTGTTTGCCATTATTGTCGTCATGGATAGTTCTTCCTCTATTGCGTGCACTCCCGAGAATGAGGTTCTCAACTTTAAACAAAGGGGAAGGGAGAATTTAAAAGATTCTTGGTGTAGAATTTGCAATGCTCATAATAGAACTATTCATAAGCAGTCTACCGTTGTTCTTCTTTGTTGTTTTTATGTGGGCATCACCACTTGGTATAGATTCGTCCTTGATACGATTACCAGTGGAAATTTCTTGATGTGTCCCTCTCTTGATGCTTTTAATGCTATGGGAAATTTAGTGGGCTCACCACCTCTTATGATTAATGAAACAACTTTGACCCTTGAGCATGTTATGGAAAGACTGGATGCTATTGAAAAGAAAATTCTTACCGAAGAACATGTTGAAAACTTGGATAAAAACATGCATAATTTTGCTACTAAAATTGGGTCAAAAGCGGGAGAAGTTTTTAAGTTGTTAAAAGAAAGGGGGACCGTAATTCATGAAAGAATTGAAGAAAGCCTATCTCGGATTGATAAACTGGAAGAAATCTTTAGTTATCTAAGTACGGCTTTTGCTTCTGCTAAAACTATTGAAAAAACTCCCGTAAAGGTTGGCAAGATTACTCAAGTTACTAAGAACAAGGGTGCAAATTCTAGTAATAAAGATAAAGAGGATCTTAAGATGATTAGTATTCACCCGGATTTTTTTGAAGTTATAAGGGATCCCTTGAGCAATAACGAATTCTTTAAATTTGTTCCTAGGAGTATTGTCTTTGAAAATCTTTATGCTAGATCTCTGAAGAATTCTAAGTGTTTGGTTGAAGAGTTGAACAAAGATGACAAAACTTAGATCCTTGCTTTATGCCTAGCTAGGGGCGTGAAACAATAGCGCTTATTGGGAGGCAAACCAATGAATAAAATTTATTTTTTTATTTTGCTTTTTGTTATTGAGTGTTTGCATAATTATGATACTGTTATAATTGTGTTTGTTGTGTTTTAATTAGTATTTGTGCCAAGTAAAGCCTTTAGGATCTTCTTGGGTGATAGTTGTTTTGATCTTGCTGAAAAACAGAAAATTTTGTGTCCAGAGTTATAATTTTTAAAAATCACAGAACCAACGAAAAATTATGATTTTTTTACAATATATTTATATACAAATTTCTCAGGCTTTCCTAATTTTTCAGAATTTCCGGAGTTACAGAAGTATTCGAACAATCCCGATTGCTATAGATTGTTCTGTTTTTGACAGATTCTGTTTTCTTTGCGTTGTGTGCTTGTTTTGATAATTCTATGGTTTTCTTTGAAGAGTTTTTGCCATAGAAAAGTTGGAATACATTATATATAATGCAAGAATAAATATGAATGGGTTGCAATAGTACTTATAGTAGCCATTTGCTTTCATATACTAACGGATCTCACGAAGGTTTTGTTGAGTTTTGTGTGATTGAAATTTTCAAGTTTTGGGTGATGTTACGATGGATGAAGGAATAAGGAGTAATAAGAGCCTAAGCTTGGGGATGCCCATGGCATCCCAAGCTATTATCCAAAGAGAAGCAAGCAACTAAGCTTGGGGATGCCCCGAGTGGCATCCCCTCTTTCTTCGAACGACCATCGGTATTTTACTCGAAGCTATATTTTTATTCGTCACATACTTTGAGTTTTGCTTGGAGCGTCTTGTATGATATGAGTCTTTGCTTGTTTTGCTTTTTTTAAGTCTGGAATCTTTGCTGGACACACCTATTTGAAAGAGCCAAAATTATGCCATGACTTGTTAGAATTGCTCTTTATGCTTCACTTAAATCTTTATGAGCTATGGAATTGCTCTAGTGCTTCACTTATATAGTATTTTTTAAGAAATTCTCTCCTGCTTCACTTTGATTTATTTGATAGTTAGTAAATTTTTGAAGAAATTCTCTCTTGCTTCACTTAAATTAATTTGAGCTTATCAAAAGCAACACATGAAAATTAGTTCCAAAGTGATAGATATCCAAGAAGGATATAATAAAAACTTTCATGAAGATCATTGGACAAAATAAACTTGATTCCTTGTAATAGTTGTGAGATATGATGATGTGATATGTGAGTCATGTTGATGAGTAATTATGCTTTATTAAGAATATTGGTGGTAAGGTTTGTGATTCCCTATGCAAGCACGAAAGTCAATAGTTGTGCAATGAAATTACATCCTACTTGTGGTGCATTATTCGGTGTTAATTATGCTCAATGCTCTCTTATGAGATTATTCGTTTCTTGGTTGGTCGCTTCTCAATCTTTTGCAAGCCTTCATTTTGCACTAAGTATGATCACTACTTGTGCATCTGAAATCCTTTAAACCAGTTTTTCCACATGAGTCAACTATACCTACCTATATGCGGTATTCTTTTGCCGTTCTAAGCAAATTTGTATGTTTCATCTCTAATTTTCAAAATAAATTTCTCTTTTGTGTTCTTGTACCACTCACGAGGCTGTGAGGGGTGGCCAATATTTTCTATGCTAGATGTGTTATTCTCATGATGAGTGTTTACTCACTTGTCATTGCAAGATAGTAAGGCAAAGGTATTAGGGATGCCCAGTCCCGAAATGAAAAAGGAATTTACTTTATGTTGTCAAATAATAAATTCCTTGGAAAGTGTTGGTATGGAGGGCACCCATGGATAAAGTTAGCCATGGAAAGTGAACGTATGGTTGAAAAAGGAATAAACTTTATTTTCTGTTTGAGAACCACCTATGATATATCTAGCATGGAAAGTGTTGGGAGCTCTAAGTCATTTTCGTTGGTGGGAAAAGTATGCCTCTCAAAATGTTTTTATCTCTCAATTTTTGCTTTGAGCTCTAGCACCTCTACAAATCCCTACTTCCCTCCACGAAGGGCCTTTCTTTTACTTTATGCAATTTTTATTTTAATTTGAGTCTCCATCTTCTCTTATAAAGCACCAACTAGGGGCCACTATGATCGTACTTGAGCATTGGGTGTAGCTAATATGTGATTGTGTTTCATGAATGGATCAATGATTGAGCATGATGGGCTAGGGATAACTTATTTTAGCATTGATATTTTGAAAGACATGGTTGCTTGTGGGTATGCTTGAGTATTTAAGTCTCATGTCAAAACTAAACTATTGCTTTGAACCATAAAAGTCCAAATGTCCACGCTACAAAGAAAAGAATATGAGATGGCATGTTAGGCAGCATTCCACATCAAAAATTATGTTTTTATCATTTACCTACTCGAGGACGAGCAGGAATTAAGCTTGGGGATGTTGATACATCTCCAACGTATCTATATTTTTTGATTGTTCCATGCTGTTATATTATCATTCTTGGATGTTTTATAATAATTTATAGTCATTTTATATCATTTTTTTGGTACTAACCTATTGACATAGTGCCAAGTGCCAGTTGCTATTTTTTTGTGCATGTTTTTTACATTGCAGGAAATCAATACCAAACGGAGTCCAAACACAATGAAACTTTTTGTGGAATTTTTATGGACCAGAAGACATCCAGTGGGCCGAAGAAACACCTGGGGGCTGCTCCGAGGGGAGCACAATCCACCAGGGCGCGCCCTGGTGGGTTGAGCCCACCTCGGGCGTGCCCCCGGACCACCTCTTTACTCTATAAATACCCCAATATTCCAGAAACCCTAGGGGAGTCAACGAAAATCAATTCCATCCGCCGCAAGTTCTAGAACCACCAGATCCAATCTAGACACCATTATGGAGGGGTTCATCATGTCCATTGGTGCCTCTCCGATGATGCATAAGTAGTTCTTTGTAGACCTATGGGTCTGTAGTTAGTAGCTAGATGGCTTCCTCTCTCTCATTTTATTCTCAATACAGTGGTCTCTTGGAGATCCATATGATATAACTCTTTTTGCGGTGTGTTTGTTGGGATTGGATGAACTTTGAGTTTATGATCAGATCTATCTTTTTATCCATGAAAGTTATTTGAGTCTTCTTTGATCTCTTATATGCATGATTGCTTATAGCCTCATATTTCTTCTCTGATATTCGGGTTTTGTTTGGCCAACTTGATCTATTTATCTTGCAATGGGAAGAGGTTCTTTGTGATGGGTTCGATATTACGGTGCTTAATCCCAGTGACAAAGGGGAACTGACACGTATGTATCGTTGCTATTAAGGATAACAAGATGGGGTCTATTTCTACATAAATAGATCTTGTCTACATCCTGTCATCGTTCTTATTGCATTACTCCGTTTCTCCATGAACTTAATACACTAGATGCACGCTGCATAGCGGTCGATGTGTGGAGTAATAGTAGTAGATGCAGAAAGGAGTCGGTCTACTAATCTTGGACGTGATGCCTATATAACGATCATTGCCTGGATATTGTCATGATTATTTGAAGTTCTATCAATTTCCCAACAGTAATTCGTTTACTCACCATTTGGTATTTTTCTTGAGAGAAGCCACTAGTGAAATCTACGGCCCCCGGGTCTCTTCTTTAATATATTTGCCTTTTATTTTCAGATCTATTAAACCAAAAATATAAAAATACCTTGCTGCGATTTATTTTATCTCACCCGTGAGATCTATCTATCAAATTATTATAACTTTCTCACGCCCACTTGCCAATTGCTGGTGATGTTACCCAAAAGGGATTGACAACCCCTTTAACACGTCGGGTTGCGAGTATTTTGTTATTTGTGTGCATGTGATGTTTACGTAGTGTTGCTTGGTTCTCCTACTGGTTCGATAACCTTGGTCTCATCACTGAAGGAAATACCTACCGTCATTGTGCTGTATCATCCCTTCCTCTTTGGGGAAATACCGACGTAGTGTAGTAGACATCAACACACAACTGGGCGACGAAAACCTTCTGTTTGATCCGGACATGACCGATGGTGTATTCGAGGTTGAAGCCGACCACTTGGTACTCGGCAAGCAAGTGCTCCGTAGTTTGTATGGAGCTATCCACCAAGACCGGATTGTTCGTGTACACCACTGAGAGGGCCTTCCCCCTCACGTGGGTGTCCACTACATGATGCATGGTGAACTGCCCACCGTTGTCACCATCGGCTGCTGGGAGCGCCATTGAAACCACAGGGAGCACCATTGGAACCGTTGGATGTCCTCCCTGTATGTGTTGTCACGGGTGTGCTTATTGTGTCGTGTGGCACGAGAGATGAAGGTAAATGGCTGTAGGAATAAATGGGGCCGGGCGGCCTAGATTCTCGGCGCGTCCGCATGGCAGTTTTTATAGTGGGTAACTGCATCATTGCGCCGTGCCCGGTGCAACCGTATGCACACGAACGTGCGTGATCGTGTGCTGGCCCCAAACACTGGCAGAGCGCGTGGAGGGACGAGGCAGAGCACCCGAAGGGACGTCAGAGCAGAGCGTGCGTGGCGGGACACGAGCAGAGCGCGCCACGGCCGCCTCAACCGCAAGCAACCACACATATAGAGCAGTTGAACACGCAGGAAATGGTCGCCTACAAGCCGGCCGGTAGTTGCGTCGCTGCGTAGAGAGCGGCCGTGTGCTACTACCTCCGTCTTGGTCTATTAGTCCCCTTTATGTTCTATGCCATACTTTGCCCTTAAATTTAACCATCAAAATGTTAATGCATGTTATAAAAATTATATAATTGGAAACTATGTTCAAATATGAATCCAAAGATATAATCTTTGGCGACGTGCATTCGTATTTTATTAGTTAAATCCTACTTATAAACCAGGACGGGGGTATAATAGGTAATTAAATCACAATTTTTTATTAACCGTATTTGTACGTGGCCTTTCATCCACCTCTCACACTTCTTGTCACCCCGCTGCCGTAGACGGCTTACAGCGCAAGCTTGCGCAGCGCGCGGGGGCATTATTTTGGCTAAACGGTGGCTCGAAGTGGCACCAATGAATCATCTGTGAGCCCGTTCCCGCGCAACCTAGCAGGTTCCCGCGCAAGCTTCCTGCCTGACTCGGTGAAATCCCCCAAAATCCCAATGCTTATCGACCTGCGATATAAACCCTCACGGGCGGCGAGTCCTGCGTCGCATTTTCCCTCCCTCCCTATAGCTTATCTCGTCTAGTTCTCCCACAATTACCAATGACACCGGTCCGTCGTCATCACTCAGCCACTCCGCCGTAATCAGAGGACAACTCCAGCTGGGAGGCTACACCGCGGCGGCGGCGCAGTCCTCGGAGTAGTGTAGTGCGCGTGACGTCCTTGTTGGGTGTGCGCGGAACACCCACCACACGCTCCACCACCGCTGCCCATCGGCAGCTGTTGCCGGCTGCCGTTGTCGCCACCTGATACGTCCATTTTGCATCATGCTTTTATATCGATATTTATCGCATTAAGGGTTGTTATTTCACGTTATGTCACAATACTTATGGCTATTCTCTCTTATTTTACAAGGTTTACATGAAGAGGAGAATGCGGCACTGGAATTCGGGTGGAAAAGGAGCAAATATTGGAGACCTATTCTGTGCAACTCCAAAAGTCCTGAAACTCCACGGAATATCTTAAAAATAAATAAATAAAAATCGTCGCCAAAGATGAAGGCCAGGGGGCCCACACCCTGCTCACGAGGGTGGGGGGCGCGCCCGCCTACCTCGTGGGCCCCCTGGTGGCTCTCCGATGCCCATCTTCTCATATATGAAGTCTTTCGATGAGAAAAAAATCAGAAGCAACCTTTCGGGATGAGACTCCGCCGCCACGAGGCGGAACCTTGGCGGAACCTATCTAGGGCTCCAGCGGAGCTGTTCTGCCGGGGACACTTCCCTCCGGGAGGGGGAAATCATCGCCATCATCATCACCAACGCTCCTCTCATAGGGAGAGGGCAATCTCCATCAACATCTTCACCAGCACCATCTCATCTCCAAACCCTAGTTCATCTCTTGTATCCAATTCTTGTCCCCAAGTCCGGGATTGGTACTAGTAGGTTGCTAGTAGTGTCGATTACTCCTTGTAGTTGATGCTAGTTGGTTTATTTGGTGGAAGATCATATGTTCAGATCCTTTATGCATATTATTACCCCTCTGATTATGAACATGAATATGCTTTGTGAGTAATTACGTTTGTTCGCGAGGACAAGGGAGAAGTCTTGCTATTAGTAGTCATGTGAATTTGGTATTCGTTCGATATTTTGATGAGATGTATGTTGTCTAGCCTCTAGTGGTGTCATGTGAACGTTGACTACATAACACGTCACCATTATTCGGGCCTAGAGGAAGGCATTGGGAAGTAATAAGTAGATGATGGGTTGCTAGAGTGACAGAAGCTTAAACCCTAGTTTATGCGTTGCTTCGTAAGGGGCTGTTTTGGATCCATATGTTTCATGCTATGGTTAGGTTTACCTTAATACTTTTGTTGTAGTTGCAGATGCTTGCAATAGAGGTTAATCATAAGTGGGATGCTTGTTCAAGTAAGAACAGCACCCAAGCACCGGTCCACCCACATATCAAATTATCAAAGTACCGAATGCGAATCATATGAACGTGATGAAAACTAGCTTGACGATAATCCCATGTGTCCTCGGGAGCGCTTTCCTATTATAAGAGTTTGTCCAGGCTTGTCCTTTGCTACAAAAAGGATTGGGCCACCTTGCTGCACTTTATTTACTCTTGTTACTTGGTGCTCGTTACAATTTACCTTATCACAAAACTATCTGTTACCACTTATTTCAGTACTTGCAGAGAATACCTTGCTGAAATCCGCTTATCATTTCCTTCGCTCCTCGTTGGGTTCGACACTCTTACTTATCGAAGGACTACGATAGACCCCTATACTTGTGGGTCATCAAGACTTTTTCTGGCGCCGTTGCGGGGTATGTAGCGCCTTTGGTAAGTGGAATTTGGTAAGGAAAAATTTATATAGTGTGCTGAAATTTTCTGTCACTTGTTACTATGGAAAGTAATTCTCTGAGGGGCTTGTTCGGGGTATCTTAACCCTGTCTAGTAGAGCAAAGAGTTGCTCCTCAAACTACTGAACCTATTGAAAATGAAACTCCTTTTGAAGTTCCTTCGGGTATGATGGAAAAACTGCTGGCTAATACTTTTACAGGAGATGGAACAAAGCATCCTGATGAACATCTACTCTATGTGGATGAAGTTTGTGGATTATTTAAGCTTGCAGGTATACCCGATGATGTTGTTAAGAAGAAGGTCTTCCCTTTATCTTTGAAGGAAGACGCATTGACATGGTATAGGCTATGTGATGATACGGGATCATGGAACTATAAAAGATTGAAATTGGAATTTCATCAAAAGTATTACCCTATGCATCTTGTTCATCGTGATCGCAATTATATATATATAATTTTTGGCCTCGCGAAGGATAAAGCATCACTCGAGCTTGGGGGAGGCTTAAATCAATGTTATATTCATGCCCCAATCATGAGCTCTCAAGAGTGACAATTCTTCAGAATTTTTATGCTCGGCTTTCTGATAACAATCGCACCATGCTCGATACTTCTTGTACTGGCTCTTTTATGATGAAGACTATTGAATTTAAATGGAACTTATTGGATAGAATTAAACGCAACTCTGAAGATTGGGACCTCGACGAAGGTAAGGAGTCAGGTATGACGCCCAAGTTTGATTGTGTTAAATCTTTTATGGATATCGATATTTTCCGTAAGTTTAGCACTAAATATGGACTTGACTCTGAGATAGTAGCTTCTTTCTGTGAATCTTTTGCTACTTATGTTGATCTCCCTAAGGAGAAGTGGTTTAAATATCATCTTCCCATAGAAGTAAAAGTAGCTGCACCTATTAAAGTTGAAGAAAAGACTGTGACTTATAATGATCCTATTGTTCCTACCTCTTATGTTGAGAAACCACCTTTACCTGTTAGAATAAAGGATCATGCTAAAACTTCAATTGTCATTCGTAAAAGCAATATCAGAACTTATACACCTCCTGAGCAAGTCAAAGTAGAACCTAATATTGCTATTGTTAAAGATCTCTTGTCTGATAATATTGATGGGCATGTTATTCGAATCTGTAGTGAAATTGCTAGAATTGCTAAACCTTGTGCTAAAGATAAACATAGACCTGTGGTAGGCATGCCTGTTATTTCTGCTAAAATAGGAGATCATTGTTATCATGGCTTATGTGATATGGGCGCTAGTGCTAGTGCAATACCCATTGAATTATACAAAGAAATTATGCATGATATTGCACCTATTGAGTTAGAAGAAATTGATGTCACAATTAAGCTTGCCAATAGAGATACTATTTCAGCAGTGGGAATTGTTAGAGATGTTGAAGTCTTGTGTGGGAAAACTAAATATCCTGCTGATTTTCTTGTTCTTGGTTCTCCACAAGATAGCTTTTGTCCCATTATATTTGGTAGACCCTTCTTGAATACTGTTAATGCTAAGATAGACTGCGAAAAGAATGTTGTTACTATTGGCTTGGATGATATGGTTCATGAGTTTAATTTCTCTAAATTTAGTAAACAACATCGTGAGGAAGAATTGCCTAGTAACGATGAAATTATTGGTCTTGCTTCTATTGCCGTACCTCCTAGTGATCCTTTAGAACACTATTTGCTAGACCATGAAAATGATATGTTCATGAATGAAAGAAGGGAAATAGATGAAGTATTCTTTAAACAGGAACCTATTCTGCAACACAATTTGCCTGTTGAAATCCTAGGGGATCCTCCTCCACCCAAGGGTGATCCCGTGTTTGATCTTAAACTGTTGCCTGATAATCTTAAATATGCTTATCTTGATGAAAAGAAAATATATCCTGTTATTATTAGTGCTAACCTTTCAGAGCATGAAGAAGAAAGATTATTGAAAACTCTGAAGAAGCACCGTGCCGGTATTGGATATACTCTTGATGATCTTAAGGGCATTAGTCCCACTCTATGTCAACATAAAATAAATTTGGAAGCGGATGCCAAACCCGTTCGTGATCCTCAACGACGTTCGAATCCTAAAATGAAAGAAGTGGTAAGAAAAGAAATACTCAAGCTTCTGGAGGCAGGTATAATTTATCCCATTGCTGATAGTTAGTGGGTAAGTCCTGTCCATTGTGTCCCTAAGAAGGGAGGTATTACTGTTGTCCCTAATGATAAAGATGAATTGATTCCACAAAGAATTATTACAGGTTATAGGATGGTAATTGATTTCCGCAAATTAAATAAAGCTACTAAGAAAGATCATTACCCCTTACCTTTTATTGATCAAATGCTAGAAAGATTATGCAAACATACACATTATTGCTTTCTAGATGGTTATTCTGGTTTCTCTCAAATACCTGTGTCGGCTAAAGATCAATCAAAGACTACTTTTACATGCCCTTTTGGTACTTTTGCTTATAGACGTATGCCTTTTGGTTTATGTAATGCACCTGCTACCTTTCAAAGATGCATGATGGCTATATTCTCGACTTTTGTGAAAAGATTTGTGAGGTTTTCATGGACGACTTTTCCGTCTATGGTTCCTCTTTTGATGATTGCTTGAGCAATCTTGATCGAGTTTTGAGAGATGTGAAGAAACTAATATTGTCTTGAATTGGGAAAAGTGCCACTTTATGGTTAATGAAGGTATTGTCTTGGGGCACAAAGTTTCGAAAGAGGTATTGAAGTTGATAAAGCCAAAGTTGATGCTATTGAAAGATGCCATGTCCCAAGGACATCAAAGGTATAAAAGTTTTCTTGGTCACGCCGGGTTTTATAGGAGGTTCATTAAGGATTTCTCAAAAATTTCTCGCCTCGACTAATTTATTACAAAAGTATGTACCATTTGTATTTGATGATGATTGTGTAGAAGCATTTGAAATACTTAAGAAAGCATTAGTCTCACTTTTTGTTGTTCAGCCACCTGATTGGAATTTACCCTTTGAAATTATGTGTGATGCTAGTGATTATGCTGTAGGTGTTGTTCTAGGGCAAAGAGTTGATAAGAAATTAAATGTTATCCATTATGCTAGTAGCACTCTAGACAATGCTCAAAGAAATTATGCTACTACCGAAAAGGAACTTCTAGCAGTTGTATTTGCTTGTGATAAATTCAGACCCTATATTGTTGATTCTAAAGTAACTATTCACACCGATCATGCTGCTATTAAATATCTTATGGAAAAGAAAGATGCTAAACCTAGACTTATTAGATAGGTTCTCTTGCTGCAAGAATTTGATTTGCATATTGTTGATAGAAAAGGAGCTGAGAACCCCGTTGCAGACAACTTATCTAGGTTAGAGAATGTTCTTGATGACCCACTACCTATTGATGATATCTTTCCTGATGAACAATTAAATGTCATAAGCACTTCTCATAGCACTCCATGGTATG
The DNA here is from genome assembly GCA_021605205.1 of Aegilops longissima. NCBI lineage: Eukaryota > Viridiplantae > Streptophyta > Magnoliopsida > Poales > Poaceae > Aegilops > Aegilops longissima. The sequence goes on from CM038682.1 coordinate 474,119,123, forward strand.
CTGATTATGCTAATTATATTGTTGCTAAATTTATACCACCTAGCTTCACATACCAACAAAAGAAAAAGTTCTTTTATGATTTGCGACATTACTTTTGGGATGACCCACATCTTTATAAAGAAGGAGTAGATGGTGTTATTAGACGATGTGTGCCTGAGCATGAACAGGAACAGATCCTACGCAAGTGTCACTTCGAAGCTTATGGAGGACACCACGCTGGAGATAGAACTGCGCATAAGGTATTGCAATCCGGGTTTTATTGGCCCACTCTCTTAAAAGATGCCCGTAAGTTTGTTTTGTCTTGTGATGAATGTCAAAGAATTGGTAATATTAGTAGACGTCAAGAAGTGCCTATGAATTATTCACTTGTTATTTAACCCTTCGATGTTTGGGGCTTTGATTATATGGGACCTTTTCCTGCCTCTAATGGATATACACACATTTTAGTTGCTGTTGATTATGTTACTAAGTGGGTAGAAGCTATTCCAACTAGTAGTGCTGATCATAACACTTCTATTAAAATGCTTAAGGAAGTTATTTTTCCGAGGTTTGGAGTCCCTAGATATTTAATGACTGATGGTGGTTCACACTTTATTCATGGTGCTTTCCGTAAAATGCTTGCTAAATATGACGTTAATCATAGAATTGCATCTCCTTATCACCCATAGTCTAGTGGTCAAGTAGAATTGAGTAATAGAGAGCTCAAATTAATTTTGCAAAAGACTGTTAATAGGTCTAGAAAGAATTGGTCCAAGAAACTTGATGATGCATTATGGGCCTATAGAACTGCATATAAGAATCCTATGGGTATGTCTCCGTATAAAATGGTTTATGGAAAAGCATGTCACTTACCTCTCGAACTAGAACATAAGGCATATTGGGATATTAAAGAGCTCAACTATGATTTAAAACTTGCCGGTGAGAAGAGGTTATTTGATATTAGCTCACTTGATGAATGGAGAACCCAAGCTTATGAAAATGCCAAGTTGTTTAAAGAAAAAGTTAAAAGATGGCATGACAAAAGGATACAAAAGCGTGAGTTTAATGTAGGTGATTATGTATTGCTATACAACTCTCGTTTAAGATTTTTTGCAGGAAAAATTCTCTCCAAATGGGAAGGTCCCTACGTTATCGAGGAGGTCTATCGTTCTGGTGCCATAAAAATCAACAACTTTGAAGGCACAAATCCGAAGGTGGTAAACGGTCAAAGAATCAAACATTATATCTCAGGTAATCCCATAAATGTTGAAACCAATGTTATTGAAACCGTAACCCCGGAGGAATACATAAGGGACACTTTCCAGACCGTTTTAGACTCCGAAAAGGAATAGGTATGTGGTACGGTAAGTAAACCGACTCCAAAACAATTTTTAAGGCAATATTTCTCTGTTTTGGAATATTTAGAAAAATAGAAAAATAAGCGGCAGTCCGGGAAGGACACGAGGCCTTCACGAGGGTGGAGGGCGCGCCCCCCTACCTCGTGAGCACCTCGTGTGCCCTCCGGACTCTGTTTTCTTGCACGATACGTATTTTGGTCGGTAAAAATTCATTATATATTCTCTCGAAGGTTTTGACTCCCATATCACGCAAATATCCTCTATTCTTGTTTTGAGTTGTTGCTGCTGCAGATTAGATCAACATGTCGTCCCAGGATTCGGAAGGAGGAAGCTATGTGGATGATTACCTAGCAAATCCTAAGGTCTATGGAGACGTGGAGCACGATTGTTGGACTACAGAGGAAGAAGAGGACTATGAACCCAAGGGGAAGGAGGAGACGAGCTTAGATGAAGATGAAGTCCCATTACCTCAACCTGGGGACATGCATGTGGAGTTCAAAAAGTCAAGTCTCCCTGATAGGGTAAAGAAACCAAAGTTCGAGTTTATCCCTTTTTTCTCTTGCAGGAAAATAAGCGGGACCTATGCAAGAAGATATTAACCACGGTGGGAGATTGATGATCTGAGGGATCAAAATGCCATCCTCAAGCGCAAATTAAGGGAGAAGTTTATGCCATCAACTAAGTCAACAACACCTCCACCTTCACCAACAAAGAAGGAGACATAATCACATGGGTATGGGCACTCCCCTTGGCAACTGCCAAGCTTGGGGGAGGTGCCCCAGTATCGTATCACCATCACAACTCCTATCTTTACCGTTTTTCTTAGTTCGATCCTATTAGTAGTATCTTGATTTAGTAGAATAAAGTTTATGGCATGATCTAGTTTTGAAGTTTTGCTTTATGATCCCTCTATGTAATCGAGTCCGTGAGCTATATATAATAAAGATTAGTGTTGAGTCAAGGGCTTGATTATTTTGCCATGATCTTGGGTGAATAAAAGAAAAGAATAAAAAGAAACAAAGAGTTCATATTGATCTTCTTGAAAGTAATGACTTCACATAGAAAGAGTATGATGATTAAAAGTTGTTGGGAGTTGGCAAATATAGCTTTGGTCATCGTTGCAATTAATAGGAAGTAATAAGGAAAGAGAGGTTTCACATATAGATATATTATCATTGACATCTTTTATGATTGGGAGCACTCATTAAAATATGACATGCTAAAGAGTTGATGTTGGACAAGGAAGATAACATAATGAGTTATGTTTTCTTGTATCTGAGATAAAGTATGTTGTCATGGATCCTCTAACATGTTGAGCTTGCCTTTCCCCCTCATGCTAGCCAAATTCTCAGCACCAAGTAGAGATACTACTTGTGCTTCCAAATACCCTTAAACCAGTTTAGCCATGAGAGTCCACCATATCTACCTATGGATTGAGTAAGATCCTTCAAGTAAGTTGTCATCGGTGCAAGCAATAAAAATTGCCCTCTAAGTATGCATGATTTATTAGTGCAGAAAAATAAGCTTTGTACGAACTTGTTGTGGAAGTAATAAAAGTGACGGACTGCATAATAAAGTTCCACATACAAGGGGCAATATAAAGTGACGTTCTTTTGCATTAAGATTTTGTGCATCCAACCATAAAAGCGCATGGCAACCTTTGCTGCCCTCTGCGAAGGGCCTATCTTTTATTATTATCCTCTACCTTATGCAAGAGTCACGGTGATCTTCACCTTTCCTTTTTCATTTTATCCTTTGGCAAGCCCAACATGTTGGAAAGAACATATATATATATATATATATATATATATATATATATATATATATATATATATATATATATATATATATATATATATATATATATATATATATATATATCTAATTGGATGTAGGGGAGCATGAATTGTTATTGTTGACATTACCCTTGAGGTAAAAGGTTGTGGGGCAAAATTATAAGCCCCTATCTTTCTCTGTGTCCGATTAAAACTCTATAACCACAAGTATTGCGTGAGTGTTAGCAATTATGAAGGACTAAGTGATAGTTGAGTATGTGGACTTGCTTTTAAGCTCTGACATAGACTCTTTCCGATGTTATGATAAATTGCAATTGCTTCAATGACTGAGGTTATACTTTGCTGCTGCCCAATAAGGTTTATGATTCATACTTTTGCATTGTGAAAAGATCTTCACTTGAACTGTAGCAACCCGACCTCAGATGGTCAAGTCTCTGTGCTTCTGTGTCATCCCTGGATCGGTAATGCTGACACACACAATACTCGAAGGGTTTATAACAGAGTAGCAATCACACACTTATTACATCAAATGTCTCAAAAGAGAACTTATTACAATAATATGGCTTAAGGCCATCTAATGCGATAACAGCGGAAGGCTTGGAAGATAAAGTGAGTCCATCAACTCCAACGACATAACTGAGCTGCACGGCAACGACCTACAATCCTTACTCCTCGTCTAAAAAGTCTGCAACATAATACGTTGCAGCCCGAGAACGAGTCAGCACATGGAATATGCTGGCAATATAACACATAGAGTAGTGAAAGAACAAGCTATACTACATGCATATATGGCTGGTGGAAAGCTCTATGGTTCTGAGTTTTAAAAGCCAATTTTTCCTACATCAAAGGAATAAATTTTACTTTAACTATCATGGTGGTTGAAACATCATTGAGAAGGTATAACCCCAACTCAATCCCAATTAAAGTGATTAACAACCCAACAGTATTAATTTAGAGTGATGAGATACATGTGAATACTCAAGTACTAGATACTCGAATTTGTCCATAACCGGGACACGGCTAACCATGATTAGTTTGTACACTCTGCAGAGGTTTGCGCACTTTTCCCCACAAGACTCGATCGCCTCCGTTTGTTTCTCGACTTTGCATGGTGTTTGAGAGCGGATGACCGAGACACGATCTTCGAAACATTAACTCTCTACTCCGGATAGATCATACCAAACCTATAAAACCCACTACCTGCTGACCTACCTCTTGAGAGCTTCACGTAACTTACTCAACTATGCTAGAACCCATAATAGCTTGTGGCTCCACACGGAAGTTTCTAGCATGAATAATCTCGATTCCCTTTGAGCACTGGGTGGCGGTCCATAGGAAGATCACACGGGTTCCCGGATTTCAAAAAAGCAGACAACACTGGGTTCCCCAGGTGCCTCAATCCACCCAGATGTGTATTTAAGTTGCCACCTTAAAGTAAACCATTAATTAACAATCTCACATCTGTCGTGAATATCTCTCAAACCCAAACCACGTCTACGAGCATAGCATGGCAATATAAGCATAACGTAGAAGTAACTCCCAAGGGTTTGATAGTAACAGGGCAATAGGTTCCTACCTCATCATCTACTTCCCAACCCACAAATTAATGCCATCCTAATCATGCAATGTTTGAGGATTGAGCTAATGCATAAAAACTGGGTAGGAAAAGATATGATCAAGTGTTACTTGCCTTGTCGACGATCCGTGAATCCTAGAGACTCGTAGTAACACGCCGCACTCGGGAATTCTATCGCAAGCAAACAATACATACATAAGAAACAGACAAAGATGCACAAACGAAACTTCAACTGAAAGAGGTTGCCGGAGAGTTCAACTTAAGAACTCCGGTTTGCAAAAGAATCAAACCAAGCGGAACAACGAAACTCAAGCGGCGAGAAAAACAAGGTCCGTTTACTAATCTGAACTAGAGTCAATTTTACAAAGATAAAAACTGGTTTAAGTTGATTATTCGGAAAGAGGGTTTGAGATGAAACTCCAGCGCTTGAATCGCTGATTCCGATAAGCGAGTGAAAAGATAAACTGGTTTGAAAATCGGTTCGTAAATCGCGATCGAATAACCGCGGAATAAATCGATAAAAGAAAAGCGACGAACGCTAAGCGAGCGAGCGTTTGTTAACAGAACCTAAACAGTGAACGCGTTCGTTAGAACGAACGGACGAACGGATGTTCGCTAAGTAAATAAACCGACGAAATAAACCGATCTATATAAAAAAAACGATCTAGGGTTTTAAAAAAATCGAAGGGTTTTCTTAAAAAACGGCGGCGGGTCGGGTACCTCCGCGAGGCGCATCCGCGGGCGGGCGGCTCGGCGGGTTCGGGTGGGCGGTGGTCGGCGAGGGGCGGCGGCGGCGCGGGCGGCGGCGACGGCGGATCGGGCTCGGGCGGCACGGGCTCGGGCTCCGCCGGGTTCGGTGGTGGCGAGGTGGTGGTGTGGCGGGTGGCGGCATTTATAGGGGGGGGGGCGGCTTGAGGAAGGGGCGGGCGGCTCGGCTGGGGGAAGGGCGCCGGGGTGGAGTCCGGCTCGGACTCGCCCTCGGCGTCCGTGCCAGACGGCTGGCTCATGAGGGAAGGCGGCGGCGCCATGGGCCACTGGCTCGGCTGGGCCTTTAGCCAAGTCGGTATGGTCCATATATATATATATTTTAAAATCATTCCGCCGAAAGAAAAATTCCTAGAAAAATGAATAAAAAATCTAAAAATTCCAAAATAAGTTTTCTCCGTCTAAATAAAATATTTAGAACTAGATGAACTTTTCTTGGCCCCTAAAATGCAACTTTTTTAAAGCGTGCAAATTTTTCTAGGGCAATTAAAATTCCAAATAAAATCAAATAAAAACCAAATAATAATTTTGACATTTTTCCTCCGTTATTTCAATTATTTTGGAGAAGTCATATTATCTCCCCTCATTTATTTAAAATGAAATATTTTCCGGAGAGAAAAATAATTAAAATCCAATATCCTCGTCTTCACTATTTGATAAAATCAAATATGAAAATTGAAAAATCCCCAACTCTCTCCGAGGGTCCTTGAGTTGCTTTGGATTTTCGAGGATGGCAAACGAGAATGCAAATAAATATGATATGCATGGATGACCTATGTATAACATGCCAAATTGAAAATTTGGGATGTTACAAACCTACCCCCCTTAAGATGAATCTCGCCCTCGAGATTCGGGTTGGCTAGAGAATAGGTGCGGATGGTCCTTGCGAATATCATCTTCTCGCTCCCAGGTGGCTTCCTCCTCGGTATGGTGGCTCCACTGAACTTTGCAAAACTTGATCACCTTGTTGCGAGTGACTCGGCTATCGAAATCCAAAATCTTTACTGGCTTCTCCTCATAAGTCAAATTATTATCTAATTGTATCGCCTCCAGGGCACTGTATCCTTTAACGGTATGTCGGCCATCTCAGCGTGGCACTTCTTCAGTTGTGATACGTGAAACACATCGTGAACTCGACAATCCTTGAGTAACTCCAGTTTGTAGGCAACTTCTCCCATCGTTCCAAAACACGATACGGTCCTACAAATCTGGGGCTAACTTTCCTTTACTCCAAAACGTTTCACTCCCCTCGGGGTGATACTGCAGATATACTCATCTCCGATTTCATAGGTTACTTCCTTGCGTTTTGAATCTGCGTAACTCTTACGTCTAGACCGAGCAATCTTTAGCTTTGTCTCGATCAGTTTAACCTTCTCCTCCGAGTCTTTGATCAAATCTGGTCCAAACAACGACGGTCTCCAACCTCGTCTCACATCAAGGGTGTTCTACATCTGCGTCCATCTGAGCTTCGAGCGGTGCCATCTTCAAAGCGGCTCGGTAGCTGTTGTTGTATGAGAATTCTGCGACTGCAAATTGTCATCCCAACTAGATCCATAATCTAGCGCATGTGCTCTCAACATGTCCTCCAAAATCTGATTGACTCTCTCTCATCCATCCGTGCATGGGTGGGACGCGGTACTAAACTCAATCTGGTACCCAAAGTCCGTGTAGTTGATGCCAAAACTTTGATGTAAACTGTGTTCCTCTATCACGATACTCCTCGGAACTCCATGCAAACATACGATCCTGGTCATATATATCTTGGCCAACTTGGCACTTGTATAAGTTGTTTTCACTGGAATAAAGTGAGCTACTTTGGTCAACCGATCCACTACTACCCATATTGAATCATATCCTGCTTTGGTTCTGGGTAACCCGGTGATAAAATCCATGCCAAGTTTGTCCCACTTCCATTCGGGTATTGGCATAGGCTGCAACAGTCCTGCTGGATTTTGATGCTCTGCCTTCACTCTCTGGCATACATCGCAAACGGCTACATACTCGGCAATATCCTTCTTCATAACAGTCCACCAGAAACGTTCCTTCAAGTCCAAATACATTTTGGTGTTTCCGGGGTGAATCGAGTATGGTGAGTCATGAGCCTCTTCAAGTATTAACTTCCTGATCTCCAAATTGTTGGGCACATAAATCCGATCCTCAAACCACAAGGTATCGTGCTCACCCTCGCGAAAACCTTTGGCTTTTCCTTTGCCCATCTTCTCTCTTATCTCAGCAATCTCTTTATCCTCCTTTTGAGCGTCTCGAATCTTGTCTAACAAGGTCGACTGAACCTCCATTGTTGCAAGAAAACCTTTTGGAACAATCTCCAACTGAAGTTCCATAACATCCTCTGCTAACTCCTTTGGCAGTCCTCTACTTTTAAGGATATTGGCATAACTCTTCCGACTCAAAGCGTCTGCTACAACGTTGGCTTTTCCTGGATGATAGTGTAGCTTCATGTCGTAATCCTTTATAAGTTCCAGCCATCTCCTCTGTCTGAGGTTTAACTCCTTCTGTGTGAAAATGTACTTCAAACTCTTATGATCTGTGTACACATCACAACGGTTTCCCATGAGATAATGTCTCCAGGTCTTCAACGCATGTACTACAGCTGCTAACTCCAAATCATGCGTGGCGTAGTTTAACTCATGAGGTTTCAGTTGTCGTGAGGCATACGAAACAACTTTTCCTTCCTGCATAAGAACACATCCAAGTCCCAAGCGAGAGGCATCACAATACACTTGAAACTCCTTATGTATAACTGGCAATGTCAGCACTGGGGTTGTAGTCAACCGTTTCTTCAACTCTTGGAAGCTTGTCTCACAATCCTCTGTCCATTTGAACTTGGTATCCTTCTTTAGTAATTCCGTCATTGGTTTAGCAATCTTGGAGAAATTCTCAATGAATCTCCGATAATATCCTGCCAGTCCAAGGAAACTGCGAATCTCGCTGACTGAAGTGGGTGCCAACCATTCAGTGACTGACTGAATTTTACTGGGATCTACTGCTATATCCTCTCCTGATATAACATGCCCAAGAAATCCAACTTCCTTTAACCAAAACTCACACTTGTTGAATTTGGCATATAACTGGTGTTCCACGAGTTTTCAAGAACCAAGCGAGGTGTTCTGCGTGCTCCTCTTCGTTCTTCGAGTAAACCATAATATCATCGATAAACACCACAACAAACTTGTCCAAATACTCCATGAACACTTTGTTCATCATACTCATAAAATAGGCAGGGGCGTTAGTCAGTCCAAACGACATGACCATATACTCATATAATCCATATCGAGTGGTGAATGTTGTCTTTGGTATATCCTTCTCTCGGATCTTCAACTGATGGTATCCTGATCGTAGATCAATCTTAGAAAACACCTTAGCTCCTTGCAACTGATCAAACAGATCATTAATCATCGGTAAAGGATACTTGTTCTTTATCGTTACTTCATTCAGAGCTCGGTAATCAACAACCATCCTTAGGGATTTATCCTTCTTCTCCACCAAAAGTGGAGCTCCCCAAGGTGATGAACTTCTCTGAATGTAACTTTCTCCAATAGCTCCTTGATCTGCTTCTTAATTTCCTCCGGATCATTTGCGGGCATCCGATAGGGTCTCTTTGATATTGGCCCTGCACTGCATTAGCTCTATCGAAACTCGATGTCTCGATCCGGTGGCATGCCCGTAACTCTTCGGAAAAACATCTGGATAATCCTTCACTACCGGTACTTCCTCTTGTACAACTCCCGTGAGGGTATTCACTTGGCTCCTCCTAGGCACATGCCTAGATACATACTTAATCCTTTTTCCCTCTGGGGTGGTAAGATAAATTGACTTGCTAGCACAGTCAATACTTCCTCCAAACCTTGACATCCAATCCATACCTAATATCCCATCCAATCCTTGTGACTCCAAGATAATTAGGTCGACGGAAAAACATGTGTGCCAATGATTAGGGGTATCTGGGTGCACCATCGCTAGCCATATACTCTGCTCCAAAGAGCTCACTAAAAGAGGGGTCCTAAGGGTGCAGGTTGGCAACTTAAACTTATCCACAAATCCCTTGATATGTATGAATGCGATGCACCAAGATCGAAAAGAACAATAGCGGTAAATGACTGAACCAAAACTTACCTATTACCGCATCCGCTGCTCTTCAACTTCCTCCACGTTAACGTGGTTCACTTGTCCTTTGTTGAATGGATTGGGCTTCTTCCAGTGCTCCCATTTCCGCTTCCATTCTTTCCTTGAGGCAGTCATTGGCATAGTGCCTGTCTTCCCGCACTTAAAGCAAATAACTTGGCTCAAGTCCCTCTTGGCGGGTGTAGCTGGGTTAGAGCGATTCTGATTATTGTTGGCTGCATTTCCATTCCCATTCTTCGCACCATTATGCGATCCTCCTCCAGTATGGTTATGTCCTCCATGGTTATGAACTAGTCCTCCCGAATTCGGGGTTAAGCGTGGTTTCGGGTGAGCTCCTGAGTTATACTTCCCTTGTCCATACTTCCTCTTACGACTCTCAATTTGCTGCTGCTTTCCTTCAATCATTAGGGCCTTATCTACCAACTCCTGGTAGTTGTTGAAAGTTGCCACCATCAACTGCATACTCATCTCATCGTTCAGTCCTTCCATGAACTTCTCTTGCTTCGCGGCATCCGTGGCCACATCATCAGGGGCATAGCGTGATAACTTGCTAAACTCATCCACGCATCTTTGGGCCACAAGACGGTTCCTTCGGCGTAAGTTGCGGAACTCACACTTCTTCATCTGCATGGCTCCAGTTGAAACCTGGGCCATGCGAAAAGCTTGTTGGAACTGGTCCCAAGTGACATTGGCTATAGGAAAAGTAGCCGTGTAATTCTCCCACCATGCGGCTGCTGGTCCATCCAATTGATGTGCGGCAAAGCGCACTCTTTCAGCATCCGTGCATCCTGCGGTGGTTAACTCCCTTCCTACGGCGTAACCAGTCATCTGCAACTATTGGCTCGGTGCTACTGGAAAACACCGGCGGTTGTGACCTTAGAAAGCGGGCTAAATTGTCCACGGGCGGCGGGTTGTTGTTGTTGTTGTTGTTGGCATTGCCCTGGTTCTGAACTAGCAATTGCATCAAGGCATTTTGCTATTGGATCAACTGAGTGAGCTCCGGTGGGAAAGCAAAACCGGGGTCACGTCTCGGAGGCATCTGAGGGTTTAGAGGGGAGAGATTAGAAATAGAAAGAGGTCTAGTGAGAAAACACTACCCATATGCACATGAGGCAAAACACACATTCATTCAATCAAGCAAGCAAGGGCATACAAAACGATCTAGGACTATCGCATAAGTGCTCAACTACTACTAGTTACATGGGGGAAAATACTACTAATATTTGGTGGTCATTTAAAAATTTTGATCGGTGGAAGACTCCATGATGTCTGCTCCAGCTTCGTCTTCATAGTCATCATCACTTGGATCTGAGTCAGTGTCGTCGATGATGATGTAGTTGTCTGGACAAGCGGGGTCTTCTTCCAATTCTTGCTCCTCTTCCTTGGTTGCTGGTCCTCCCATGAAAACTCCAATCTTCTTGACTAGGTCGTCGTTCTTCTCCAGTAGTATCTTGATTTCTTCCTCATATCCATCGCGTGTAGACTTGAGTTCTTCCTCTAATTCGATGATCTTAGTTTTCGCCTTCTTCAAATCCAGCATGTCTGCGCACATCTGGTTCTCATGACGTCGAATGTGCTGGTTTAGCTCCTGGATGTAAGCTGCAATGGATCTATCCTTCTTGGTACTAATTACTTCCCATTGCTCGTCTCGGCGCCCACATATTTGGTATATGGTGTCTTTAAGCTCCTTGTTGTAGACTTCTCCAATGCGTCCCATGGTAATGTGAGCTGCCATACTCTTTCCCAAACTCCATGTTGGTGCATTGAAAACACATACTACGGGCTCCGTGCTTGGTGCCAACGTCCTTCCGGGAACTAAGGCTTGAATCTTCCAGCATTCTTCTTCTGGTAAGGTGGCGTTGTACGTCCCGGTGAAGCTTGGTATTCCAATATTCAGGTACCTAGTGACTTCCTTCAAGTGGCGTCCGAAAGGTGTGTCTTCATCCGGTTGGGCAAACTTATACTTCATCTCCGTCATCCTAAGGAGTGGAAAAATGGAGAGAGGTCAGAAATGAGTAGAGAAGAGTGACCTATGGTTTTATCTTAGTGGTCGTGACCTACACTCAGCGTGTGCTATGATACCATCTTGTAGCGACCCGACCTCAGATGGTCAAGTCTCTGTGCTTCTGTGTCATCCCTGGATTGGTAATGCTGACACACACAGTACTCGAAGGGTTTATAACAGAGTAGCAACCACACACTTATTACATCGAATGTCTCAAAAGAGAACTTATTACAATAATATGGCTTAAGGCCATCTAATGCGATAACAGCGGAAGGCTTGGAAGATAAAGTGAGTCCATCAACTCCAACGGCATAACTGAGCTGCACGGCAACGACCTACAATCCTTACTCCTCGTCTGAAAAGTCTGCAACATAATACGTTGCAGCCCGAGAACGGGTCAGCACATGGAATATGCTGGCAATATAACACATAGAGTAGTGAAAGAACAAGCTATACTACATGCATATATGGCTGGTGGAAAGCTCTATGGTTACAGTTTGCGAAAAGCCAATTTTTCCCTACATCAAAGGAATAAATTTTACTTTAACTATCATGGTGGTTGAAACATCATTGAGAAGGTATAACCCCAACTCAATCCCAATTAAAGTGATTAACAACCCAACAGTATTAATTTAGAGTGATGAGATACATGTGAATACTCAAGTACTAGATACTCGAATTTGTCCATAACGGGGACTCGGCTAACCATGATTAGTTTGTACACTCTCAGAGGTTTATGACTTTTCCCCACAAGACTCGATCACCTCCGTTGGTTTCTCGTGACTGCATGGTGTTTGAGAGACGGATGACCGAGACACGATCTTCGTAAACATTAACTCTCTACTCCGGATAGATCATACCAAACCTATAAAACCCACTACCTGCTGACCTACCTCTTCGAGAGCTTCACGTAATTTACTCAACTATGCTAGAGCCCATAATAGCTTGTGGCTGCACACGGAAGTTTCTAGCATGAATAATCTCAGTTCCCTTTGAGCACTGGTGGCGGTCCATAGGAAGATCACACGGGTTCCCCGGGATTTCCAAAAAAACAGACAACACTGGGTTCCCCAGGTGCCTCAATCCACCCAGATGTGTATTTAAGTTGCCACCTTAAAGTAAACCATTAATTAACAATCTCACATCTGTCGTGAATATCTCTCAAACCCAAACCACGTCTACGAGCATAGCATGGCAATATAAGCATAACGTAGAAGTAACTCCCAAGGATTTGATAGTAATAGGGCAATAGGTTCCTACCTCATCATCTACTTCTCAACCCACAAATTAATGCCATCCTAATCATGCAATGTTTGAGGATTGAGCTAATGCATAAAAACTGGGTAGGAAAAGATATGATCAAGTGTTACTTGCCTTGCTGACGATCCGTGAATCCTAGAGACTCGTAGTAACACGCTTCGCACTCCGGGAATTCTATCGCAAGCAAACAATACATACATAAGCAACAAAGAAAGATGCACAAACGAAACTTCAACTGAAAGAGGTTGCCAGAGAGTTCAACTTAAGAACTCCGGTTTGCAAAAAGAATCAAACCAAACGGAACAACGAAACTCAAACGGCGAGAAAAACAAGGTCCGTTTACTAATCTGAACTAGAGTCAATTTTTACAAAGATAAAAACTGGTTTAATTTGATTATTCGGAAAGAGGGTTTCGAGATGAAACTCCAGGCACTTGAATCGCCTGATTCCGATAAACGAGTGAAAAGATAAACAGGTTTGAAAATTGGTTCAGAAATCGCGATCAGAATAACCGCGGAATAAATCTGATAAAAGAAAAGCGACGAACTGCTAAACGAACGAACGTTCGTTAACAGAACCTAAACAGTGAACGCGTTCGTTAGAACGAACGGACGAACGGACGTTCGCTAAGTAAATAAACCAACGAAATAAACCGATCTATATAAAAAAACGATCTAGGGTTTAAAAAAAACCGAAGGGTTTTCTTAAAAAAAACCAGCGGCGGGGTCGGGTACCTCCGGCGGCGCGTCCGGCGGGCGGGCGGCTCGGCTGGTTCCGGGTGGGGCGGGGTTGGCGAGGGCGGCGGCGGCGAGAGGGCGGTGACGACGCTGGGCGGCTGCGACGGCGGATCGGGGCTCGGGCGGCTCGGGGCTTGCTCCGGCGGGTTCGGTGGTGGCGGGGTGGTGGTGGTGGCGGCATTTATAGGGGCGGGCGGGCGGCTTGGGAAGGGGCGGGCGGCTCGGCTTGGGAAAGGCGCCGTGGTGGAGTCCGGCTCGGACTCGCCCTCGGCGTCCGTGCCTCGCTGGCGGTGCTGGGAAGGCGGCGGCGCTGGCTCATGGCCGGCTGGCTCGGTGGGCCTTTGGCCCGATCGAAGCGGGTCCATATTAAAAAAAATCATTCCACCGAAAGAAAATTCCTAGAAAAATAAATAAAAAATCTAAAAATTCCAAAATAAGTTTTCTCCGTCTAAATAAAATATTTAGAACTAGATGAACTTTTCTTGGCCCCTAAAATGCAACTTTTTTAAAGCGTGCAAATTTTTCTAGGGCAATTAAAATTCCAAATAAAATCAAATAAAAACCAAATAATAATTTTAACATTTTTCCTCCGTTATTTCAATTATTTTGGAGAAGTAATATTATCTCCCCTCATTTATTTAAAATGAAATATTTTCCGGAGAGAAAAAATAATTAAAATCCAATATCCTCGTCTTCACTATTTGATACAATCAAATATGAAAATTGAAAAATCCCCAACTCTCTCCGAGGGTCCTTGAGTTGCTTAGGATTTTCGAGGATGGCAAACGAGAATGCAAATAAATATGATTTGCATGGATGACCTATGTATAACATGCCAAATTGAAAATTTGGGATGTTACATGAACATAAGTAATCATATGACAAAATATATATATGTTGCTGTTATGAGAATAATCATGATGCCTTCATGTCCGTACTTTATTTTTTATCGACGCCTCTACCTCTAAACATGAGGACATATTTATTGTTATCGGCTTTTCGCTTGAGGACAAGCATGGTCTAAGCTTGGGGGAGTTGATACGTCCATTTTGAGGACATATTTATTGTTATCGCATTATGGGTTGTTATTTCACGTTATGTCACAATACTTATGGCTATTCTCTCTTATTTTACAAGGTTTAGATGAAGAGGGAGAATGCCGACAGCTGGAATTCTGGGCTAGAAAAGGAGCAAATATTGGAGACCTATTCTGTGCAACTCCAAAAGTCTTGAAACTCCACGGAATATCTTAAAATAAATAAAGAAAAATCGTCGCCAAAGATGAAGGCCAGGGGGCCCACACCCTGCTCACGAGGGTGGGGGCGCCCCCCTACCTCGTGGGCCCCCTGGTGGCTCTCCGATGCCCATCTTCTCATATATGAAGTCTTTCGATGAGAAAAAAAATCAGAAGCAACCTTTCGGGACGAGACTCCGCCGCCATGAGGCGGAACCTTGGCAGAACCAATCTAGGGCTCCGGCAGAGCTGTTCTCCCGGGGACACTTCCCTCCGGGAGGGGGAAATTATCTCCATCATCATCACCAACGCTCCTCTCATCGGGAGAGGGCAATATCCATCAACATCTTCACCAGCATCATCTCATCTCCAAACCCTAGTTCATCTCTTGTAACCAATTCTTGTCCCCAAGTCCGGGATTGGTGCTAGTAGGTTGCTAGTAGTGTCGATTACTCCTTGTAGTTGATGCTAGTTGGTTTATTTGGTGGAAGATCATATGTTCAGATCCTTTATGCATATTATTACCCCTCTGATTATGAACATGAATATGCTTTGTGAGTAATTACGTTTGTTCCCGAGGACAAGGGAGAAGTCTTGCTATTAGTAGTCATGTGAATTTGGTATTCGTTCGATATTTTGGTGAGATGTATGTTGTCTAGCCTCTAGTGGTGTTATGTGAACGTCGACTACATAACACTTCACCATTATTTGGGCCTAGAGGAAGGCATTGGGAAGTAATAAGTAGATGATGGGTTGCTAGAGTTACAGAAGCTTAAACCCTAGTTTATGCGTTGCTTCGTAAGGGGCTGTTTTGGATCCATATGTTTCATGCTATGGTTAGGTTTACCTTAATACTTTTGTTGTAGTTGTGGATGCTTGCAATAGAGGTTAATCATAAGTGGGATGCTTGTTCAAGTAAGAACAACACCCAAGCACCGTCCACCCACATATCAAATTATCAAGCACCGAACGCGAATCATATGAACGTGATGAAAACTAGCTTGACGATAATCCCATGTGTCCTCGGAGCGCTTTCCTATTATAAGAGTTTGTCCAGGCTTGTCCTTTGCTACAAAAAGGATTGGGCCACCTTGCTGCACTTTATTTACTCTTGTTACTTGTTGCTCGTTACAATTTACCTTATCACAAAACTATCTGTTACCACTTATTTCAGTACTTGCAGAGAATACCTTGCTGAAAACCGCTTATCATTTCCTTCTGCTCCTCGTTGGGTTCGACACTCTTACTTATCGAAAGGACTACGATAGATCCCCTATACTTGTGGGTCATCACCACCCCACCGTCTACCGCCATGGCCGCCACATGATAACCCACAAGTATAGGGGATCGCAACAGTTTTCGAGGGTAGAGTATTCAACCCAAATTTATTGATTCGACACAAGGGGAGCCAAAGAATATTCTCAAGTATTAGCAGCTAAGTTGTCAATTCAACCACACCTAGATAACTTAATATCTGCAGCAAAGTATTTAGTAGCAAATTAATATGGAAGTAACGACAACGATAGCAAAAGTAGTATTTTTGGGTTTTGTAGTGATTGTAACAGTAGCAACGGAAAAGTAAATAAGCGAAGAACAATATGTGAAAAACTCGTAGGCATTGGATCGGTGATGGAGAATTATGCCGGATGCGGTTCATCATGTAACAATCATAACATAGGGTGACACAGAACTAGCTCCAATTCATCAATGTAATGTAGGCATGTATTCCGAATATAGTCATACATGCTTATGGAAAAGAACTTGCATGCCTTCTTTTGTCCTACCCTCCCGTGGCAGCGGGGTCCTAATGGAAACTAAGGGATATTAAGGCCTCCTTTTAATAGAGTACTGGAACAAAGCATTAGCACATAGTGAATACATGAACTCCTCAAACTATGGTCATCACCGGGAGAGGTCCCGATTATTGTCACTTCGGGGTTGCCGGATCATAACACATAGTAGGTGACTATAGACTTGCAAGATAGGATCAAGAACTCACATATATTCATGAAAACATAATAGGTTCAGATCTGAAATCATGGCACTCGGGCCCTAGTGACAAGCATTAAGCATAGTAAAGTCATAGCAACATCAATCTCGGAACATAGTGGATACTAGGGATCAAACCCTAACAAAACTAACTCGATTACATGATAGATCTCATCCAACCCATCACCGTCCAGCAAGCCTACGATGGAATTACTCACGCACGGCGGTGAGCATCATGAAATTGGTGATGGAGGATGGTTGCTGATGACGACGGCGATGAATCCCCCTCTCCGGAGCCCCGAACGGACTCCAGATCAGCCCTCCCGAGAGGTTTTAGGGCTTGGCGGCGGCTCTATATCGTAAAACGCGATGAATCCTTCTCTCTGATTTTTTTCTCCTGGAAAGTGAATATATGGAGTTGGAGTTGAGGTCGGTGGAGCGTCAGGGGGCCCACGAGGTAGGGGGGCGCGCCCCCACCCTCGTGGGCAGGGCGTGGGCCCCCTGACGTGGATTTTTCTTCCAGTATTTTTATTATTTTCCAAATAGATGTTTCGTGGAGTTTAAGGTCATTCCGTGAACTTTTGTTTCTGCACATAAATAATACCATGGAAAGTCTGCTGAAAACAGCGTCAGTCCGGGTTAGTTCCATTCAAATCATGCAAGTTAGAGTCCAAAACAAGGGCAAAAGTGTTTGGAAAAGTAGATACGACGGAGACGTATCAACTCCCCCAAGCTTAAACCTTTGCTTGTCCTCACGCAATTCAGTTGATAAACTGAAAATGATAAAGAAAAACTTTTACAAACTCTGTTTGCTCTTGTTGTTGTAAATATGTAAAGCCAGCATTCAAGTTTTCAGCAAAGATCATGACTAACCACATTTGCAATAACTCTTAGGTCTCATGCTTACTCATGTCAATGGCATAATCAACTAGCGAGCAATAATAATAAATCTCGGATGACAACACTTTCTCAAAACAATCATGATATAATATAACAGGATGGTATCTCGCTAGCCCTTTATGAGACCGCAAAACATAAATGCAGAGCACCTTTAAAGATCAAGGACTGACTAGACATTGTAATTCATGGTAAAAGAGATCCAATCATAGTCATACCCAATATAAATTAATAGTAATGAATGCAAATGACAGCTGCGCTCTCCAGCTAGTGCTTTTTAATAAGAGGGTGATGACTCAACATAAAAGTAAATAGATAGGCCCTTCGCAGAGGGAAGAAGGGATTTGTAGAGGTGCCAGAGCTCGGTTTTGAAATAGAGATAAATAATATTTTGAGCGGCATACTTTCATTGTCAACATAACAACCAAGAGATGGCGATATCTTCCATGCTACACACATTATAGGCGGTTCCCAAACAGAATGGTAAAGTTTATACTCCCCCTCCACCAACAAGCATCAATCCATGGCTTGCTCGAAACAACGAGTGCCTCCAACTAGCAACAGTCTCAGGGGGAGTTTTGTTTCCAATTATTTTGATTTAGTTTGCATAAAGCATGGGACTGGGCATCCCGGTGACCAGCCATTTTCTCGTGAATGAGGAGCAGAGTCCACTCCTCTTGAGAATAACCCGCCTAGCATGGAAGATACGGGCAGCACTAGTTGATACATGAGCTATTCGAGCATACAAAACAGAATGTTTATTTGAAGGTTTAGAGTTTGGCACATACAAATTTACTTGGAGCGCAGGTAGATACCGATATAGGAAGGTATAGTGGACTCATATGGAATAAATTTGGGGTTTAAGGGATTGGATGCACAAGCAGTATTCCCGCTTAGTACAAGTGAAGGCTAGCAAAAGACTGGGAAGCGACCAACTAGAGAGCGACAACAGTCATGAACATGCATTAAAATTAATAGACATTGAGTACAAGCATGAGTAGGATATAATCCACCATGAACATAAATATCGTGAAGGCTATGTTGATTTGTTTCAACTACATGTGTGAACATGTGCCAAGTTGAGTCACTTAAATCATTCAAAGGAGGATACCACCCCACTATACCACATCACAACCATTTTAATAGCATGTTGGCACGCAAGGTAAACCATTATAACTCATAGCTAATCAAGCATGGCACGAGCAACTATGATCTCTAATTGTCATTGCAAACATGTTTATTCATAATAGGCTGAATCAGGAACGATGAACTCATCATATTTACAAAAACAAGAGAGGTCGAGTTCATACCAGCTTTTCTCATCTCAGTCAGTCCATCATATATCGTCATAATTGCCTTTCACTTGCATGACCGAACGAAGTGGATAATAATAAGAGTGCACGTGCATTGACTAAGCTGGAATCTGCGAGCATTCAATAAACAGGAGAAGACAAGGCAATATGGGCTCTTGGTTAAATCAACAATAATGCATATAAGAGCCACTTCAACAATTTAATCACGGTCTTCTCCTATCGACCCCCAAAGAAAATAAAAGAAATAAAACTATTTACACGGGAAAGCTCCCAACAAGTAAAAAGAAGAACAGGAAATCTTTTTGGGTTTTCTTTTTAATTATTACTACTAAAAGTTACTACTAACTTTTTTGGTTTTTCTTAAAGTTTATCAAACACACAAGAAGAAAGCAGGAAAAAGAAAATAAACTAGCATGGATGTTACAGTGAAAGAGTATGAGCACCGACGTCTAGCAATGAGTGTGTGAACATAAATGTAATGTCGGTGGGAAATACGTACTCCCCCAAGCTTAGGCTTTTGGCCTAAGTTGGTTCATTGCCACGGATGGCCTGGCGGGAACCCGTAGTTGTAGCCGGGGTCGTACTGAGATGTAGCGGCTATCGCCTCCTGAGCTGCAACGTGGCGACGAGCGGCCTCCGCCCTCCTCTCGTATTCATCTGCCTCCTCTCTGGTAATAACATATCTTCCTTTTGCCTGATAATCAAAGAAGGCAGGAGCAGGGAGAGTAATACGGACAGCACGACGTCTGTCAAAGATTAAGCGATACCAGAGAGGTGATTCATTCCTCTCGACAAACTGGTGGTGGAACATAGCATTATAGTCTAAATAAGTAGGAGGCAACTCAATATCATCCTCACGAATGTCCACACCAAGAAAATCAGCTAAGCGGGTTGCATAACTTCCTCCAAAAGAAATCTCCATTAAATCTATTATGATGCAACCTACGTGCAACAATGGCTCCCAAATTATAAGATTTGTCTCCTAACATAGCACTCCTAAGAATACTAAGGTCAGGGACACACATATGACATGCTTCATCTTTACCATTTATGCACCTACCTATGAAGAGAGCAAAATAATGTATAGCAGGAAAATGAATGCTCCCTATGGTAGCTTGTGCTATATCTCTAGATTCCCCCATAGTTATACTAGCAAGAAAATTTCTAAATTCAGATTTGCGGGGTTCACTAGCACTACCCCATTGTGGAAGTTTGCAAGCAGTGGTAAAATCCTCTAAGTCCATAGTATAAGATTTTTCATAAAGATCAAACAAGACAGTTGGGGAATTACGTGAAGATGAAAATTCAAACCTCCTCACAAATGAACTAGTGAGATAGTGGTATTGGCTGCACTTCTCTGCCTCGAAGCTCACAAGATCAGCGTTACGCAAATATGCGTTAAATTCTTCTTTGATTCCCGCTCGATCCATAAAATTTTCTGAAGGCCATTCACAAGGCCGCATTGGAGCGTCCCTTGGTGGCTTATCGTCAGCATCACGTATTGCAAGCCTGGGTCCTTGCTTCCTTGAAGAACCACCTTGGAACATTTTCCTAAGCATATTTCTTCCTCTGAAAAATTTCTGAAATTTTTAGTAACTTCAAACAAAAGTATACCAAACTCAACAAAATTGATAGCAACTACTCCTACAAGTGCCTTGAGCATATATCATGCATTAGAACTACTTGGAACCATATAAATTTGACATGCAAGCTCAAGAACATGGTCACCTAGGCAGCACAAATTTGCAATGAATAAAGCACTAGAAAAAAAACTAATTGGACCAATGGAGGAGTCACATACCAAGGAACAATCCCCCCAAGCAGTTTTGTGAGATGTGCTTTGAGTAAAGAGATCGAAAATCGCAGCAAAATGAGCTAGAACTCGTGCTTGAGCTGGATATTGGTGTTTGTGGGAGGAAGAAGAAGTGAGTGGGTGCAGGAATAAGTGGAGGGGGGGCCACCATGGGCCCACGAGGCAGGGGGCGCGCCCTCCACCCTCGTGGCCAGGTGTTGTGTTCTCAGTGCCAGATATTCTCAAATATTCTAGAAAAAATCATATTCCACTTTCAGGACATTTGGAGAACTTTTATTTTCGGGGTATTTTTATATTGCACGGATAAATCAAAAAACAGATAGAAAAATACTATTTTTACTTTATTTCAACTATATAACAAAAACTAGAAAGAGGGTACAGAAGGTTGTGCCTTCTAATTTCATCCATCTCATGCTCATCAAAAGGAATCCACTAACAAGGTTGATCAGGTCTTGTTAACAAACTCATTCCGAATAACATGGAACCGGAGAAATTTCAAATAACACTATGTTAACTCAACGGGGATATGCACATCCCTAATAATAAGAATATCATATTTCTTCTTGACAGTAGGAAGAGGAAATTCAAAACCTCCAAATATAATCGATGGAATTTTTCCAATAGAATTGATACTGTGGACTTGAGGTTGTTTCCTCGGAAAGTGTACCGTATGCTCATTACCATTAACATGAAAAGTGACATTGCCTTTGTTGCAATCAATAGCAGCCCTGCAGTATTCAAAAGGGTCTTCCAAGAATAATAGACATACTATCGTCCTCGGGAATATCAAGAATAACAAAGTCCGTTAAAATAGTAACGTTTGCAACCACAACAGCACATCCTCACAAATACCGGATGTATAGCAGTTGATTTATCAGCCATTTGCAAAGATATTTTAGTAGGTGTCAACTTATTCAAATCAAGTCTACGATATAAAGAGAG
This sequence comes from Aegilops longissima, assembly GCA_021605205.1. Lineage (NCBI taxonomy): Eukaryota > Viridiplantae > Streptophyta > Magnoliopsida > Poales > Poaceae > Aegilops > Aegilops longissima. The sequence continues at coordinate 474,140,930 of CM038682.1, forward strand.
AGGCATAACACTAACACCGGCTCCAAGATCACATAAAGCAGTTTTGACATTGTTTCTTTTAATGGAGCATGGTATAGTTGGTACTCCTGGATCTCCTAGTTTCTCTGGTATTCCACCCTTAAAAGTATAATTAGCAAGCATGGTGGAAATCTCAGCTTCCGGTATCTTTCTTTTATTAGTAACAATATCTTTCATATACTTAGGATAAGGATTCATTTTGAGCATGTCAGTCAATCGCATACGCAAAAAGATAGGTCTAATCATTTCAGCAAAGCGCTCAAAATCCTCATCATCCATTTTCTTGGATGGTTTGGGGGGAAAAGGCATGGGTTTCTGAACCCAAGGTTCCCTTTCTTTACCATGTTTCCTAGCAACAAAGTCTCTCTTATCATAATGTTGATTCTTTGATTGTGGGTTATCAAGATCAACAGCAGGTTCAATTTCTATATCATTATCTTTACTAGGTTGAGCATCATCATGAACATCATCATTAACATTTTCATTAGGTTCATGTTCATTACCAGATTGTGTTTCAGCATCAGAAATAGAGATATCATTTGGATTCTCAGGTGGTTCAGCAGTAGGTTCACTAGAAGCATCCAAAGTCCTATCATTTTTATTTTTGTTCTTTCTAGAAGGACTAGGTGCATCAATATTATTTCTCTGAGAATCTTGCTCAATTCTCTTTGTGGCCTTCAGGATACAAAGGTTCCTGAGTCATTTTACCAGTTCTAGTAGCCACTCTAACAGCATAATCATTTTTCTTACTATTTAATTCATTGAGCAAATCATTTTGAGCCTTAAGTACTTGTTCTACTTGAGTGGTAACCATAGAAGCATGTTTAGTAATGAGTTTAAGTTCATCTTTAACTCTAGACATATAATCACCCAAGTGTTCAAGCGTATAAGCATTTTGTTTTAATTGTCTACCAAAATAAGCATTGAAATCTTCTTGCCTAACCATAAAGTTATCAAACTCATCCAAGCATTGGCTAGCAATTTTAGTAGGAGGGATTTCAGCTTTATCATATCTATAGAGAGAATTTACCTTTACTACCTGTGTCGGGTTATCAAGACCATGAGTTTCTTCAATAGGTAATGGATTAAGATCATATGTTTCTTCAACAGGCAGTAGATTAAGACCATGTATTTCTTCAATAGGAGGTAAATTCTTAACATCTTCAGCTTTAATACCTTTATCTTTCATAGATTTCTTTGCCTCTTGCATATCTTCAGGACTGAGAAGTAGAACACCTCTCTTCTTCGGAGTTGGTTTAGGGCAGGAATATGCTCAGGAGCTGGCTCAGGAAGTGTCCAATTATTTTCATTTGTCAACATATTGTTCAATAGAATTTCAGCTTCATCCGGTGTTCTTTCCCTGAAAACAGAACCAACACAACTATCCAGGTAATCTCTGGAAGCATCGGTTAGTCCATTATAAAAGATATCAAGTATTTCATTTTTCTTGAGAGGATGATCAGGCAAAGCATTAAGTAACTTGAGAAGCCTCCCCCAAGCTTGTGGGAGACTCTCTTCTTCAATTTGCACAAAATTATATATATCCCTTAAAGCAGCTTGTTTCTTATGAGCAGGGAAATATTTAGCAGAGAAGTAATAAATCATATCCTGGGGACTACGCACACAACTAGGATCAAGAGAATTAAACCATATCTTAGCATCACCCTTTAATGAGAACGGAAATATTTTAAGGATATAAAGGTAGCGAGATCTCTCATCATTAGTGAACAGGGTGGCTATATCATTTAATTTAGTAAGATGTGCCACAACAGTTTCAGATTCATAGCCATGAAAAGGATCAGATTCAACCAAAGTAATTATATCAGGATCAACAGAGAATTCATAATCCTTATCAGTAACACAAATAGGTGAAGTAGCAAAAACAGGGTCAGGTTTCATTCTAGCATTAAGAGATTGCTGCCTCCATTTAGCTAATAACCTCTTGAGCTCATATATATCTTCGCAAGCTAAAATAGCTAAAGCAGCTTCTTTCTCAAAAACACAACCCTCAGGAATAACAGGCGAGTCTTCATCATCACTTTCATCAATATAATCAGTTTCAATAATTTCTTTCTCTCTAACCCTAGCAATTTGTTCATCAAGAAATTCACTAAGTGGCACAGTAGTATAGAGCATGGAAGTAGTTTCATCATAAGTATCATGCATAGCAGAAGTGACATCATCAATAACATGCGACATATCAGAATGAATAGCAGAAGCAGGTTTAGGTGTCGCAAGCTTACTCAAAACAGAAGGTGAATCAAGTGCAGAGCTAGATGACAGTTCCTTACCTCCCCTTGTAGTTGAGGGATAAATTGTTGTCTTAGCGTCTTTCAAGTTCTTCATAGTGACCAGCAGATATAAATCCCAAGTGACTCAAAGAATAGAGCTATGATCCCCGGCAACGGCGCCAGAAAATAGTCTTGATAACGCACAAGTATAGGGGATCGCAATAGTTTTCGAGGGTAGAGTATTCAACCCAAATTTATTGATTCGACACAAGGGGAGCCAAAGAATATTCTCAAGTATTAGCAGCTGAGTTGTCAATTCAACCACACCTAGATAACTTAATATCTGCAGCAAAGTATTTAGTAGCATTTTAGAAGGGTGGACCCTTCCATCAACTCCTGGCTTCGGAGATTCAAGGAAGACTTTCGACTTCTACAACACAGAACCAAGAGGGCGCACCCTGCTCTCATAGACTCCTTCCTAGCTGATCTTTGACACGTTAGAAGTTTCATCTTGATCTTGTTTTTCTAATGTGGATCCTCACTCTCATTGTGTGTGGTCCGGGTGGAGCTGTGTGTACATATGATGTAACTGTGTAAAATTTCTTCCTTATATATGAAAACACAGTAGGAGCCTCTCCTACTGTCCTTCCCATCAAAAAAAAGTATTTAGTAGAAAAGTAATATGGAAGTAACAGTAACGATAGCAAAAGTAGTATTTTTGGGTTTTGTAGTGATTGTAACAGTAGCAACGGAAAAGTAAATAAGTGAAGAACATTATGTGAAAAGCTCGTAGGCATTGGATCGGTGATGGATAATTATGCCGGATGCGGTTCATCATGTAACAATCATAACATAGGGTGACACAGAACTAGCTCCAATTCATCAATGTAATGTAGGCATATATTCCGAATATAGCCATACGTGCTTATGGAAAAGAACTTGCATGACATCTTTTGTCCTACCCTCCCGTGGCAGCGGGGTCCTAATGGAAACTAAGGGATATTAAGGCCTCCTTTTAATAGAGTACCGGAACAAAGCATTAGCACATAGTGAATACATGAACTCCTCAAACTATAGTCATCACTGGGAGTGGTCCCGATTATTGTCATTTCGGGGTTGCCGGATCATAAAACATAGTAGGTGACTATAGACTTGCAAGATAGGATCAAGAACTCACATATATGCATGAAAAATAATAGGTTTAGATCTGAAATCATGGCACTCGGGCCCTACTGACAAGCATTAAGCATAGCAAAGTCATAGCAACATCAATCTCAGAACATAGTGGATACTAGGGATCAAACCCTAACAAAACTAACTCGATTACATGATAGATCTCATCCAACCCATCACCGTCCAGCAAGCCTACGATGGAATTACTCACGCACGGCGATGAGCATCATGAAATTGGTGATGGAGGATGGTTGATGATGACGACGGCGACGAATCCCCCTCTCCGGAGCGCCGAACGGACTCCAGATCAGCCCTCCCGAGAGGTTTTAGGGCTTGGCGGCGGCTCTGTATCGTAAAACGCGATGAATCCTTCTCTCTGAATTTTTCTCCCCAAAAGTGAATATATGGAGTTGGAGTTGAGGTCGGTGGAGCGTCAGGGGGTCCACGAGGTAGGGGGTGCGCCCTAGGGGGGCAGGCGCGCCCCCACCCTCGTGGGCAGGGTGTGGGCCCCTTGACGCGGATTTTTCTTGCAGTATTTTTCTTATTTTCCAACTAGAGGTTTCATGGAGTTTCAGGTCATTCCGAGAACTTTTGTTTTTGCACATAAATAACACCATGGAAAGTCGCTGAAAACATCGTCAGTCCGGATTAGTTCCATTCAAATCATGCAAGTTAGAGTCCAAAACAAGGGCAAAAGTGTTTGAAAAAGTAGATACGACGAAGACGTATCACCACACCATCGTCGAAGGCCAGGGCCATCACCCGCTCCGCCTCCGTGGCCCGACGGTAGGAGGTGCTGTCATGGACGCCACCGCATTGCCGGCCACCATGGCCACCACCCGCTCCGCCGTCGCGGCCCGAAGGCGGGAGGTGGTGGTCGTAGCCGCCACCCCATTGTCGGCCACCATGAATGTGACGCCCCGATTCGACCGTACACTAATCATACATGCAAATGTGTACGATCAAGATCAGAGACTCACGGGGAGATATCACAACACAACTCTAGACACAAAATGAAATAATACAAACTCCATATTACAAGCCAGGGGCCTCGAGGGCTCGAATACAAGCTCGATACACAAGAGTCAGCGGAAGCAACAATATCTGAGTACAGACATAAGTTAAACAAGGATGCCTTGAGAAGGCTAGCACAAAAGCAACACGATCGAAGAGGCAAGGCCTCCTGCCTGGGACCTCCTAACTACTCTTGGTCGTCGATGGTCTCCACGTAGTATCATCCATCGGCGGTGGCATCTAGCTCCAAGGATCCACCATCTGGTTGCATTAACGGGAAAAAAGAAGGAAGGGAGAAAAGGGGTAGCAAAGCAACCGTGAGTACTCATCCAACTGGCTCAGCTGGCCACCAGACCCGCCAGGTCGGCCCAGCCGGCCCACCAAGCCCCCCCCCCCCGGCCTCTTCCCCCTTCCTCCCTGTTCCTTGGACTCGGCCGCTACAGGGCGCTCCTGCCCGCGGTCGGCACCACACCACCTCACCGACGACGCGGGAGGCGATAAGGCCTCCACCGGTGCCTCCCCTCGAGATATTTCTCCCCTCCCCACTTGCCTCGCGCTTCCCCTCATCCTCTCTCTCCCTCTCCACTACGCTCCCATCTCCCCTCCAGATCCATGGCGTCGAGCGCGCCCATGTCCGTGCCGCCAAGCTGACCGCGACCATCGAGCCCCTTCAGCCATGCCAAGCTGTACACCCGCTATGCCTCCGTCGTCTTCCTTTCCTCGTCGAGTCACACGGCGCCGGACGGCCCCGTGACGCCGCCCCCAACCTCGACTTCCTCCTCGAGCTCCGACGGCCATCGCGTCGATTCACGCCACCTCGAGCTCCTCTGGCTTCCCCGAGACCTCCCCGACGCCCGCTGTGAGCTCCCCGTGCACATACGCTTCTTCCCCTCCCTCTCTCGTTCTGCATCGCCGTTGCTTCGCCGTCGTAGGAGCGCCACCGCAAGGCTCGTCGTTCTCGGCTAACCCCCTGGATGTGCACGACTGCGGGATCCACCCTCGTCCGCCCACTGCTCGCTCGCCACCGCGTCCGCTCGCGCCGCCGGCCGGAAGCCCCTGTCGGCCGCGCCTCGCTGGTCCTCTCCGCTCGCCCGCAGCTGCGTGCTCGTGGTGGCGCCGCTACCCGCCTCCGCCGGGCCACGCCCAGACGCCTCGTCGCTACATGGTGTCCGGGGCTCCTGCCGCTGGCCGCGTCCCCCCTCCCTCTGCGCTGGCCGGTGGCCTCGCCGAGGCAGCGCCCGCCAAGGAGCCCGAGCCCCGGTGCCGTGCGTGCCTGAGTTCGGACTCCACGGGCGCCCGCCACTAACCCGCTCGCCCAGCGCCCGCTAGGCCAGCCAGGGCCATTGATCAAGGGGCCCCACGGCCCTTTTCTAAAAAAAGATACAAAAAAAGTATATTAAAAATAATCATGACTAGTTAGTTAATTAATAAATTAATTAACTTAATTAAAGTTTGTGTAGTTAACTTAACCTGCTAATTAAACTAGTACCCAATTTGTAATTAGTTAGATGAATCCATGACAGGGGGACCCACACCTATTGACCAGTCAACGTTGACTGGTCAACTGGGACCCTCTGGACTCACATGTCACCCTCTGGTACACAGATCTGGGTGCACCTAGCATTTACTCATTATTTTTGAATTAAATTAAATTGCATAATATCATTAAATCTTTGAAAAATCATAGTAAATTAACCGTAACTCGGATTGAAAAACTTTGTACATGAAAGTTGCTCAGAACGACGAGACGAATCCGAATACGCCCTCCGTTCGTCTGCCACACATCCCTAGCATAGCGAACATGCAACCTTTCCCCTCCGGTTCATCACATCGACAGGGCGTCCGAACCGGAAAACTTCCCGGATGTTTCCCCCTTCGCTAGTATCGCCTAGCGCCGCGCTAGAACACGTCTAGCTCTGTCTGTTGTCCTGTTATGCTCTTGCTTGCTATGTATTTACTATTTCTTCCCCCTCTTCTCTCCCGTAGACCCCAAGACCGCTGCTGATGCCACTGTGATCGACTACGTCGACGAGGACCCTCCTTTTTGTCTGAGCAACCAGGCAAGCCCCCCCTTTGATCATCCCGATATCGCCCATTCTATACTCTCATGCTTGCATTAGATTTTGCTACTGTTATTGTTTGCTCCTATTCGGATGCATAGCCTGCTTTTGTACCTGCTTTTGTTACCTACCTGCTTATCCTAAACTGCTTAGTATAGGTTGGTTAGTGATCCATCAGTGACCCCCACTTGTCCTTGTTGCCCCTGATTCATCATCGACGACTCGAGCTACATGATCGATGACCAGAGCCCGACAGCGCACATCACATCACGCCCCTTTAGTTGTTCGACTCTGCAGAGCTACTATCGAGTGCCGAGGGTGATCCCTCATAATGCACTCCTGATGTTAATTCTGTAGTGTAGCTATTCGGTCGTGGTCATCGAGGGTGATTTCCTCCTTCACCATTCCCGATACGGCTCTGTCGTGCAACCCCTCAAGTGTGAACCTCGAGGGTGGTTCCTCTTACGTTCACCTTGACGATTACATCGAGTGGAATCCTCCGAGGGTGATTCCTTGGGTTTTCCCCTTGATGTTTGGACACACGGTTACCTTGACATTACTTGAGACCTTTGGGAAAGTCGGGCGGGCCCAGAGAGCACCCGCAAGATGATTACGAGGCACGGCCGGGAAGTCAGGCAGCCCTCGTGTGGGCTGGGCTTGCCCTTGCCGTATTTCCTCGAGACGGGGCGACGGGGTCACATTATCGTGAGTCTCTGCTCGTCTCCGCGAGCTAACAATACACTATGGTTTGGGTATTTGTTCTGAATTGGCCTTTGGCCTTTACGCACTAACCACCACACGATAATAGATATGGGCCTCAACGTCGTGGTATCAGCCGAAGCTTTGTCAGACGTCCAGTTTAGCAGTGCGGCACGGTTGGGCCGGCACCGTCCTGTAGTGGTGGAGCCTGGTACGCCCTGCTCGCAACGACCCGGAGTGCAACGGGCGATGGGCCCAGACCCCGGAGTGCTTAGGAGGCAAACCGGCGGGGACCTCTCTGCTGAGCGTAGGTCGGGCTGCAACGTGTTGATCTTCCGAGGCCGGGCATTGACCCCAGAAAGGTGTGTCCGGCCAGAGTGATCGAGCGTGTTGGAAAATGTGGTGCACCCCTGCTGGGAAGATCTTTATTCGAATACCGTGTCCACGGTAATGGACGTTCAGACTTATATCTTGATCTAATACAACTAGAAATGGATACTTAAAATATGTGGCTCTGGGATCGCTTTCTCGCAGGGAGTCGAGGAAGGATCTCTGGGCATTAATGTTACAACATGCTTGTTAAATATAAACTACTATTCTTTACTCTTCTACATGATGCAAGATGCTTGGAGCTGCGTGAAGATGCTAGTCTTTGATAGGCTAGGCCTTCCCCCTTTATTCTCGCATTCTGCAGTTCAGTCCACAGATACAACCCTTCCATTTGATACCAATGTATACTTAGTGTAGATCTGATGCTTGCGAGTACTTTGGATGAGTACTCACGGTTGCTTTGCTACCCCTTTCCCCCCTTCCTTCTTCTTTCCGGTTGATGCAACCAGATGGTGGATCCTTGGAGCTAGATGCCACCGCCGACGGATGATACTACGTGGAGACCGCCGACGACCAGGAGTAGTTAGGAGGTCCCAGGCAGGAGGCCTTGCCTCTTCGATCGTGTTGCTTTTGTGCTACCCTTCTTAAGGCATCCTTGTTTAACTTATGTCTGTACTCAGATATTGTTGCTTCCGCTGACTCTTGTGTATCGAGCTTGTATTCGAGCCCTCGAGGCCCCTGGCTTGTAATATGGAGCTTGTATCATTTCATTTTGTGTCTAGAGTTGTGTTGTGATATCTTCCTGTGAGTCTTTGATCTTGATCGTACACATTTGCGTGTATGATTAGTGTACGGTCGAATCGGGGCGTCACAATGGCCGCCAGCCCACCATCGACCGCCGGGATCATCACCCACTCCGCCACCGCCGCCCGAAGGCGGGAGGCGGAGGTGGAGGCCCGCACGTGCGTCAGCGAGCTTGCGCGCTACACCGAGTTCCTGCGGGAGGAGGAGGAGAGCCTCGTCGAGCATGCAAAGAGCCTTACCGCCGCCATGACCGCAACACACACCGCTCCAGAGACAAGGAATTAGGAGATCTACGAGGAGAACCACCGCTTCGAGAGGGGTCATCTGGAGAGGCAGAGGGCATTCAAGGTGAGCGTCGCTGAAGGTGCAACAGCGGCAGGCACCGTATTGCAGTTGTCCAGCTCGTCGGTAGGCTCCCCCTCCTCTGCCTCTTACTAAGCGTGCTCGGCAAAGGAGAGGCTGCCGGAAGTAGTCCATGTTGGGGAACGTAGTATTTCAAAAAAAATCCTACAATCACGCAAGATCTATCTAGGAGAAGCATAGAAACGAGCGGGGAGAGTGTGTCCACGTACCCTCGTAGACCAAAAGCGGTAGCGTTTAGTAACACGGTTGATGTAGTTGAACGTCTTCACGATCCAACCGATCCAAGTACCAAACTTACGGCACCTCTATGTTCAGCATACGTTCAGCTCGATGACGTCCCTCGAGCTCTTGATCTAGTTGAGTACGAGGGAGAGTTCCGTCAGCACGACGACATGGTGACGATGATGATGAAGTTACCGGTGAAGGGCATCGCCTAAGCACTATGACAATATGACTGAGGTGTGTAACCGTGGAGGGGGGGGGGCACCACACACAACTAAGAGATTATCTATTGTGCTATTGGGGTGCCCCCTGGACACGTATATAAAGGAGGTAGGGAGAGAGGAGGCCGACCAGGTTGGGCGCGCCAAGGGGGAGTCCTACTTGGACTCCTAGTCCAAGTAGGTTTTCCCCCCCCCCCCCCCTTTTCCTTTCTTCCACCGGAGGGAAAGGGAAGGGAGAGAGAGGGGGAAGGAAAGAGGGGAGCCGGCCCCCTCCCCTAGTCCAATTCGGTTTGGGCAACGGGGGGTGCGCCCCTCTCACGTGGCCCTTTCTCCTGTCCTCCAATAAGGCCCATTAGGCCCAATGCTTCTCTCGGGGGGTTCCGGTAACCTCCCGGTACTCCGGAAAAATGCCCGAACCACTCAGAACCATTCTGATGTGCAAATGCAACCTTCCAATATATGAATCTTTACCTCTTGACCATTCCGAGACTCCTCGTCATGTCCATGATCTCATCAGGGACTCCGAACAAACTTCGGTCATCAAATCACATATAACTCATAATACAAATCGTCATCGAACGTTAAGCGTGCGGACCCTACGAGTTCGAGAACTATGTAGACATGACCGAGACACATCTCCGGTCAATGACCAATATCAGAACCTGGATGCTCATATTGGTTCCTACATATTCTACGAAGATCTTTATCGGTCAAACCGCATAACAACGTACGTTGTTCCCTTTGTCATCGGTTTGTTACTTGCCCGAGATTCGATCTTCGGTATCATCATACCTAGTTCAATATCGTTACTGGCAAGTCTCTTTACTCATTCCGTAATGCAGCATCCCGCAACTAACTCATTAGTCACATTGCTTGCAAGGCTTATAGTGATGTGCATTACCGAGAGGGCCCAGAGATACCTCTCTGATACACGGAGTGACAAATCCTAATCTCGATCTATGCCAACCCAACAAACACCTTCGAAGACATCTGTAGACCATCTTTATCATAACCCAGTTGCATTGTGACGTTTGATAGCACATAAGGTGTTCCTTCGGTATTCGGGAGTTGCATAATCTCATAGTTAGAGGAACATGTATAAGTCATATGAAAGCAATAGCAATAAAACTAAAGGATCATTATGCTACGCTAAAGGATGGGTCTTGTCCATCACATCATTCTCAAATGATGTGATCCCGTTCATCAAATGACAACACATGTCTATCTTCAGGAAACATAACCATCTTTGATTAACGAGCTGTCAAGTAGAGGCATACTAGGGACACTCTGTTTTGTCTATGTATTCACACATGTACTAAGTTTCCGGTTAATACAATTCTAGCATGAATAATAAACATTTATCATGATATAAGGAAATACAATAACAACTTTATTGTTGCCTCTAGGGCATATTTCCTTCAGTCTCCCACTTACACTAGAGTCAATAATCTAGTTCACATCGCCATGTGATTTAACACCAATAGTTCACATCACCATGTGATTAGTTCACATCGCCATGTGACTAATACCCAAAGTGTTTTACTAGAGTCAATAATCTAGTTCACATCGCTATGTGATTAACACCGAAAGAGTACTAAGGTGTGATCATGTTTTGCTTGTGAGAGAAGCTTAGTCAATGGGTGTGGCACATTCAGAGCCATATGTATTTTGCAATTTTTCTATGTCTACAATGCTCTGCATGGAGCTACTCTAGCTAATTGCTCCCACTTTCAATACGTATCCAGATTGAGACTCAGATTCATCCTGATTGGTGTAAAATCTTGCATCGGCGTAACTCTTTACGACGAACTCTTTATTACCTCCATAACCGAGTCTTCTAAGGATAATTTTGACCGCTCTCAAGTGATCCACTCCTGGATCAATATCGTACCCCCTTGCCAAACTCATGGCAAGGTACACAATAGGTTTGGTACACAACATAGCATACTTTATAGAACCTATGGCTGAGGCATAGGGAATGACTTTCATTCTCTTACTATTTTCTGACGTGGTCGTGTTTTGAGTCTTACTCAACTTTACACCTTGCAATACAGGCAAGAACTCCTTCTTTGACTGTTCCATTTTGAACTACTTCAAAAATCTTGTCAAGGTATGTACTCATTGAAAAAATCTTATCTAGCGTCTTGATCTATCTCTATAGATCTTGATGCCCAATATCTAAGTAGCTTCACCGAGGTCTTTCTTTCAAAAACTCCTTTCAAACACGCCTTTATTCTTTCCATAAAATTCTACATCATTTCCAATCAACAATATGTCATTCACATATACTTATCAGAAAGGTTGTAGTGCTCCCACTCACTTTCTTGTAAATACAGGCTTCACCGCAAGTCTGTATAAAACTATATGTTTTGATCAACTTATCAAAGCGTATATTCCAACTCCGAGATGCTTGCACCAGTCCATAGATGGATCGCTGGAGCTTGCACATTTTGTTAGCACCTTTAGGATTGACAAAACCTTCTGGTTATATCATATACAACTCTTCTTTAATAAATCCATTAAGGAATGCAGTTTTGATATCCATTTGTCAGATTTCATAAAATGTGGCAATTGCTAATATGATTTGTACAGACTTTAAGCATCGATACGAGCGAGAAAATCTCATCGTAGTCAACATCTTGAATTTGTCAAAAACCCTTTTCGACAAGTCGAGCTTTGTAGATAGTAACACTACTATCAACATCCTTCTTCCTCTTGAAGATCCATTTATTCTCAATGGCTTGCCGATAATCGGGCAAGTCGGCCAAAGTCCACACTTTGTTCTCATACATGGATTCTAGCTCAGATTTCCTGGCCTCAAGCCATGTGTCAGAATCTGGGCTCATCATCGCTTCCTCATAGTTCGTAGGTTCATCATGGTCTAGCGACATGACTTCCAGAACAGGATTACCGTACCACTCTGGTGCAAATCGTACTCTGGTTGACCTACGAGGCTCGAGAGTAACTTGATCTGAAGTTTCATTATCATCATCATTAACTTCCTCACTAATTGGTGTAGGCATCACTGGAACTAACTTCAGTGATGAGCTACTTTCCAATCCGGGAGAAGGTACAATTACCTCATCAAATTCTACTTTCCTCCCACTCACTTCTTTCGAGAGAAACTCCTTCTCTAGAAAGGATCCACTCTTAGCCACAAAGATCTTGCCTTCGGATATGTGATAGAAGGTGTACCCCACAGTTTCTTTTGGGTATCCTATGAAGATGCACTTCTCCAATTTGGGTTTGAGCTTATCAGGCTGAAACTTTTTCACATAAGGATCGCAAACCCAAACTTTAAGAAACGACAACTTAGGTTTCTTACTAAACCACAGTTCATATGGTGTCGTCTCAATGGATTTTAGACGGTGCCCTATTTAACGTGAATGCAGCTGTCTAATGCATAACCCCAAAACGATAGTGGTAAATCGGTAAGAGACATCATAGATCGCACCATATCTAATTAAGTACGGTTACGATGTTTGGACACACCATTACACTGTGGTGTTCCAGGTGGCGTGAGTTGCGAAACTATCCCACATTGTTTCAAATGAAGGCCAAACTCGTAACTCAGATATTCACCTCCGCGATCAGATCGTAGAAATTTTATTTTCTTGTTACGATGATTCTCAACTTCACTCTGAAATTCTTCAAACTTTTCAAATGTTTCAGACTTGTGTTTCATTAAGTAGATATACCCATATCTACTCAAATCATCTGTGAAGGTCAGAAAATAACGATACCCGCCGCGAGCCTCAACACTCATCGGACCGCATACATCGGTATGTATTATGTCCAATAAGTCAGTGGCTCGCTCCATTGTTCCGGAGAACGGAGTCTTAGTCATCTTGCCCATGAGGCATGGTTCGCAAGCATCAAGTGATTCATAATCAAGTGATTCCAGAAGCCCACCAGCATTGAGTTTCTTCATGCGCTTTACACCAATATGACCTAAACGGCGGTGCCACAAATAAGTTGCACTATCATTATTAACCTTGCATCTTTGGCTTCAATATTATGAATATGTGTATCACTACAATCGAGATTCAATATACCATTCACCTTGGGTGTATGACCACAGAAGGTTTTATTCATGTAAATAGAATAACAATTATTCTTTGACTTAAATTAATAACCGTATTGCAATAAAAATGATCCAATCATATTATGCTCAATGCAAACACCAAATAACTTTTATTTTAGGTTCAACACTAGTCCCGAAGGTAAAGGGAGTGTGCGATGGTGATCTTATCAACCTTGGAATCACTTCCAAGTTCCAACACACATCGTCACCTTGCCCTCAACTAGTCTTTGTTGATTTTATAACTCCTGTTTCAAGTTACTAATCATAGCAACTGAACCAGTATCTAATACCCAGGGGCTACTATGAATACTAGTAAAGTACACATCAATAACATGTATATCATATATACTTTTGTTCACTTTGCCATCCTTCTTATCCGCCAAGTATTTGGGGCAGTTCCGCTTCCAGTGACCATTTCCTTTGCAGTAGAAGCACTCAGTTTCAGGCTTCGGTCTAGCTTTGGGCTTCTTCATGGGAGTGGAAACTGGCTTGTCATTCTGCTTGAGGTTCCCTTTCTTTCCCTTTCCCTTTTACTTGAAAATAGTGGTCTTGTCAACCATCAACACTTGATGCTTTTCTTGATTTCTACCTTCACCAATTTCAGCATCGCGAAGAGCTCGGGGAATCGTTTTCGTCATCCCTTGCATATTATAGTTCATCACGAAGTTCCAGTAACTTGGTGATAGTGACTAGAGAACTCTTTTAATCACTATCTTATCTGGAAGATTAACTCCCACTCGATTCAAGCGATTGTAGTACTCAGACGTTCTGAGCACATGCTCACTGGTTGAGCTATTCTCCTCCATCTTGTAGGAAAAAAATACTTGTCAGAGGTCTCATACCTCTCGACTCGGGCATGAGTCTGAAATACCAATTTCAACTCTTGGAACATCTCATATGCTCCATGGCATTTCAAAACATTTTTGAAGTTCCGGTTGTAAGCCATAAAGCACGGTGCACTAAACTATCAAGTAGTCATCATACCGAGCTTGTCAAACGTTCATAACGTTTGCATTTGCTCCTGCAATAGTTCTGTCACCTAGCGGTGCATCAAGGACATAATTTTTCTGTGTAGCAATGAGGATAATCCTCAGATCACAAACCTAGTCCGCATCATTGCCACTATCAACATTCAACTTAGTTTTCTCTAGGAAGATATCATAAATAAAACGGGGAAGCTATACGCGAGCAATTGATCTACAACATAGATATGCAAATACTATCAGGACTAATTTCATGATAAATTTAAGTTCAATTAATCATATTACTTAAGAAATCCCACTTAGATAGACATCCCTCTAGTCTTCTAAATGATCACGTGATCCATATCAACTAAACCATGTCCGATCATCACGTGAGATGGAGTAGGTTTCAATGGTGAACATCACTATGTTGACCATATCTACTATATGATTCACGTTCGACCTTTCGGTCTCAGTGTTTCGAGGCCATATCTGCATATGCTAGGCTCGTCAAGTTTAACCCGAGTATTCTGCATGTGCAAAACTGGCTTGCACCCGTTGTATGTGAACATAGAGGTTATCACACCCGATCATCACGTGGTGTCTCAGCATGAAGAACTGTAGCAATGGTGCATACTCACGGAGAACACTTATACCTTGAAATTTTAGTAAGGGATCTTCTCATAATGCTACCGTCGTACTAAGCAAAATAAGATGCATAAAAGATAAACATCACATGCAATCAAAATATGTGACATGATATGGCCATCATCATCTTGTGCCTTTGATCTCCATCTCCAAAGTACCATCATGATCTCCATCGTCACCGGCATGACACCATGATCTCCATCATCTTGATCTTTATCAACGTGTCGTCACATGGTCGTCTCGCCAACTATTGCTTTTGCAACTATTGCTATCGCATAGCGATAAAGTAAAGCAATTATATGGTGCTTGCATCTTATGCAATAAAGAGACAACCATAAGGCTCCTACCAGTTGCCGATAACTTTAACAAAACATGATCATCTCATACAACAATTTATATCTCATCACGTGTTGACCATATCACATCACAACATGCCCTGCAAAAACAAGTTAGACGTCCTCTACTTTGTTGTTGCAAGTTTTATGTGGCTGCTACGGGCTTCTAGCAAGAACTGTTCTTACCTACACATCAAAACCACGATAATTTTTCGTCAAGTGTGCTATTTTAACCTTCAACAAGGACCGGCCATAGTCAAACTCGATTCAACTAAAGTTGGAGAAACAGACACCCGCCAGCCACCTGTGTGCGAAGCACGTCGTAGAACCAGTCTCATGAATGCATTCATGTAATGTCGGTCCAGGCCGCTTCATCCAACAATACCGCCAAATCAAAGTAAGGCGTTGGTGGTAAGCAGTATGACTATGATCGCCCACAACTCTTTGTGTTCTACTCGTGCATATATCATCTACACATAGACCTGGCTCGGATGCCACTATTGGGGAACGTAGTATTTCAAAAAATTCCCTACGATCACGCAAGATCTATCTAGGAGAAGCATAGAAACGAGCGGGGAGAGTGTGTCCACGTACCCTCGTAGACCAAAAGCGGAAGCGTTTAGTAACATGGTTGATGTAGTCGAACGTCTTCACGATCCAACCGATACAAGTATCGAACGTACAACACCTCCGTGTTCAGCACACGTTCAGCTCGATGACATCCCTCGAGCTCTTGATCCAGTTGAGGATGAGGGAGAGTTCCGTCAGCACGACGGCGTGGCGACGATGATGATGAAGTTACCGGCGCAGGGCTTCGCCTAAGCACTACGACAATATGAACGAGGTGTGTAACTGCGGAGGGGGGCACCGCACACGGCTAAGAGATTAACGGTTGTGCTATTGGGGTGCCCCCTGGCCACATATATAAAGGAGGAAGGGAGAGAGGAGGTCGGCCAGGTTGGGGGCGCCAAGGGGGGAGTCCTACTTGGACTCCTAGTCCAAGTAGGATTCGGCCCCCCTTTTCCTTTCTTCCACCGAAGGGAAAGGGAAGGGAGAGAGAGGGGGAAGGAAAGAGGGGGCCGGCCCCCTCCCCAAGTCCAATTCAGTTTGGGCAAGGGGGGGGGGGCGCTGAGGGAGTCCTGGACTAAGGGGTCCTCGGGCATCCGGCCTATTGGACATGGGCCGGACTAATGGGCTGTGAAGATACAAGACCGAAGACTCTCTCCCATTCCGGATAGGACTCTCCTTGGCGTGGAAGGCAAGCTTGGTGACCAAATATGAAGATTCCTTTCTCTGTAACCGACTTTGTACAACCCTAGCCCCCTCCGGTGTCTATATAAACCGGAGGGCTTAGTCCGGAAACGGATACAGCCATACATGCTAGACTTTTAGGGTTTTAGCCATTACGATCTCGTGGTAGATCAACTCTTGTAATACTCATATTCATCAAGATCAATCAAGCAGGAAGTAGGGTATTACGTCCATAGAGAGGGCCCGAACCTGGGTAAACATTGTGTCCCCCATCTCCTGTTACCATCGACCTTAGACGCACAGTTCGGGACCCCCTACCCGAGATCTGCCGGTTTTGACACCGACATTTTCATTGAGAGTTCCACTGTGCCATCCCCAAAAGGTTCGATGGCTTCTTTAAACATCCACAACAATGCTGTCCAAGGGGAAACCTTCCTCCCCGGACAGATCTTCGTGTTCGGAGGCTTCGCACTGCGGGCCAACTCGCTTGGCCATCTGGAGCAGATCGACAACTACGCCCCTGGCCATCAGGTCAGATTTGGGAGCTTGAACTATGTCGCGGACATCCGCGGAGATTTGATCTTCGATGGATTCGAGACCATGGCAGCCGCTCCCTACCCCTACGATGAACATGATTTAAATCTGTCATCGGGCCATTGTAACGCCCCCGATGCGGCTATATCTCCCACGTGTCGAGGCACGACTTAGAGGCATAACCGCATTGAAAGCAATGTCGCAAGTGAGGTAATCTTCACACAACCCATGTAGTAATTAAGGGAAAGATACATAGTTGGCTTACAGTCGCCACTTCACACAGTACATAAATAAACATCCATCATTCAGAGTACACTCAAGGTCCTACTACGGAACCAAAATAAAAGAAGATACCCCAAATGCTAACACAGATCCCGAATCGTCCCAACTGGGCACCACTCTCGATCATCTGGAAAAGACACATAGTAACGACCACGTTCCTCGTCGAACTCCCACTTGAGCTCGGTTGAATCACCTGCCTTGGCCTCATCGGAACCTCGCAACTGTTTTGAAGTATCACGTGAGCCACGGGACTCAGCAATCTCACACCCGAGATCAAGACTATTTAAGCTAATAGGAAGGACAGAGTAGTAAAGTGGAGTTGCAGCAAGCGACTAGCATTTATGGTGGCTACTTCGCAAAAGAGAGCGAGGAGAGAAGCAAAGCGCGGTCGTGAAGCTAATAGCGATCAAGAAGTGATCCTGAACTACTTACGTCAGACATAACTCCAACACCGTGTTCACTTCCGGACTCCGCCGAGAAGAGACCATCACAGTTACACACTTGTTGATGTGTATTTTAATTGAGGTCAACTTTAGGTTTTCTACAACCGACATTAACAAATTCCCATCTGCCTCATAACCGTGGGCACGGCTTTGAAAGATATTACCTGCAGGGTGTCCCAACTTAGCCCATTATAAGCTCTCACGGTCAACGAAGGATATTCCTTCTACGGGAAGACCGATCAATCTCGAATCCCGGACTACAAGACATTTCGACAGCAATAAAACAAGACCAGCAAAGCCACCCGAATGTGCCAACAAATCCCGATAGGAGCTGCACATATCTCGTTCTCGTGGCACACCGGATGGGCAAGACGTCGGGTTGGCATAAACCTGGATTGCCCGGGGCGCCGGACATCGCCAGTTGGACCAGCAATCGAAGGAGAACCGCCCGGGGTTAAAATAAAGATGACCCTCGGGCTCGCGAAAACCGGGGAAAAGGCTTAGGTGGCAAATGGTAAAACCAATGTTGGGCCTTCTTTGGAGGAGTCTTATTCAAAGCGAACTGTCAAGGGGTCCCATAAATCACCCAACCGTGTAAGGAACATAAAATCAAGGAACATAACACCGGTATGACGGAAACTAGGGTGGCAAGAGTGGAACAAAACACCAGGCATAAGGCCGAGCCTTCCACCCTTTACCAAGTATATAGATGTATTAAATTATAGCAGATATATATATTGTGATATCCCCAACAAGTAAACATGTTCCAAAGAGGAACAACATCTCCATGTTCCAACAAGGAACAAACTTCAGCTTCACCTGCAACTAGCAACGCTATAAGAGGGCTGAGCAAAGCGGTAACATAGCCAATCAACGGTTTGCTAGGAAAGGATGGTTAGGGGCTGACATGGCAATATGGGTGGCATGATATAGCAAGTGGTAGGCATCGCAGCATAGGCATAGCAAAAGAGCGAGCAACTAGCATAGCAAAGATAGAAGTGATTTCGAGGGTATGGTCATCTTGCTCGCAATGTTCTCGAGTTGTCGAAAGCTTGATCCTCGAAAACGTTCTCAACAGGCTCCTCGTTCACGTACTCGCCTCCGACTCTACCCAAAGCAACAACACAAACAAAGGAACCACAATAAATCACGGTGCAATGCACAATCAACATGATGCAAAACATGGCATGATATGCATGATGAGATATGCAATGCTTATGTGCTCCGGAAGGTAAATGATGAACCAGGCATCAACTTGGCAAACCAAGCATGCCACTGAAAGATGAGATGATTTCGTTGAAATCGATATAAAGATCACCGGAATCGGATGCACGGTTTGCAAATGGCAAGCAAAACAAGAATGGCGCAAATCTGCCATTAACAGCATGATGCCACTTAGCAAGCAACAATTAATTAAGCTACTGCACCCAAACGTGTCAACAAAGCACATGGCAGTGATCTACACATGATGCTCGACAAAAGATGAGCACTGAGCTACGGCTAGTTCACATCATAACATGTTCAAACAAGCATGGCAAAAGTGCTCAAAGTAACAGGCTGGACATGGCAAAAACAGCATCAGGTTGCAATGTTCAGAGCATCAAAACTACATGCTACAGGAACTTAAAATAGCAAAACATGGCATGGCATGAATCTACTCAAAGCCTAGAACAAAAGTCCCTTACTGACCATAAGCCAAAAAAGACTAGAAAATATAGTAACACCCATGTCAATATTGAAAGTCTCGTTAACAGATTCAGCAACTTGACATGTCAAAAACTGATAACGAGATGGCATGTTAACAAGCTCAATGCACTCACTACAGAGCCTCAAATGATAAACTAAGCATACCTACATCAATAAGACATGACATAGAAGACATACATGGCAATAAACAATAACATAGCATATATGGATCAACCACAACAAGCTAGGCAAAATTGAATAACATGTATACAATCTGCCAGGAATCATTTGGTAGCAAAAGTAGAGCTCGATTGACTCAAGCTATGGCATCCCATAATTGCAAACAAAGGCATGGATGGATAGAGCAAGTCATGCTTTACAAAACACCCTTACTGAAGTGTCTCAAAATATGCATAGATCTCTCGGTATCATCAAGCAAACATGGCATCAAAATCAGCTAAAACAGGGCTGAAATCAGCAACATTAGGACACCTACTTTGCAAGCTTGTGCTAGTCACCACATAGATCACAAAAATACATGGCATATACCAATGGAAAGATGACATGGCATTTTACAAAACACATGTAGGAATCAAATTCATAGGGTGCACATATTAATCATGGCAAAAATAACAAAAGTGCAAGTCCTGATAAAAATCAGAAACTAACAGCACATAGCACTCTTCCAACAGCATTTCGGGCATCAAGATGAGCTCAAATGAAAATGATGCAATGGAATGAAATGATCTACTCTTCGAGACGAACATTTTGACATATTATACGCGAAAAATGGATCTACGGATGCGAAGATATAGCATGTTGAAAATTGCACAAAATTACAATAGATGCAAAAGACTTAGAAGGAAAAAGGGGAGGGGAAGAAGTCAACGCGCTCGCGCGGATCCCGAGGCCGGATCGGATCGGCGCGGGGTCGCCGGCACGGGGAGGAGGAAGGGCGCCGCCGGAGGGGACCGGGGCGACCGGCGGCGGGGGCGTGGTGGAGGAGGCGGGCGGGCGCTGGCCTTGCGGGCGGGAAGCTGGCGGCGCGGGGAGGCGGCGGCGAGGTGTGGCCGAGCGGGCGCGGGCGGTGGCGACTCGCGGGCCACGGCCGGGCGGCGGCTTGGCGGCGCCGAGGCCGCCGAGGAAGGAGCGGCGGAGCGGGAGCGCGGGCGGGATGGGGGCGCGGCCTGCGGCGCCGGGTTGGCCTTGTGGGCAGGGGGAGCCCC
Source organism: Aegilops longissima (assembly GCA_021605205.1). NCBI lineage: Eukaryota > Viridiplantae > Streptophyta > Magnoliopsida > Poales > Poaceae > Aegilops > Aegilops longissima. The sequence continues at coordinate 474,161,516 of CM038682.1, forward strand.
TTGCTGGGCGGGCAAGGGCGCGGTGGATGGCGGTGAGGCCACGTGGCGGACGCGGATTGGGCGCGGGCGGCGGCGCTGAATGTCCGTGGGCGGCGGACGTGTCCGTGTGTGAAGCGATTTTCTAGGGTTTCGGGAAGGGATGATCCGGATTCGGGAGGTGTTTAAATAGGCATAGAGGAGCTAGGAGAGTCCAAATGAGGTGTAGTTTTACCACACGATCGTGATCGAACGACGGAGAGCATGGAGGTGACTTAGATGGGTTATTGGGCTGTTTTGAAAGGGTGTTGGGCTGCAACTTAAAAGAGGCCTTTGCGAGAGTGCGGTTAACCGTTGGAGTACCAAACGAGCTCCAAATGACCAAACTTGACCGGTGGTCTACGGTTGGTATACCAAGGCCACTAGACAAACCTCGGTCCATTTCGAGAAGGTTTAGTACCCGCACACGGAGAAACGTAAAAGGACCGCCGGGGAGATAGGAGTGCGGATTGCAAAACGGACAACGGAAAAATGCTCGGAATCATGAGGCGAACACGTATGCAAATGCGATGCACATGATGACATAATATAAAATGCATGACATGGACAAAATGCAAAAGGAGAAAACCCAACCACGGAGGGAATATCATATATCAAAGCCGAAAATGGCAAGAGTTGGAGTTACAAATATGGAAAGTTACTTCGGGTGTTACAACACTCCACCACTACAAGAGGATCTCGCCCCGAGATCTAGGACTGAAAGAACTCCGGATACTCGAACGGAGGTGATCCTCGCGCCCGTGTAGCTTCTCGGTCGGAATGGTGTGACCACTTCACTTTCAGGAATTTGATTGACTTGTTGCGAGTCTTGCGCTCGGTTTCTTCAAGAATAGCAACGGGTGCTCATGATAAGAGAGATCTTCTTGAAGGTCAATCTCTTGAAGTTGATAGTGCGTTCAGAGTCTTGAAGCACTTGCGAAGTTGTGACACGTGAAACACATCGTGCACATTTGCAAAGTTGGATGGAAGCTCAAGTTGATAGGCTAGATCGCCTCTTTTCCCAATGATCTTGAAAGGACCCACGATCTAGGGGCAAGTTTCCTTTGATACCGGGCGACGAGTGCCTTTCATTGAGAGACGCGGAGGTAGACATGGTCTCCGATTTCAAAAGCCACATCACGGTGCTTATCATCATAATAGCTCTTCCGCGCGATTATGCGGCTTTGAGATTCTCACGAATGACTTGGCACATTTCTTACGCTTCATGATCAAGTCATTGCCAAGAAGTTGGCGTTCACCTGTCTGCACCAATTGAGAGGAGTACGGCACTTTACGCCATAGAGAATTTCGAATGGGGCCTTGCCCGAACTCGCTTGGAAGCTGTTGTTGTAAGAGAACTCGGCATATGGAAGACAATCTTCCCACTTCATACCGAAGAAATGACACAAGCCCCGAGCATATCTTCAAGAATTTGATTTACTCGCTCGACTTGGCCACTTGTTTGAGGATGGAAAGCTGTCTTTGAAACGAATGTTGGTGCCCATGGCCTTCAAAAGAATCCCAAAACTTGGAGGTAAAGATGCTGCCACGGTCAGAAGAGATCACTTGAGGAATGCCGTGCAAGGAGACAATCTCGAGGTGTATAGCTCGCCAACCGAGCTGCTGTGATGGATTCTTTGATAGGAAGAAAATGAGCCACTTTAGTAAGCTTGTCAATGACAACGAAGATAGCATCATTTCCACGCTTGGACTTTGGAAAGCCGATCCACGAAGTCCATTTCAATATGATCAAACTTCCATTCAGGAATAGCAAGAGGTTGAAGGAGACCAGCTGGTCTTTGGTGTTCTGCTTTCACTCTTCCGCAGACATCACATTCATTCACGAATTGAGCAATTTCTCGCTTCATTCGAGTCCACCAATATGACTGCTTGAGGTCATGGTACATCTTAGTACTTCGGGATGAATGGATAGAAGCGAATTGTGAGCCTCGCTCATAATGACTTTTCGAGATCACCCTTAGGAACCACAATCCGTCCTCAAAGAACAGAGTGTCTTTGTCATCAACATGGAAGCACTTGTACTTGAAATGCCCTTGTCGATACCACGCTTCACCTTCTTCACCATGGTATCCGAAGTTGAGCCTCACGAATCTGATCTTCCAAAGTAGGAGAGACTATGAGGTTGGCAAGAAAGCCTTGAGGAACAACTTGAAGATTCAGCTTATGGAAAGATTCACAGAGATCCGGTGAAAGGGCTTGAGGATTAGCATTGCGAGAAGCTTTCCTGCTCAAAGCATCTGCAATAACATTGGCTTTGCCCGGAGTATACTCAATACTTGGGTTGTACTCTTGAATCATTTCGACCCATCGAGTCTGCCTGAGGTTGAGGTTGGGCTGGGTGAAGATGTACTTGAGACTCTTGTGATCAGTGAAAATGTCCACTTTCCTTCCCAACAAGAGATGTCTCCACGTAATCAATGCATGGACAACTGCCGCCAACTCAAGATCGTGAGTGGGGTAGTTCTTCTCGTTGGGCTTCAACTGGCGAGAGGTATAAGCCACAACTCTCTTCTCTTGCATTAACACAGCACCGAGACCTTGAAGAGAAGCATCACAGAAAACTTCATATGGCTTGGATTCATCAGAGGAGTCGAGCAGAGCTGTGACGAGTTTCTCTTTGAGGGTATTGAAAGCAACGCCACACTCGGGAGACCGGACATACTTCACATGCTTACGGAGAAGGTTGGAAAGAGGCTTTGCAATCTTGGAGAAGTTCTCAACGAATCTTCGCAATAACTTGCAAGACCAAGAAAATCATGGAGCTGCTTGACATTCTGAGGAGGTTCCCAATTCACAATTGCGGACACCTTCTCGGGATCAACAGCGATGCCCTTGGCAGAGATGATATGACCAAGATAAAGCACTTCATCAAGCCAAAATTCACATTTGGAGAACTTGGCATAGAATTGATACTCTCTGAGCTTGTCTAGTACCAATCGCAAATGTTTGGCATGATCCTTCTTATTCTTGGAGAAGACCAAAATATCATCAAGATAGACCAAGACGAATTCATTGGTGTAGGGGTTGAATATGAAGTTCATCATCCGAGAGAATGTTGGAGGAGCATTGACAAGGCCGAAAGACATGACAAGATATTCATAAGAACCAAAGCTTGTTCGAATCTTTGTCTTGGGAATATCTTGTTCACGAATGCGAATCTGATGATACCCCATCTGAAGGTCAAGCTTGGAGAACACTGTAGCACCTTTGAGTTGCTCGAAAAGCTCATTGATGTTGGGAAGTGGATACTTGTTCTTGATTGTCTTCTTATTCAATGGACGGTAATCGACGAAAGTCGGTCCGTGCCATCCTTTTTCCGGACAAAAGAACACCACAACCCCAAGGAGATGAACTCGGTCCGATCAAACCAGACGCTCTTGTTCATCGAGCTGCTTCTTCAATTCCTTCAGCTCATCAGGTCCAAGCTTGTATGGACGCTTGCAAGCGGGTTCGATGCGGGCTCAAGATCGATAACGAACTCAATCGCCGATGAGGAGGCATACCCGAAGCTCTTCCGAAAGACATCTTGGTACTCACAAACGATCGAATCGAGAGATGGCATTCAGTTCGCCCTTCTCATTGAGAGAAAACAACCAATGGTTTCATCACGAGCGCATAGATGATCACATCATTAGAAGAGTGAGTCAATTGAATTTCTCGGCAGCACAATCAAGCCGAGCTTTAGCCGATAAAGCCATCCATTCCGAGAATAAGATCAATATCCGAGTCACCAAGAACCATTGGTTTAGCGAGAAATCTATAATCTCCCATCTTGATAGAAACATCCGGGGCCATCATTTTGTATTCATGAACAAACCGGAGAGGAAACCGCTATCGGTTTAGGCAGATCAACAAGATGCAAATTATTCATGGATGCAAAAGGTCTTGATATGAAAGAAATAGATGCACCAAGATCAAATAAGACTTTTGCAGAATATCATTAATCGAAGATTACCCATGATCACATCATTAGATTCCTCCGCTTGAGCTGCATTCATCATGTTCACCCTTGCAGACTTGGGATTATGCTTGACCACCGCATTCTTTGGAAGATTTCACAGAGGAGGAGGCGGAAGACGCCTCTGGTTGAAGCACTTGTTAGATAGTGACCCTTCTGCCGACACTTGTTGCAAGTGACCTCGAGAGCGGACGGTGGTAAGGAGCACTTGACCTTGGAGCTTGAGAATTAGACTTGTTACGATAGCTTGGGTTGGGTGGGTGGGAAGATCCACGCCACCGAGTTCTTCTATTTGGTAAGGCCGACGGAACGGAGGAGGGGGCAGGTAAAACTTCGCTGCTTGGCTGCCACTTGAGAGGACGAGGAGGACTGAACTGCATCCCTGATTCTCTTCTTAGAAGCCTCGCATTTGAGCTGTGCAGCTTCTTGCTTGAGCCATGTTGTAGAAATCATCATACTTATCCGCTCAAACAGCACAAGAGGTAATTGCAGATCTTCTCTCGCACCACCTCCGAAGCGATAGATCATACTCCTTTCATCAGCACGTCTTGCTTAGCAAAACAAGCGAGCTTCGAACTGGATATTGTATTGATAGACAGACATGTTGCCTTGCTTGAGATTGCGGAACTCCTCACGCTTGCTCTCAACAACACTTTTCGAATGTGATGAGCTCGAAATCACGGCGGAACTCATCCTGTAATGACACGACCTCCTCCGAATCTTTGTATTCTGGTACCACTCGGCAGCTTGATCCTTGAGTTGAAACGATGCAAACTTGACAAAGTCCTCGTGTCCGACATTGCTACAGATCAAAGTGCTTGCAGATGTCCACTAACCAATCATCGCGTCTCATTGCCTCAACACGTAAACCGAAAGACTTCGCTGATTAGCGAGGAACCGACCGAGAGTAGCAAAGTGTGGCTGATGGTTGCCTTGACCTTGATTGCCTTGATTGCCTTGCCCTCGAGTACGTTCTTGCAAGAGCTGCAAAATCATCGAGAATTGGCATTGGTGGCTGCCATGATAGCTTGCCGTGCCTCCGGAGGCGGAGGTGGAGGTGGAGGAGGAGGATTCGATCGATCCCCATCATTGCGATCCGGATTCGGGACGTTGGCGGAGCCATCCTGAAGAGGGTGACATCCGTTAGTCCTTTGATAGACAAATAGATAAGTAGAATCAACGGATAGAAAATTGCAACATATAGTCTTCACAATAAACATTCGAACAAGAATGAACGAATGAATTCCAAAGTTAATCATCACACGTCCAATAAAGTGAGAAGCCACTTAGATATAGATATGGAAACAACATCTGTCTTAGAAACAAATCGAATATCACAACTGAAAACAAAAGATTGGCTTCTAGAATGAGCCGGAACAAACACATGATAGAGATTTCGTCCAAAGTGTTCGTGGTGGGGCCCACACGGACACGACGTATAGCGGACGTCACGAATGACTAACAAGACGTCCCCGAATCAGCATAGCCAAGGATTCTTTAAGACGCCTCACGACCATCGTAGAATCGACCGTGAATGGGCGGACCACTAGACGTTGAACCCCAATCTCAAATCATACATCCGCCGGAAAGAATATCCCGTAAGCTACTAGAATTCCCACCTATAAACTCCCGAAACTTTCTGGTTATGCAATCTGGTGTTGGGGATACAGGGACACAAAATATATCACCCAAACTAACAATACCTAGATCCAAACAGATCCATCCGTCAACACATAACCAAGAAATCCTCGAAATCGTGGTACCTCGACCTTGAAAAACATCCGTTATGCAAGTCATGGCAATACTCCACTCGCCACAAGATCGGGCTATCGGGTTATCTCACCAACAACTGCACAAAAGAGATTTCGATGTCGGCAAAACTCGTATTCCAGAATCGCAACGATAAAATTGTGACGACAACACCTCGGAGCTCAACTCCCGGACACCGCCACAACCCCTAAATGTCGAGGCACCAAGAACAATGTTCTCGTCACAAAACCATCGAACGATTCCAAGATACCCACGTGATCCTAAAAAAATTTTAGTGAAATTTGAGAAGAGAAGAGTCAAAACTCTACGTCGGGATACCTCACCGAGCGACGAAGGTGGGAAGTAAAAAGAATCCTACTCTCCGATATATATAATCCTAAGACTCAAAACATTTTCCATTCTAGACTCAACAACGTCAGCAAACAATCAAGTAGGGGGCTCCTAAGTCGGGGAAGGCTCTGATTACCAACTTGTAACGCCCCCGATGCGGCTATATCTCCCACGTGTCGAGGCACGACTTAGAGGCATAACCGCATTGAAAGCAATGTCGCAAGTGAGGTAATCTTCACACAACCCATGTAATAATTAAGGGAAAGATACATAGTTGGCTTACAGTCGCCACTTCACACAGTACATAAATAAACATCCATCATTCAGAGTACACTCAAGGTCCGACTACGGAACCAAAATAAAAGAAGATACCCCAAATGCTAACACAGATCCCCGAATCGTCCCAACTGGGCACCACTACTGATCATCTGGAAAAGACACATAGTAACGACCACGTTCCTCGTCGAACTCCCACTTGAGCTCGGTTGAATCACCTGACCGCCTCATCGGAACCTCGCAACTGTTTTGAAGTATCGTGAGTCACGGGACTCAGCAATCTCACACCCGAGATCAAGACTATTTAAGCTAATAGGAAGGACAGAGTAGTAAAGTGGAGCTGCAGCAAGCGACTAGCATATATGGTGGCTACTTCGCAAAAGAGAGCGAGGAGAGAAGCAAAGCGGTCGTGAAGCTAATAGCGATCAAGAAGTGATCCTGAACTACTTACGCCGACATAACTCCAACACCGTGTTCACTTCCCGGACTCCCGAGAAGAGACCATCACGGTTACACACGCGTTGATGTGTATTTTAATTGAGGTCAACTTTAGGTTTTCTACAACCGACATTAACAAATTCCCATCTGCCTCATAACCGTAGGCACGGCTTTGAAAGATATTACCCCGCAGGGTGTCCCAACTTAGCCCATTATAAGCTCTCACGGTCAACGAAGGATATTCTTCTACGGGAAGACCCGATCAATCTCGGAATCCGGACTACAAGACATTTCGACAGCAATAAAACAAGACCAGCAAAGCCACCCGAATGTGCCGACAAATCCCGATAGGAGCTGCACATATCTCGTTCTCGGGCACACCGGATGGGCAAGACGTCGGGTTGGCATAAACCTGGATTGCCCAGGGGGCGCCGGACATCGCCAGGTTGGACCAGCAATCGAAGGAGAACGGCCCGGGGTTAAAATAAAGATGACCCTCGGGCTCGCGAAAACCCGGGGAAAAGGCTTAGGTGGCAAATGGTAAAACCAATGTTGGGCCTTTGGAGGAGTCTTATTCAAAGCGAACTGTCAAGGGGTCCCATAAATCACCCAACCGTAAGGAACGCAAAATCAAGGAACATAACACGGTATGACGGAAACTAGGGTGGCAAGAGTGGAACAAAACACAGGCATAAGGCCGAGCCTTCCACCCTTTACCAAGTATATAGATGTATTAAATTATAGCAGATATATATATTGTGATATCCCCAACAAGTAAACATGTTCCAAAGAGGAACAACATCTCCATGTTCCAACAAGGAACAAACTTCACTTCACCGCAACTAGCAACGCTATAAGAGGGCTGAGCAAAGCGGTAACATAGCCAATCAACGGTTTGCTAGGAAAGGATGGTTAGGGCTGACATGGCAATATGGGTGGCATGATATAGCAAGTGGTAGGCATCGCAGCATAGGCATAGCAAAAGAGCGAGCAACTAGCATAGCAAAGATAGAAGTGATTTCGAGGGTATGGTCATCTTGCTCGCAATGTTCTCGAGTTGTCGAAAGCTTGATCCTCGGCGTTCTCAACAGGCTCCTCGTTCACGTACTCGTCTCCCGACTCTACCCAAAGCAACAACACAAACAAAGGAACCACAATAAATCACGGTGCAATGCACAATCAACATGATGCAAAACATGGCATGATATGCATGATGAGATATGCAATGCTTATGTGCGCCCGGAAGGTAAATGATGAACCAGGCATCAACTTGGCAAACCAAGCATGCCACTGAAAGATGAGATGATTTCGTTGAAATCGATATAAAGATCACCGAATCGGATGCACGGTTTGCAAATGGCAAGCAAAACAAGAATGGCGCAAATCTGCCATTAACAGCATGATGCCACTTAGCAAGCAACAATTAATTAAGCTACTGCACCCAAACGTATCAACAAAGCACATGGAAGTGATCTACACATGATGCTCGACAAAAGATGAGCACTGAGCTACGGCTAGTTCACATCATAACATGTTCAAACAAGCATGGCAAAAGTGCTCAAAGTAACAGGCTGGACATGGCAAAAACAGCATCAGGTTGCAATGTTCAGAGCATCAAAACTACATGCTACAGGAACTTAAAATAGCAAAACATGGCATGGCATGAATCTACTCAAAGCCTAGAACAAAAGTCCCTTACTGACCATAAGCCAAAAGGACTAGAAAATATAGTAACACCCATGTCAATATTGAAAGTCTCGTTAACAGATTCAGCAACTTGACATGTCAAAAACTGATAACGAGATGGCATGTTAACAAGCTCAATGCACTCACTACAGAGCCTAAAATGATAAACTAAGCATACCTACATCAAGAAGACATGACATAGAAGACATACATGGCAAGAAACAATAACAAAGCATATATGGATCAACCACAACAAGCTAGGAAAAATTGAATAACATGTATACAATCTGCCAGGAATCATTTGGTAGCAAAAGTAGAGCTCGATTGACTCAAGCTATGGCATCCCATAATTGCAAACAAAGGCATGGATGGATAGAGCAAGTCATGCTTTACAAAACACCCTTACTGAAGTGTCTCAAAATATGCATAGATCTCTCGGTATCATCAAGCAAACATGGCATCAAAATCAGCTAAAACAGGGCTGAAATCAGCAACATTAGGACACCTACTTTGCATGCTTGTGCTAGTCACCACATAGATCACAAAAATACATGGCATATACCACTGGAAAGATGAAATGGCATTTTACAAAACACATGTAGGAATCAAATTCATAGGGTGCACATATTAATCATGGCAAAAATAACAAAAGTGCAAGTCCTGATAAAAATCAGAAACTAACAGCACATAGCACTCTTCCAACAGCATTTCGGGCATCAAGATGAGCTCAAATGAAAATGATGCAATGGAATGAAATGATCTACTCTTCGAGGCGAACATTTTGACATATTATACGCGAAAAATGGATCTACGGATGCGAAGATATAGCATGTTGAAAATTGCACAAAATTACAATAGATGCAAAAGACTTAGAAGGAAAAAGGGGAGGGGAAGAAGTCAACGCGCTCGCACGGATCCCGAGGCCGGATCGGATCGGCGCGGGGTCGCCGGCGCTGGGAGGAGGAAGGGCGCCGGAGGGGACCGGGCGACCCGGCGGCGGCGGCGGGCCGGTGAGAGGAGGCCATGGCGCTGGCGCTGGGCCGGCCGGGCGGCGGAAGCTTGGCGGCGCGAGGAGGCGGCGAATGAGGTGTGGCCGAGCGGGCGCTGGCGGTGGCGACCTCGCTGGGGCCACGGCCGGGCGGCGGGCGGGCGGCGCGGAGGCCGAGGAAGGAGCGGCGGAGCGGGAGCGCCGGGCGGCGCTGGGCGCGGGAAGACGGGCGCCGCGGGCGCGGGCGCGGGTCGGGCGGGCTCGCCTGGGCTCTGGCGGACGGGCGCGGTGGCGGCGGTGAGGCCACGTGGCGGACGCGATTGGGCGAGGGGCGGCGGCGCTGAATGTCCGTGGCGGCGGACGTGTCCGGCGTATGAAGAAGCTTTCTAGGGTTTCGGGAAGGGATGATCCGGATTCGGGAGGTGTTTAAATAGGCATAGAGGGAGCTAGGAGAGTCCAAATGAGGTGTAGTTTTCGCCCACACGATCGTGATCGAACGACGGAGAGCATGGAGGTGACTTAGATGGGTTATTGGGCTGTTTTGAAAGGGTTTTGGGCTGCAACTTAAAAGAGGCCTTTGCGAGAGTGCGGTTAACCGTTGGAGTACCAAACGAGCTCCAAATGACCCGAAACTTGACCGGTGGTCTACGGTTGGTATACCAAGGCCACTAGACAAACCTCGGTCCATTTCGAGAAGGTTTTAGTACCCGCACACGGAGAAACGTAAAAGGGACCGCCGGGGAGATAGGAGTGCGGATTGCAAAACGGACAACGGGAAAAATGCTCGAATCATGAGACGAACACGTATGCAAATGCGATGCACATGATGACATAATATAAAATGCATGACACAGACAAAATGCAAAAAGGAGAAAACCCAACCACGGAGAGAATATCATATATCAAAGCCGAAAATGGCAAGAGTTGGAGTTACAAATATGGAAAGTTACTTCCGGGGTGTTACAGCCATACTCAGGAAATTGCACCTGTAACCGCTCCGGCCTTAGATCCAGAGCAGACCGCGCCATCCAAGGACGGGAAGCTCAACCCCGCCACGGAAGCTGCAGACTCCGCGGCGTTGGAGCCGCACACAGACCCAACCTCGGGTGATATCTGTGTCTCCGGAACATCAGACTTATTTCCTGTGATAAGTTCTGAACCATGTGCGTCCGCTTACGTCGAGCTAGATCGGTCGTCGATCGCTGAATTCAGTGCGGCGGACATCTTTCAGCACTCGCCTCTAGGCGACGTGCTGAACTCATTAAAAAAATCTGTCCTTAGCGGAGGACTCACAGCCGAACTATATCCGTTTCGAACTGGAGGCTGATGATGAGGAATTTCGCTTCCCACCCGCCACCCACTACGTAGCCTCTGTCGAGGACTTAACCGACACGCTCGATTACGGCTCCGAAGACATCGACGGTATAGACGACGATGCAGATGAGGAGCATGGCCAAAACCCGCCGTTTACCGGACGCCGGACGGCCACTTCTTCGTATGACGTATACATGGTGGATACACCTAAAGAAACTAACAACGACAAAGAGGATCCAGTTGAGGATAAACCTCCTGAGACACAACCCAGACGCCGGCACCAGCGGCGCCGCTCTAAGTCACGTCGTGCAAAAGACAGCAACATCGGCACCGGAGAAAACAATACTCCGTACGAGGCCGAAGACAACGAAGACCCTGTTGGGACAACCTCCAAACAGGATGAATGGGAAGACGGGCATGTTAGCCCTGATGAACAGGCCATAAACGAAGACTCGGAGGACAGTAATTACCTTCCACTCTCCGAAGACGAAGAGAGCCTCGGCAACGAGGATTTCATCGTGCCTGAGGAGCCCCTTGAGCAGGAGCGCTTTAAACGCCGGCTAATAGCCACTGCAAGGAGCCTGAAAAAGAAGCAGCAACAGCTTCAAGCTGACCAAGATCTGCTCAATGATAGATGGACCGAAGTCCTAGACAGCGAGGAATACGGCCTTAGTGGCCCAGCTAATAATTATCTGAAGGGCAAATTGCTACCCCAGTTCGGCGATGAGGTGCCGGTGCCCATACCATCGTCACACAATGTGGCTAATCGACCACAACGCGGTCACGATAGAGCGACAACTCAAGCCGAACACCAGCCCGCCCCACCTCACCGTAAAGGTAGAGATAAAACAGCTTAGGGTTATACAAATGACCTCCGGCAGGGCCTGGACAGCGGAGCAAGACATACCAGATCAATCTATGGATCACGAGGACATGCCCCGATACGCGGCGACCACTATCTACTCGGACGCGACAAGCCTAGTTGCGCCCGGGCCGAAACCGCAGACGGACTCCATCGGAGCTACGTTGCAGTGTGGCCCAATATAGAGGCGCCGCACATCCTCTTTGCTTCACTGACAAAATAATGGATCATGAATTCCCAGAAGGGTTTAAACCCGTAAACATCAAATCATACGATGGAACAACTGATCCTGCGGTATGGATCGAGGATTTCCTCCTCCATATCCACATGGCCCGCGGAGATGACCTTCATGCCATCAAATACCTGCCATTAAAACTCAAAGGACCAGCTCGGTACTGGTTAAACAGTTTACCGGAAAACTCTATTGGCAGCTGGGAGGACTTGGAAGACGCCTTTCGCGATAACTTCCAAGGTACGTATGTCCGAACACAAGATGCCGATGATTTAAGCCACATTTTCCAGCAGCCCGGAGAGTCAGCCAGGAAGCTCTGTACTAGGTTCTTAGTTAAAAAGAACCAAATCGTCGACTGTCCGGATGCGGAAGCCCTAGCGGCCTTCAAACACAGCGTCTGGGATGAGTGGCTTGCCCGCCACCTCGGTCAAGAAAAACCAAAATCCATGTCAGCCCTTACCGCACTGATGACCCGCTTTTGCACGGGAGAAGACAACTGGCTCGCTCGTAGAAGCAACAGCGCCAGCGATCCAGGCACTTCCGAAGTCCGAGACGGCAACGACAAGCCACGGCGCAGCAAGCACGAACATCGCAATGATAACGACAGAGCGCGTGACACGTCGGTCAACGCGGGATTCAGCGGTCCCAAACCCGGTCAACAGAAAAAGCCATTCAAGGCAAACAGAGACGGACCATCCAATTTAGACAAGATATTGGACTGGCCCTACCAGATTCACGGCCACCCCGATAAGCCAGCCAATCATACCAACAGAAGTTGTTGGGTCTTCAAGCAGGCCGGCAAGCTCAACGCCAAACACAAGGGGAGGAGGCCGCCCGGTGATAGCGACAACGAAGAGACTCACCAACCAAATACCGGGGGCCAGAAGAAATTTCCCCCCGAAGTAAAAATAGTGAACATGGTGTACGTGACACACAACTCTACAAGGGAGCAAGAGAAGCACTCCCTCCGGACTGAAGATCATACTGCGGTGACCTTATCCGAAGTACAAAGTGGTCTTATTAAACCGCATACCTTGTCGGCCCTTAAGCCACCAGCCTCCAGTCAACAGGATCGACCAATTCCGGAGCGGAACTAGCAGTTCGGCTTCCGCCGCCCACCTCTTATACCTGCGAAATCTGTACCGCGCATACATAACTATGCACTTAAAATACCATGGGCATCGGTGGAAGCACAATACGGACGGGCCTGCAAGCACTCCCATAACCTTTGTTTCTTTTCTTATTACTCCTTCGTTTTCATTATCCTTTACCACAGGTGACACAAAGGACAATCATCTCATGGACTCTATCGGAGTTCGGACTCATACACTCACCTAAAGGCTATTTCAGTCAAGGAATCCCCTCACCGGGACAAAGGCGCAGACGCGCGTGCGTGGAGGTCCAAAATAACTTTTTGTAGACCGCACTCTTTATTTCGAGCCTGTAATGTGCCTTTTTCCTCTGCCTTCAACCCCGGGCATGTCAAATAGCTGGGGTTGCGGCTTTGTTATCTATAATATGAAAATATTGGCATATCACTCAGGTCCCAGTAAACATAATCCGCATCCAGCATTCGCTTTTTTTTCTTCAAAAAACTGAATTCGGCTCCTGTGGTTGTTTCACACACATACCTCGGCATAACTTGCCAGGGGCTCGGTATGGGAACAAATGAGTTGCTGACAAGTCCGAACAGCTTTATAGCGTACTTCGGCATCGCGAGTTTAGCCTTATATGCATCAGCCGCGAATCATGTCTTGGGTCAATAGTTGGGTTGTCCGGCCTCGTGCTTGCTACCTTACGCCCGCCTATCGGCTAAGGTAGTAAAGGAGAACTACTCGCGATTGTGCTTCAGCTCATCCGATCAAGCACCTCAAGAGAGAAAGCTGAAAACCTGACTGTCATGATGCGCGAGAGTTGGTCAACCACTGATGACTTATCGGAATCTTTTCGCGATTCCTCCAGACATATCTGAAGGACCTTTTCTTTAGGTCATATATGTAACGCACTATATCGGAACAAGCCGTATACATACCAGGGCTATATCGTAGTCCCCCATAGAACTCCTATGGCTAAGGAAAGTGTTAACGCCTATAGTCGATTGCCTAGTTCACCGCATTGACACCTCCTTAATGGACCAAGACGTTGGGTTAAGAGTGATCACATTCTCTTCCGAACACCCCCCCATACTTTATACGAGGGGGCTGAAGCCAACGATTGGAAAACTTTCAGAATAATACAAAAATGGCCGCACAGGAGGAACAAAAGTTTTAGGCAAAACTACAAAAATAGCCTTATAATAAATATTGTCTTTTACAAATTTCCATACATTTCACTCGAATATCATGTTTTTCGAGCATTGAACCTCTATCAAACGGGCACCCTCCAGGACATCCTCGAAATAATGCTCCGGTGCGTAATGGTCCTTGCCTTTGGGTGGACCCTTCGCGGCGACATCTGTGGCCTTCATGTTCGCCAGTATGTCTTGACACGGGAAAAGGCCATCCGTGCACCTTCAATGCACGCCGACCGCTTAATGACGTCGATACGCGGCACCGCATCAGCAAGTCGCCGCACCAAACCAAAATAACTATCCGAATTGGCTCGTTCGCCACAGCCCGCCACGACGCCCTTCATGGCGTAACCGGATAGTCTATGGAGTTCGGCCCATTGGGTCATCTGTTCGTTCAGCAACAGTGGGTGTTTTGACGTAACGAACTGCGACTAGGAAAGCTTCTCCGCTGCATACTCTTCTTGCGCTTGGTAAAACTGCGCCGCATCGGAAGCACTCTTCGGCAAGTCCAACAGCGCGTCTGGAGAACTCCACACTTTATTAAGTGGAGCATAATTCGGATCGCCGAACTTAGTTCGCAATAAAAAGGGCTTAGCAGCCGCGATCTCCCCAGCTTGTCGGATCTCCTCCCGGGCCGCTCTCGATTCAGACCGCGCTTCTTTCGCCTCTCGCAAGGCCTTGTCAAGATCAACCGTTTTTGCTTTATTATCATTATCAAGGATTTCACAGCGGCTAGCAGCATCCTTTAGCTCACGCGCCATAGTGGATATTCTCTCCTCGCATTGGCGCTGAGCAGCCTGTTCGGCCTTTAGCTCGGCAGATGCCTTCTCGGCAGCCGCATAATTAATTCAGGCCTGCTCCTTGGCCCGGGCCAGCTCAGCCCAGAGGACCTCCACCGCGGTAGCACCATCTGCAGTCATGCATATTTTAGTATACAATTCTTAGCGTCATGATCAAATAACAGACACGTCCATGTAATAACGACCCCCGAGACATACCTTGCACCTCGTCGAGCCGCCTGTTGATAAGCGTAATGTCATCATCCGCTACATCAAGCTTCCGCTGCAGCTCTGCAACCTCCGTAGTCCGGGCAGTCGCCGGCGGGTAACAGCCTATGTTCCAATTCATCAGATTATTTCCCGAGGATATCTTTTTTATCCTCTGACCGCCCCCCTTGGGAGGCCAATCAGAGTCTCAGGGGCTACTACCTATACACAGGTACAGTTTGTGAATAAAACACACTCAATGATTTTTCCAGTACAAACCTCGAAGCCTCTTAACAGGCTCACGCAGGCTTACGTCTGGCTGACCGAGTGGTTTTACATAGACGACGTCCCTCTCATGGACCCAGTTCGGCCAGGACTCCCCTTGTTCTCCGTGGAGCCCCTGAAGGGGTGGTACAGCTGGAAGCCAAAGAGCCTAGCCTTAGAGGAAAGAACTGAGGTAACCAAACTGGCGGCTCAAGTGATACAGATGCCATGTACCGGTCCAACCATTATCGACATAATGGCCAAGGTGATAAACCGAAGAGTCCAACCACTTTGGCAGCGCCCCCACTTATTTTGTGAGTTCGATGGGTCTGATGATTCTTCATGAACCATTCGGGAAAGTTTCTATGAAAAAGCAGCCTTTGGGACAATGCTGACCGGGATCTATCAAGGGACGGCGGAGGAATTCGCTCGGCGACAGTTTCGCAACAGACTGTCTTATTACAATCCCGCCAAAATAGTAAGTACATTCCTGACCTCCTCGTTTTCCTCGAGTTTATCTTAGCATCCAACCCACCGTGTACAGGCTCTTCGAGCAAAGGTGGAGGCGTTGGCTTGAGGGCGGGTGTCAAAACTGGTAGATCTTGGGTAGGGGGTCCCGAACTGTGTGTCTCAAGATCAATGGTAACAAGGGACGATGGGGACACAATGTTTACCCAGGTTCGGGCCCACTTAGAGGTAAACCCTACGTCCTGCTTGATTGGATTAAATGAGTATAAGGGTTACAAGAGTTGATCTACCTCGAGATCATAATGGCTAAACCCTAACTGTCTAGCCTATGAGGATTCTGATAGCCTCTACAGACTAAACCCTCCGGTTTATATACACACTAGAGGGGCCTAGGGTTGTACAGAGTCGGTTTGTGGGGGAAGGAAATAACATAACCGGACACCAATCTTGTCGTCCACGCATATAGGAGTCCTACCTGGACACGGGGGAAAGTCTTCTGCTTGTATCTTCACGGCCCATCAGTCCGACCCATATCAAATAGTCCGGACACCCGAGGACCCCTCCAGGACTCCCTTAGTAGCCCCTGAACTAGTCTTCGATGACGATGTGTTCGGCACGCGGATTGTCTTCGGTATTGCAAGGCGGGTTCCTTCTCCTGAACACCTTAGGATAACTCCCTGCACAAAGGAACTATATCTGACTCCCTATAATTAAAACAACCCTTAGCCACGAAGGCAAGATATCAATATAAAATAGTGTCTTTTGCTGACAACTTTTTCTGCGAAGCGTCACATTTGGCTCTTTAACATTTCGAACCGTTTTCACGCCTCCCATTTCGCGTTTCGAGGCGTAGCCCCTATTGGCACGTCTTGTCAAAACAAAGATCGTGCCCGCCCATTGCGGGATTCTCATCAATACGGTTTTGGGTAATCCAACCGCGCCATTCGCATGATCTCTTTGGGAACAGGCGAGTTTTAAGGCTTGAGAGGGGGGGGGGGGTCATTTGGTATTTCTCCTGCCTATAAGAGGGTAAAAAAATCCCTTATTTTTCCCCCACGCCTTCTTCTAGCTCCTGCCTTCCCACTTCTGAGCTCCAGTGCCCAAAACTTCAATCTTTCCCACCCCACCAACCTCCCCAGCCATGTCTGGATCCGGTTCCAAGGGCAAGTGGGAGGCCTCCTCCGTCACCGAGAAGGACATCAAGGAGCTTCGCAGCACGGGCTATCTGTCTGCGGATATCGCACATAGGCTCCCTGCCAAAGATCAGGTCATCCCCACTCCTGAGCCCGGCGAGACGGTCGTATTCATTCCTCATTTCCTCTGACGGCTAGGGTTTCCCCTCTATCACTTTGTCCGAGGCCTCATGTTCTATTACGGACTAGATTTCCATGATCTATCCCCAAATTCTTTCCTCCACATATCGACATTCTTCGTCGTATGTGAGGCTCTACTCCGCATCCCTCCACACTTCGGCCTATGGCCCAAGGTCTTCAATCTGAAGCCGAAGGTGGTCGATGGGCAGCACGCGGATTGCGGCGGTGCTATAGTGAGCAAGCTTCCCAACGCCGCCTGGCCCAAGGGGGCTTTTGTGGAGACAGTCAAGGTGTGGCAGTAGGAGTGGTTCTACATCACCGAACCCCGTGACGCCAAGTGGGCGGCCACACCTGACTTCATATGCGGACCTCCTATGAGACTCACCTCGTGGACCGCCAAGGGCCTTGATTGGGTGTCCCAGCCAGAGGTGATGATGGTGCAAAAGCGCATCTCCAATGTGTTGGGCAAAAACACTGGTCTCACAAACGTGATCCAAGTGATGCTCTTCCGCCTCATCCTCCCCTGCCAACTCCGAGCCTCCCCCATGTGGGAGTTCAATCCGAAAGAACCAAGGACCTTGAAGCGCTTCTTCGGCACCACGCACGAAGATATACGGAAGCAGCTTTTCAAGGCCCAAAAGAGTTGGCCGATGAAGACCGAAGACATCGGACTCAATAGCGAGAATCCGGCCTCGACGGTAAGCATAACCTTTCTGAAGACTTAGTTGGCTAACGCTTCGGATGATGATGAAGATTTACATTATCCTCTTTCTGGACAGGGCTGGACGGTGAAGGCGGAGCGGATCAATTGTCCGGCGCCGCTGCCGAAGAACCCGGCCACCTCTAGCTAACGGAGATGCTAGTTCCGGCGCGGTATCAAGCGCCGGAAAAGAAGGCCAAGAAGAAGAAGGGCAAGGAGGCCAAGGGAGGCCCCCGCCACAAAGGTCCTTTGGATGTTATGTCCAGAGAGACCGGGGCCCTCTCCTCCCACGAGGGAGATGACGAAGAATAGGAGGTGGAAAGTGACTCCCCTCGTCTGGGGAGGAAGTATAAGAGGGCGGCCTCTGAAGACCCAAAGGGGGAGGCGCCCCAGAGGGGGAAGTGATCCTCCAGGACAGTTCGGACTCAAATGCCGAACTGGTCCCCCAAAAGCCTCCCAGGGTGAAGCCCCTGGCCGAATCGTAAGTATTCAAATACTCACCGTTTATCTTTAGTTCTCCCTTTCTATTATATAAGCCATTTGGCTATGTGCCTTTCAGGCCTCCAAGCGAGCTTCCAAACACTCGGTTATCGGAGGGGAACTCTCTGCTGTCTGAGATGGCAGAGAGCGAGACGCCACCACGAGCCCCCTCGCCTATCACCATGGATGACACCGTGGTGTTATCCCGAAGGACCTCTCCTGGTCTGGGAGTGGCGGATGAGACTATCGAGAAAGCGCCTGAGGTTAATACTTCGGTCGCCAAGACATAGGGGAAGCGACCCCTTTGACAACAGACGGTGGGGACCCCCAACAATCCGGGCCCCACCCGGACACCATTCCGGAGACCAATGCAGCTCCGGGGTCAGGTGAGCAGCCCCCTTTGAAAGAGGGGGGAGCATTAGCTCCGTCGGCGACCTCCACTAATCCAGAGGCACCGAACACTCTAGTGCAAGCACTGCAACATGCTTCCATCATGGAGGAGCACCGCACCCTGATGGGTGTGGTGGTAGGGAAGGTTCAGTCTGCCAAGAGCGGACTGAATGAAGCCTTTACCAGCCTACTGACAGGCTTCGAGCGACGTAATGCTCTAAAAGCTTTTCCATATATAGAGGAATATACCTGTATACAGATAGTATCCCCTGAGGCTCTTTCCGGTGTAAAAGAAACCGGAAAGAGGATCCACATAAAATTTGGGAAAGCTAACATAATTCTCTGTTATTGTAACAGGCTTCCCTGTTGGCGGCAACCGCCCAGGCCGCAGAAGTTTCCGAACTCAATCGGAAGCTTAAGGTGGCCGATGAAGAAATCGACCGCATTAACAAGCGGTTCGATGAGACGCAAGGTATACGTATAGTGTTAAAAGTTTAGTTGTATATCATAAGTGATAGTTATATTCAGAGATTAAATCGTGTAATCCTTTGATTATGAGCATAGTTGGCGCAGCCGAGGTCGAGACCCTTAGAGGCGCCCTTGCCTAGGCCAAAAAGCAGGCAGAGGCGAATAAGGCAGCCGCTGACAAGGTGGCTGCCGAACTGAAGACCGAGCAGGCTGCCCGCCGCCAACACGAAGCTCGGGTAGCCGAAGTTGAGCAGGAGCTGAAAGATGCCATCGTCAAGTGCGAGGCCTTGGAGGAGAAGGCGTTGGCCCAGTCGACCGAACTCACCAAGGCTCTCAATGAAGCCAAGGCGGCACGGGTCGAGTCTCGAAGTGCTCACAAGGAGAACCATCAAGTGAAGAAAATAGCGGTTGGTAAGGCCTTTGGAGGTCATAGGTATGATTTGCTCACACGAGTGTGGATTTCTCGAGACGCGTTTGTGGATCTTCCGAGGAGTGCCGCTAATCCGCGCAGTTCTTTTGAGGCCATGAGGGGAATTCGACCGAGAAGCTATTCTGGTCGTAGTTTCTTGTGCCGGAGCATCCGACGCCCCTGAACAACCAGCTGAAGCAGCTGATGGAGCTGCATAGGGTGGTTGGTTTGGCCATGAAGGATCTAATAGTCTAGCTTTGCCCGGCCGAACCAATTCCCAGTAGCTACTTCGGTTTGGTGAAGCATCTAGTAGATGCGCTGCCTCGGATTGATGCTATGAAGTGCTCGAGCTGCATAGAAGGTGCCCGGATGGCCTTCGCCCGCGTCAAGATGCAATGGGCAAAGATGAAGGCCACCGACATGGCGACCGCAGGCCCGCCCGAAAGCAAAGATCATCGAAAGCCGGAGAGATACTTCGATGACGTACTAGAAGGGGCCTGAATAGTAGAGGGCCAATGTTCTAAGGACGTCATATTTGAGTAGGTGTATTCGGGTTGTAAAAACTATGTTATGAACCCATGCTTGTAATATATCTATGTGTTGCGCCTTTTGTTTCAAGCGATTTTTCCTCCTGTGCGGTCGTTTTAATTATAAAAGTTGCCAGTCGTCGGCTTCCGCCCCCACGTAGATGCTACGGGGGTGTTCTTCATAACGCGTGACCACACTTTATCCAACATCTTGGTCTGTAAAGGGGGTGTCTGTGAGGTGAACCAGGCAATCAGACTATGCGGCTTTATTACCTTTACTTAGCCATAGGATCTTGACTATCGGGCTAAGTACTAGCCCCTCATGCGTGTGCGGCAATCCGGACTAGGGTGCCTTTTCCACGCAGTTGGACGAAGACGAGCCCCTCGTATAACACAGAGTGAATCGCTAACGATTTATAGTAAGTCGCCGAATCACCGACCAGCCCTCGCTTATCATGACAGTCAGTTTTCAGCTTTCTCTGCTGAGGTACTTGACTGGACGAACCAGAAGTACAATCGCAGTAGTTCTCCCTTTACTACCTTAGCCGAACGAGCGGAACGTAAGGTGGTAAGCACAGGAGCCAGGCAACCCAACTATAGACCAAAGACATGACTCGGAGCTGATGCATATAATGCAATATCCGGGACGCCGAAGAGTACCCTATAGGTGTTCAGACTTGAAAACATGCGGAGCCGAATACAGCCCCCAGTGTTAAGGCCGGACTAAAGCACGCATGGCAATCTGAAGTAAGGAGGGAATACAGAGGGCAATATGAAATAAATCAGTACCAAATGAAAGTGGTGATCAATCATTTCCTTTATATCCTGGTTGATACGTCGAGACGTGTTATTAAAGATAATGCCAAGAATATCGAGGTGCCGAAAGTTTACACAAGGGGAAGTTTTACACAGGGCCTAAAAGTAGTTGTTTGAATATCCCAACGATGCCCTGCCGCACGTCTGCGCCGTTTCTCCTTGGTGAGAAATCCTTTGAGAGGAGAAGTCGATGGTCGTCTGTAAGAAAGGGGAGCATGGAAAGGAGCCCCTGTACAACCTTAGGGTAGGTAGGTTTTTAATGAACCTGTAGTGAAAAAGAAAAAAAGAGAAAAATAGACCTTTTCTGCAGTATGCCTCCGGCGCTGCCCAAGGTATTTTAAGTGCGTAATTATGCACGTGCGGTACATATGCCTCAACCTTATGGGGCGATCGGCGGAGGCTGAACTGCTATTCAAGCTCCGGATCCGCCGAGCTGTCGTGTTGTAATGTGGATCGGACTCGCGTAGCAGTGTGATGGGTCTTAATGACCGATGAGTTGTTCGGCTTGATGAGGCCATTTTGTACCTCGGCTTCTAGGGCCGCGGTGTGCTCCTCAGTGCAGAGGGAGCGCTCCATATTTCAATTGACTGTGATAATGTCGCATGGTCCGGGCATTTTGAGCTTTAAGTAAGCGTAGTGTGGGACTGCATTGAAACGGGCAAAAGCAGTTCGTCCAAGCAGTGCATGATAACCACTGCGTAAAGGGACGATATCGAAGATCAATTCTTCACTTCGAAAGTTATCTGGAGAGCCGAATACCACTTCCAGTGTTAAGGAGCCCGTGCAGCGGGCCTCTACGCCAGGTATCACTCCTTTAAAGGTAATGTTACTAGGCTTGATTCTTCACGGGTCAATTCCCATCTTACGGACAGTGTCTTGGTAAATAAAGTTGAGACTGCTGCCGCCGTCCATAAGGACTCTAGTGAGATGGTATCCATCGATGATGGGTTCGAGTACCAGGGCCGCCGAACCTCCATGAGGGATAATAGTTGGGTGGTCCCTGTGATTGAAGGTGATCGAGGGTTGAATTTTGGGGTGACAGGCTCTACGGTGTAGACGTTCCTTAGTGCGCGCTTTGCGCTCCCTCTTGGGGATGTGTGTGATATATATCATGTTCACTGTTTTCACCTCGGGGAAAACTTCTTCTGTCCCCTTGTGTTCGGAAGGTGGGGCTCATCATCGTCCTCGCTTTGAGGTCCTTTCCCCTTATGTTCGATTATTTAATTT